>BSAI01000125.1:13053757-13164958 GCA_036245035.1 Adrianichthys oophorus | reverse complement strand
GGTGTTTAGCCACTAATGAACACTGACGCTCAAAGCAGCCACATCTCGGACAGTGAACGTCCAATCATGGTGAGATTGTGGGTGATGAAAACTGTGACCAAAGGTTACAGGCTTCAGCAGGCATTTACGCCCCCCATGTAGCACAAAATTATAGCTTAACTATGCAAATTTCCCACCTTATCAGATAATCCTACCTACTGTACACACAGTAGCGTAACAAAGTACAAGTTTGCTCAGATTATTATGTCAAAGGTGAGTTACAATTTGCAAACATTAGCTAAATCTACACAATTTTTTTGCATTTAATAAGCTGCTGATGCATTAAGAAAATGCAGCAAGTAGTAATGCATGCATTCAGTGCTAATTACACTACATCATGTACATAATGCATACCGAACATGCACAACCAGAGCTGTGCTTGATCTGGATGACTTTTGTCGCAGTTTGTTTACTGAGATGGGATTCGCAGTGTGTAGTGTTGTGAGCTGATGTATGTTGAGCAGCAGAGCATGTTTTGTACAAATGTGATTACTGCAATGTCTGGTTTGAGAAATGCCGTAGCAACATCACAAACCCATCCTGATGTGAAATAATTATTTGCCTCAAGTCCATGTATGCACGCATCTCCTGCATTGTGTAAACCAGGTTCGGTAACCAAAGTAGATAATTCATCAAGTTGAAATATGCCATTTCTGCCAAAGTAGCTGGTACCACCGTAAACTGGCCTTTTTTTAGACCTGGGGTCACCAACCCTGTTCGTTGTGATCTGTCACCCTGCTTGTTTTGCAGCTAACCCTGCTTCAGTAATTGCTGCTCACCTGGATCAGGTGTGTTCAGTCAACCAAAAACTGAGCTGATTCAATCCATCTAATCAGCATCTACTGAAGCAGGGTTAGCTGGGAAACAAGCAGGGCGATAAGATCATGAGGAACAGGGTTGGTGACCCCTGCTGTAGACAGTAAGGGTCTACTCTGTCAATGTATTGCATTTTTTGCTGAAAGGTTCAAGATCTTTGGTTTGTTGATATTCCTCAATTTCCTGTTTATTTGTTAGTTCCACCATTGCCCTTCAGAATTGCCTCTTAGCATTGCTGGTGACCGGTTACTGATGGCGTAATTGTAACTCCTCTGTTGTCTGTAATGCAATTGGTTGTCAAAGACTAGGTCTGTCACCAACCTTCGTTTGTGATAAAAAAAAACGTTCTTCTTGTGTCAGTTTGTTGTGCATTCATGACAGGTTTTTTTGTGATATTCTCACTGAGTAGTGTCAGGCCTTGACAGTTTCGTGGTGCTTTGCTGCCCTCTCCTGCTTCATTTTGGTAGTTTTTCCCTTTTTTGGTTCTGTTGCTCGCCTCTCCCTTTCTCTCCTCCGCTGGTGTCCAGAATGAGGCAGGGCATCCTAGCTCACCTGCAACTCATCACCCCTGCAGCATTTAAAACCGGTTCCACCTGTGAACGTCTTCCCCCACCCGGACCTCCAGCAGCCTCTCCTTCAATTGATCTTTTGTTTCCTATCACCAATCAGTCTCTTTTTGTCTGACCATGACAAGTAGGCTCAGCTGGCCTGGGAATGGCTTGGGGTCCCCCCAGAGGAGCTGGAGAGAGGGAAGTCTGTAACTTTACATTTTGTGAAATGTAGAACTCTTAAAATATTTATGCTTTTGTTGATCTGCAATGTTTTTAAACCTCACATCTTATTCTTGTTGTGGCTCAATGGAAGGATGATTACAGGGGGTGTCCAGAAGGGAGCAGTCTTGTCTTGTGAACCAGAGCATCATTACAACTGCTTGGAAGGATTTGTTTGACAAACTGGCATGCTCCATGGAACAAGACAAAAAAAATCAGGAAATCAAAAAAATCTTTTTAAAACCCTTTCATGAAGTCCATAAACAATTGCAATATACTTTTTTTTATAATCTATAGATAGATTCAATTATGATATGTTGGGTTAAGTGTTTTGTTCACAACAATGTTAGTTTAAGATGCATAATATTGAGATGAGTTAGTTCAGTTTTAATCATACATTTGCAAATCATTACTGTGTGACAAGGAGGTCAAACATGTCTACACACATTCCATAACTTGTAAAAGGTAAATTTTTGTCTGAATAATCTGCTAGTTGTGTCAGCTTTGGAATGCAAATGCATTATCTTTTATCATAACAAATGAGATATATATATATATATATGATCAGGATCATTTAGGTTGAGACTTTTTGGTTAAAAATGCTCTTTGTGCTACAAATTTGGTCACAAATGCTATTTAGTGTCACTGCCCTGTGGCTCCATGTCATTCAGCCTTAATGGGCAAACAGGTGGGCTGCACGCTGCTGCCATAAGGTTCTGACGCCTCAGGGGGTAAATGATGCAGAGAAATGGTTGTTTTCAGCCCTCATTTATCTCTTTAGTTGGAAATTGAGAGGGGCGGGTACAATTCAGCCTTGATCTCAACCTCATGACCTTGTCAGATCATTTGTTTTCATTAGTTCCCACTCAAAATAACTGACCAGTTCAGATCTTCACCCTGCTCCACAGTGATGATTTCAGCAAACATCTCCAGAGACTCTTTTGTTCCAAATCTGGACACTAACTTCCATCTCCTGAGTGTTTCTGGACATTTTTGCATCAGTGAATGTCTGAATCTGCCGGCGTTTTGCAGAAGTTCCTGTCTGCATAGTTGTAATTAGATAAGAAGTTCAATCTTAACATATAAGAATTGTATGCAACATTTCTTCTTTTATCCCAGGTTTATCTGTTTGCAAAACATTTTTCATCATTGCACAACAGAATAAAAAATGCTTGAGTGATTCTTTATATCCTCTGCAGCGGCTGCTGTCACAAAGTGGGATGTCTAAATGTTCTTCCTCCCACTCTAATGCTTCTTTGTTGGGCAGCTGGGGAATAATTGGACCCCAGTTCACCTAATAAAGCCTGCTCTCAGGTCATAGCCTCTGCACCAGAGGAGCCATCGCTGCCACTGATATGTGGGTTGCACTTAGTCAGTGGCCTACAAACAGTTGCCCTCTTTTCCCTTCACCTCAGACATCCTATTACAGCCACTCCAGCATTGCGGCAACACTTCTGCAGGATGTCAGAGTGAACTAGTTTTGCCGGAGACTAACTAAAGTAGGGTGTTGGGATGCCAGGTCAACAAAGGGAGGACTGGTAAGCAGATCACAGGCTTGTGTTTTATCTTCCAACATGCGGCATCATCTTACCAAGATCAATCA
Organism: Adrianichthys oophorus; assembly: GCA_036245035.1. NCBI lineage: Eukaryota > Metazoa > Chordata > Actinopteri > Beloniformes > Adrianichthyidae > Adrianichthys > Adrianichthys oophorus. The sequence goes on along the minus strand of BSAI01000125.1, from coordinate 13,161,730 downwards.
GTCTGCTTGCGAGAGGTGGGTTGCTACAAGTCTTTGGTCTGTCATTAGACAAAATGTGACAAATTAATCAAGCAAGTCTGTTTAAGGCAGCAGCAAACACTTTCAAACGCTACTCAAGTTACTAATGCAACTTTTGAAACCAGAGGAATTCAACTGGAATCATTCTTGACCACAGATATTATGACTTAAATTGAGGAACTTGCAAAAAAGTCGATGGTTGGTGGGTACTGTTTCCGTTTAGTCAGGACAGGGTGTGGGCATTAATGACAGCCTCTTGGGTCAGCTCCAGTGCTACTGGTAGACTTTGTGGTGTGTCTTTTAGGTGTTCTGTGGGACTATTATAAGCCTGGGTGTACTTAGGGCCCGGTCTAATGAAAACACGGTGACATCTGAGTTCAGGGTATTACAGGTTCAAACTGCGGGGGCTGTTTAAACATGCATCAGATGACACAAAATGATGGTTATCGGAGGCACCTTTCAGACACACTGAATGCATGTCTGCTGGAAAAGAAGCTGCAGAAGCCAGGCGTTTGAAACGCTTTTAGAGCAGCTGTGAGTAAACAAGAAAAGCACACTAAAGAAGGAATGATGGTGGGTTTAACACTCTGACAAACAAAAAACATTCCAAAGACTATTTATGGAGTGAGGTGAGGACATAAAGTTGACAGAATGGTGCTAATATATCACGTATCAAGGTGTTATCTTTCACAGATCATCACCCAGATTATCCAGCACATAAACATACTGTAATAGATAATGACTACGTCTGATGACGGGTATTCAAATGCATTACGGAGGCTTCAAGTGCACCCCTTCTTGATTTTTTGCCAATCCAGAACCTTCCGTCCACTTTAGATTGTTTCTCCATCAGAGTAACCCAACATCTTTGTTTGGATGTCCACTCTGCTATGCTTGGAAAGTTCAAACATTTAGGCTCTAAAAAAAACCCCACTGTTTTTGTTTGAGAGGAATATAAAAGTGGAGCAGATTCTGTGTTTTTTAGTCAGAGCCATAAACATGTGGAATGCTTCCACACATGAAGATTTTAAACTGAAGTAGGCACGGGTGATGACGCGATTGTATCTGATCATTTGTGGAACGGCTGGATGGGGGTTTCTCAAACTTTCACTTTAGAATTTCTAGGCTATTTTTTTAAAGACCCACTCTGATGGAAATCGTGTCTTTTGGTCCACTTGTTGACAACTACTTCATTTTTCTCGTCCGAAGTGACATTTGGCTCAAAACTGTACAGCTGGGTAGCTCCAATATTGCTCACCATTTTTGTTGCATCAATAATATTAGGTTGGGGTGTGAGGGGCTGTAAGCTAGTGAGAGAGCATGTAAACAGATGGATTACGGGAAGCAGGGGCGGGTTTACTCTGCGCCAACTGTCAGATGATTGGAGTGAGTCTTTAAACTCACCTACTTTTGCTGCTTGTCTTCTTGCAAAATCACAACATACTTTTAATTTTTTCTTGTAAAAAAACATCTTTAGAAACCTTTAGATTCTTTAAATGATGTTTATTTAAATGGTTTCATGTCCTTGAAGTAATCAAGGTTTGAACAAGCTCAATTGTTTTTGTACGCCAACACCCAAGAAGAAAATGCTTAAATTCTGCAAATTGTCTAAAAAAATGCAAACAATTTAAAAAAGAGTAAATAAATTAAATATCAGTAATAAAATCTTTCAGTCAAGCTCCTTTGAATCTCTGAATCTGATATTTCTGCAACAAAAAAAAAAAAGTTGAATTGTTTTCTGTTAGATAAGTCCCACATGCATGCCCACACACACTTACACACATGGACTGGCTGGATATTTGATTTGAAACCAGCATTTGGAATCTCAAGGCCTTGAAGTAGCCTTGGAATTTTTTTGGATCTTAGAAGCAGATTGACCTCAGAATTTATGGTGCAAGCCGAGCAACCTGAGGGGCCGGCCAACTCTTCCCTGGGCTGGCAGCCACTTTGTGATCAGAGCTGGAACGCAAGTCTAGATGATTACTTGAACCTGTGGGAACGGACAAAAATAAAGTGGAACACAAAGATTCTGTGTAGTTTGAGGGAGGGGCTGGAAGCTGAATGGCAGTAAACGGATGGATCACGTTGCCGTTGTTGTAGTCTGAAGCTCCAACTGCTTCACAAGTGTTTCTGCCAAAACTGAACACGTCCATAAATTTAAAATCTGACAGGTGCAAAATTAAAGTTATAAAAAGGTTTGATTACAGTGTTTCCTCAGTCCTGATACCATAACACATAAATGTAATAGACTATCATCATTTTCCTAATCGAATGGCTAACCTGCAGACAGAGTTCATGAGTGTCTATGCACTGGCTGAATTTGAGTAAAATGGTGTGCTCTTGCTCACTTAAGGTCACTATTGGAATGTAAGTGCACACTCAAGTTTGTCTCCTGCAAAAGTTGAGCCTAATGTAATAAGCCTCTTTTCCTGTTGATACTAGTGTGCAGGAATGCAGGAGGAGCACAGCACCTTCTGTATGAGAGCATAGGTGACGGACTGACCTTATTTTTCCCAACCCTGAGGTGAGCTCCATTAAAAGCTGCCCAGAGTCTGTAATTTTACAGACAGCGTCTTTATGTGTTTGTCTTGTTTCCTCCTCCTGGGGGGGTTGACTTGGCCATGAACCAGCTGTACTGGGTTTCGGCTACACCGGCTCCCTAGTGAGAGCATCAGGAGAAACATGACGAAAAGGCAATGAAGCTGATTGGGTCTTTTCAGTGGGTACTTTTTAGATGAAAATTGCCAAAATTGTGTTGTTTATTGAAACACGTCTACTCATTAAATACATGGCTGTTTAGTAAACCTTAAACATGTCTAACATCTGAGATGCAAGATCCAGCTATTCTGGTAGAATTCCAGATTGTGTGAACTTTTGTAGCACCTTCCCCACTGACCTCATTATTTATTGCCTTCAGTGACAGAGGAGCCTGGAGGCTCACAACCTTGCCATCTCAGTCTGTGGTTTGACAGTTACCACTTCACTCAGCAAAGCCCATGATGCACTGGGGAGCAAATGTTGCTTAACACCTGGAGATGTTTTGTTAGTTCTCATGCATCAAATCACATTAGATGGAACTGTTTACCTGCTAGAGCTGCTCCAGAGATCCTAAAAAAAAATCTAAGATGGAGAGTGAGATCTGTGTGTGCTTTTAATCTGGAGAGATGAAGGAGATAAAAGAGAAGTGGGACATGAAGCATGTCAGGAATGTTGAAAGGCAAGCACAAGAAAGGGAAAAATGGTGGAAATTCAGAGCATAAAGCATCTTTGGAGGACCTCCACCCAAGGAGACATTTTTTTTGGCCATGGTTCCTTCTTTTTTGTGATCTCCAAATACTGCTGACATGTTAAAATGCAAATGTAGGCTGAGAATGGAGACTAAATAATGAGCTCAAGAGACTATGGCAAACTACACAAGAGTATGATCACTTTTCAGGAAAATCTGATATAAAAGACTAAAATAACTGTTATTGCATTCTTCTTGCATGGCCTTCAATCTCTGTGCACATCAAAAGATGGGAAATTTGTTTCCCATTTCCATCCAAATTTTCAGGATATACCCCCAACGGGACACCCTTGTAGCCAGCAGAAATGCAACTTGAGAATATCTAGTAGCCATCACTTCCAATGAATCTTCACCGCAATCTTTTGAACAGCGCCAGACAATCGTTCTCTTTGACTTCTGGGATCTGTTTTTTTTTTAAATAGTCATATGGGAAGATCATTCTATCTTTGCCTTTGAAGTCTTGATGTGGCAAACAGGGATACGGAATCTGATAGGAAACCCAGGGTGCAGCTGATGCACTTGTTCACAATCCCAGGAGTTTCACAAAAGAAAAAGTGAGTTACATGCTTTCAATTGTCTTTCATTGTGTAGAAAATCTAATTCTTCCTATTTTCTTGAAAGTGTTTGTTCTCAAAATGTCACACGTTCTGACAAACAAATTTTTTTTTCAAAATTGCTTCATGAACGGAGGTAATGAAAATGATGTGTGAGTCATAAAAGTGAATGTAAAAAAATTGCCATCCATCAGAGCAAACCTTTATTGTAACACTGTTATATAACGGGAATGCAGGGAATAAATTGATATATTTTTAACATTTAGCAGCAGTTTTATGTTTCAGGTTAATAAATATAAAAAAGAAAAATGTTGTGTTGCAAGCATCCTCATTTTATCTTTTCATCTTCTCAGAGATTTTTACGTATTTCTTCAGTGGAAAATATGACTTTTTATCAAATTTTCTGCTTAGTCCTATTATTCTTATAGAGGGAGAGGAAAAAATATATAGCATATTAAAGTGTAGTATTACAATTTCATGTCTTTCCTGGCAGTTTCCTTTATCTAAGGGGATTTTTAGGCTTGTTCGATAAGAAGAACCAGATCATCTTAGCTGGTTTCAGCTTACAAATCTTCCAAACCATTCCTTGTGTGTTTGTGTGTTTAGAGGAACATCAGAGGGTTGAAACTTTTTCCACAGGATCAAGTCAGGAAATCCGCTAAAGCTACTTCTGTTCTTTAAGAGAACATAAGACAATCTTTAGCAGAGCTCTTGAGAAATTAAGGACATCTTAAAGGGCCTTAGCAGGAGCTGAAGACTTCGAAGGAGGACTAGAGAAGTCAGATTTGTCTTAAGATGAGAGTAAGCTTGTCTAATTACCCTGTCATTAGGCCCCAGGTTTGTGTAGCTGTTGTTTTTGTTTGCTCTCCGCTTTTGAGGACAGACTGTGGATAATAAGCTCATCCATCATTACACTTTACCCTTTAATTGGCTCGCATCTCCGACATGTGGAAGTAGTGACCCCAGCATGTCTAATGGGTATTTGTACTTACTTGTTTGCTGGACTGCACGCTCACATCACCAGCCAGCGTGAATTCTGATTTGCACAAAACTTGGACAGTGTGACACACTGGAACACAGATGGCTTCTATTTCCACCTGCTCTGATACTTTTTTATGCAGCAGCAGGAATGCTGAGAAGTGAGTTTTGAAAGAATGCTGAAGGTTATAAGGTGAAAAGTAAAAACAGGTTATGAGAAGCACCATTGTGCACTCTGTTGGTGTCAGAAAAACAAAATTCTTTGTGCAAAAACCTCCAGAAATCCTAAAAAGACATTTTCTTTCTTTACCCTTCAGTCTGGGGAATGGCACAATTGTAGTTTTATCACAGGTTAGATCATGCTGCATGTGTTTGTTCTGTGTCTACACAGTACAGTAGAAAACACACTGACATTTCAAGCGCCGTGCTGCAAGGCTTTGTTTAAGAGTCTAGCTTTTATGTGTGACCTGAGCACTGTTTATGTCATCTGTTTAGGCTGCAGAAGTGCAGTGTGTTAACAGGGCTCAGTTTGTGTATTTGCACCACGGATGTGCAGTTGAAGTCTTGCACTTCCTTTAGCGTGTCCGGTTTACTTTTTCCCAGATGGGATGACTCAGAGGCCACTGTGTGCACATGAGGTTTTGTCTTTGTGTATCATGAAACGGTACAGATGGAAGGAATGAGCGGATGCACACGTCTATGCAGTGGCGGACTTAGCATTTTGCGGCCAAACAATAACATGGGGCCTTCTGCAGTGGTTGTTTTAATAATTAAAAAAAATCCTCAGCTAAGGTAAATCATCAAATCTCTTTCTTACTGCTCCACTTTTAGACAGCGTCAGTGTGAAAGATCCAAATGTTTTGATAAACATTCAGAAACTGAAATCACATTTAAATGTTAGACTTGTATTTTATATGCATTAATCTTACCAGAGAAAAACATTTATTGAATGTGTTAATTTTTTATTCACTCACTTTCTAGCAAAAACAAATGATGTTCTTCTGTCTTTTCTTTAATTTTTCAGGTTTTAATTTAAAAAAAAAGGCAGAAGATACAAAAATACTTAAATAAACCAGCAAAACAGTAGCCTAACCATTTGGAGTGGCATCCTTAAACAAAAATATATAAAAAAATGTCAAAGTCAGCATTATCTGCCCCTCCCTTTGCCTTTCCTCTCCTTTTCTATCCCCTTTCACATTCTTGACATTTTTATCTTCTTTTTGAGTTTCTTTAATTCTGTTCTTTTTTTCCTCCTATTTTGTCTTTCAGCACTTTTGGAAGAATGGTGACAAATTTCTTGGTTTCTCTTTGCCTTTTCCTCAGCCAGTCAGACAACGAAATGCTTCATTCTTCCACTTTTAAAAATTCTCCTCAAATTATCATTTAATCTCTGCCAGTGTTGCTAAATACATAATTTTCTATCCTAAAAGTCTTCAAAAAACTACCAGAAAAAAAAAAAAATCCAAAATGGTAATTAGTAATTGATTAGCAGTAAATAATCATCAGTGTCCAACTTTGACACATTTTTAATGTTAAATACACAATTTTTGTAGTCAGTCAGTGAAAAACATGAAACAATGGACTTCTAGTGAACTTTACTAACAACCACTGATGTTTTACTCAAACATTAAGTATAATTAAAAAAAGGAAAAGGAAAAACACTAGGAATTTTGGTAAAACTTAGCCTATCATGGTAAAAAAGGAGAAATTGTTCTTGCAATTTACTTTCATGAATTTAGGTGAGGTCAAACATAAGCCTATCTCTTTGTGAAACATTATATAAAACATTAGCTGAGTTTAATTTTCAAAACTCTGTTCTTGTTATTATAACATTTTCCAAGTATTAATAAAACATTAAAAACTAAATCAAATGTCATCTAAGATTATTCCAAAAAGCTTTTGTTGTTAGAAATGTTGTGCAACACTAACAGTAAAAATACTCCTAAAAGAGTATCTTTGGATTAAGTAAGCAAATGATCTGTTGTTTTTATTTTAACATGTCATGATGCTTTTCTCATCCTGTCTTTTCAGCACAGCTTCACATCAGATCTGACCACTAAATAAATCACGGCCAAATTATGACAAAATTATTATTATTATTTTTTTTTTATCAGTAGACTTTAGATCTCATGACGACAGGTGAGGCACTGCTTCACCTGTCTCCCCTGACCTAATTTTTCTGGATCATGTGGGATGCTACATTTTCTGACATATTTAGAATACACACATTTAATGTTGGATCATCACATTAAACTCAGATGCACATGGTTATTCTTGACAAATATTTGTCACGACTTTCTTTACTCTCTATAATTAGCAGTGAAACAAAGAGCAAGAAATCCTAAAATGCCCTTACTTCTTTTTTCTAACAAATCATTTACAAGATTATATTTTAGATTTCAATACCACAGTTGTTTCTTTCCTGATTTACCTCAATTTACCTTTGTGTGTGTGTTGCTTTGCAGAGATAAACAGCATCTATATTCACAAGGGGAAGGTCAAACTACAGGTTTCTGACTAAACACCTGCACACACACACACATGCTCTCTTTACTGCACTATCTTGAACTCTTCCACTGTGTAAATGCCACTATTTGGTATTAGAAAATGCACACACATGCTTGCTGCACACATGCTGTATCATTTATTACCAGGTCTGACAGGAATGAGATAAGGGGCTTGGGTGAAGGAGGCAGGGTCTTCTTTGGTGAAACCCTGAGTGACATGGCAGCTTTGAGGTAATCCTGCTAATCCTCTGCTAGCTCAGAGGTGCAGTGGGACTTGGGACCTTTGACCTCGCAGCAGGAGGTGGTGTCAGCACAGACACACAGAGCAAAACTTTTGGAGGCATTGCAAAATCCCTCATGATGCATTCTCAGCGTCACTGAAACGTACACTTGGCTGAACCTCCATAGCCTTCAAGAGTAAATGATTAACTCTTATGGATCTTTAAAACCCACTGATAGCGTTTGTTTATGCCAAACTGGTTGTTCACCTTCAGGAAAATCACATGACAGTTGAAGATTATTAAGAGGACAATTAACTTCTACCCAGGCGGGCAACAAAGCAGATGCCAAGAACTGTGTGTGGTTAGCAAACAGCTGATGCATGACCTGTATTTTTAGAAGGTTGTTTGACAGTCTGCTGATGTCAGCTCATAAAGTTCCTGTAAATCAGATGTTGTGAAACATTGCTTCCCAAAAGCATGTTGCATGAACTGATGATGTTTTAAATACTGAGTAAAGTTGATTAGATTAGCAGGTGTGTTCCTTGGATATAAATTGTCGGTCTGTAATTTGCGTTTTTCATGACAGTCATTTAATTTATGCAAAAACAGTCATCTGAGCTTCTAAAAAGCAAATAATATTAATAATAATCACATCCATCAACTTTGGCATTTATTCATTTGAAATTAGAAGAAAAAAAATACTATTTTGTACATTAATTTTAAGGATTTTTACTTTTTTTGTGTTTTGTGGTATAGAGACGATGATGCATGCAAGTTTCTGTACATTTTAAAAAGTTATTTAATTAAATTAATTATTTGAATCAGGTGTTTGTTGGTTGTCTTTGCGCTGCATAAAAGCTGCATTATTTGGGCAGAAGAAGGCAACTGTTTTTCTGCCGCTTTCAAAATAAAAGCATTTCCTTCAAAACAGCGCAACAGACTCTCCGCGTTGTAATGCCAAGCAGACATTCAAGCTTCATCTGACAAAAAAAATACTGAGTTAAAAACAATCCAAGTTGGATTATTTTTAACCTAACTCTGGGGTTAAAAAGGGACAAACTTTTTTCATGGTTATTTTTGACTCAGGGAAGAAAAAAAAACCTCAGGAACAAAACATTAGGTTAATGTGAAACCAAGCCTTAACCAAAAAAAGTATTTTGCTTAAAAAACTAAAACCAAAGATATATTCCAACATGAATATCCCAAAAATGTAATTGCACTTAATGAACCAAGTGTTTTAAGGCAGAAGCATTTTTACTTTTTTTTTTTTTTTTAATATTTTTACTTTATGTGGTACAAAGAACATAAGTATAAACGTTTCAGAAAATGTAAAAAGAAAAAAAAAGTTTCTAAAAGTTGTTTCATTTACTTTTGAATCAGTCGCACTGTCTTTGGTTTTCCTTGCGCTGCGTAAAACCTGCATTATTTGGACAGAAAAAAAGCAACTGTATTTCAGCCGCTTTCAAAATAAAAGCATCTAATTCGAAGCGAAGCGCCCCTATCATTATTGTGAATTTCAAACAAATAATCAAGTTTAATCTGATGTCAAGTTTTGTCATACACTGTTTTGATGTTGTTGGTTTTTGTAATCATGATTAACCCCTCCTGAAAATAACCTTTTAAAGTGCAAGTTTTAATTGATTGCATTGAAGAGGTTGAAAAACATTTAAAATAAATATTTGACTGACTTGATATTCAGTACATTAACATCACACAGGTTTCGTGGAAGTTTTCAAATGTATTCAGAAGGGTCAGACAGGAAACGGCCCCTGAACCTCTTCTGACTTGACTCTGTCATCCATAACTTGGCCCCTCCTCGGATCCGCAAGCTCACACGCGGAGTTTCAGTGATGAGAGACGCGCTTTGTGACCGCGCTCAGACTGGTGTCATCTTCACCTTTTTTTCTTTCGATCAGCTTTAAAAGTCCAACCAAGTTTTTAAAACAGATGAGAAATGCATCCAACTTTCCATGTTGGTCACGTTTGATGTTTTGGAGGATTGCGCGTCGATTTTCCTGAATGACAGAGCAGTGAGGCAGCTTTGACAAAATGCCTTGTGACTGGAATCAAACTTTTATACGGAGTTCCTATGGAATATAGTCCGATTTTACATAATCTATATGTTGTGCCATCATCCCACGTAAGGAACAAACTCTTTGTCCTCTGCGTCATGCTGTCCTTTTGGGTCTATATGATCTATTGCTGCGTCGGCTACTGCTCCACGGTGCCAAACCTGGTGTACGCGAACAGGCGCGAGAGCGACGCAAACGCCGACAATCGAGGCTCCTCTGCGGGAGCGTCCAGGGACTTACTGAATGACTTGGACAGCAGAGGAGACGAGTGGGAGGACATGAGAGGCGAGACCAAGGCGCTGGATGATAATGCCATGTCAGGTTTCTTCAATGAGACGGAGAGTAAAAAGTTGCCGCAGGCGATCATCATCGGGGTGAAGAAGGGGGGGACCCGCGCGCTGCTGGAGTTCCTGCGGCTGCACCCCGACGTAAGGGCGGTGGGAGCGGAGCCTCACTTCTTTGACCGCAACTACGACAAGGGGCTGGAGTGGTACAGGTACACCAAATAACCATAATAATTATATAATAACAAAATATAATAATAATGATGATAATAATAGTAATAATAATAATAATAATGATGATGGAAAAAGTCCAAATTTACCATACAAGCATCAAATCTGTTATCTTTGAATTAGAAATTACCATTTAATAACCTCTGAGGTTACTTGCACGAGAAAATATTAAATAAAACATGACATAACTCCCCTTTATTTGTGCTGATAGTGCAGAAAGATGTCCATTGAGCGTATCTTTCCAAAATAAAAGCTAAAAGTCTGACATCAGGACGTATCAAACAGAAAAGCATGAGCAACCTCATGGTTTACAACCTGTATTTGTACAAAATACCCTCATATATTCAGTTTTCTGTAAGTCTGTTTGGCCCCTTTCTGGATTTTGTTCTTGTTTGCCTTTTTCTTCACTTCCTGGAATTTTCCTCCCTCTGTCCTTGAATCTGGACTCTCTTTGAGCCTCCAGGCCAGAGGAGAGGAAAAAAAACAAGTGCATGCTTGGAAATGTCATGTAGGTTTGAATAGCAAACGTTTGAGAGGAAATTGACCTTCGTTTGTCATTTCACAGGAAAATTATGACATAACGCATTCACTCTTGAACTGCTTGCTGGGAGGTGCAGGATTCAAGCTGTTAGACGTTGAATCAGTTGCAGTAATTTGTTGAGATTTTCATTCTTTTTGACCATCAATATCAAAGACCGCTTTGCTCCTATATGTAGTTTTAGTGCATCCTTGTGAGGTATGTTGACTCAGCTGCACAATTCCACAACTAAGCAGCCCCAGTGGAAACTAATCTGTAGCACACAGCTGTGAACTTATTTTAATTTCCTTTAGCAGCAGAGTTGAAGGTGAGATTTATCAACGCGCTTCGGTGTGCATTTGACTGAGCTCAGAGATTAGGGTTGTGTTCAAGCATCTAAACACGTTGGAAGGCTGGGAAGTGAAGCATTTTCTCAAGATTGTTCTTTGAATGTTTGAACAAGTTTGGGTTTCTTTCTCTGTGGTTGACCGTTCTATAAAAAGACTGTTCATTGGAGAATCCTGACAAAACTGCATTCAACCTGCTTTGAAGATTTTTCTTAACTTTCATCCAGCTATGATTTGCCTAATGACTAGGGCCGCATGATATCAGGAAAAATTGTAATATGCGATTTTAGAGATGATATGGTTTGAGTCACATGAACATTTAGCATATGGGAGGGCGTGTAAACAAAGGGATGATGGGAAGGGGGCGGGATGCGCCAACAGTTCCGCCCACAACTCAAAAGCAATTATTGAATGAACTACAGCTTCTCTGTAGAAACTATGTCCTACAAAATAACACAGGTTTTTTTAATTTTGACAAAAAATGGCATATTGATAATTAAAAGACCACTGGTAACACTTTTAAAATCGATCAAAAGATGATTGGAATGAAAGGTAACCATTTATCGCGGTTTACTCTTATTTCACAAGCTGATTTTGCGATGTCGGTTAAATTTCGATTTAATGCATAGGCCTACTACCAACGTTTTCTCTGTGTTCAGTTAATTCAAATAATGTTAATGTCAAATAATGTTCAAAATGGTTAGCGCTCCTGCCTCACAGCAAGAAGGTTCCCGGTTCAAGTCCTGGCTGGGGGACCTTTCTGTGTGGAGTTTGCATGTTCTCCCCGTGCATGCGTGGGTTTTCTCCGGGTACTCCGGCTTCCTCCCACTGTCCAAAAACATGCTTCATAGGTTAATTGGTCACTGTAAATTGTCCCTGGGTGTGTGATTGTGGCCCCTGCGACAGACTGGCGACCAGTCCAGGGGTGTACCCTGCCTTCGCCCATGAGTAGCCGGGTTAGGCTCCGGCAACCCCGTGACCCCGAAAGGGATAAAGCGGATTGGAAAATGAATGAATGGATTCAAGCTGTTATAGAAACAAACTGACTGTGTGCAGCAGTGGGACACGTGAAGTAACATTAACTTCAAGAAGACATTAGTTTTTTTCTAGAAATCCTCTGCTCACTTCAGCACACCCCTAAAACATGACATGTCACTTTATCTCCTCTTTGATCCCCACACGAAGGTGTCCAGTGATTTGTTTGGCCATATGCTTCACCTCGTTGCCTCCAGACTAATGATGAGCAGTCAGCGAGGGGGGGACAGGAGCAGTTCCCTGGGTGGGCTTATCAACTCCCGTGACGGCATTGAGTTGTGTTCAGATGATTGAGCCACTGCGATTGGTAGATCCTTCCTGCTGGATGTCTGCTGTGTTCATCCTTTATAGGGGAGAGGCCCTCGCACAGCAGGGGTGCCAACCAGCATATAGTCTGTTTTCACCCTGTGGAATAAAAGGAGCAGCAGACAGACAATTGTGCACACTTACCCTTTAAAAAGCACTGAAGAAAACTCCCAAAAGCCGTGGGAACAGATTCCTCTTTTCTTTCTTCTGCACGCCGTTCTAACCTTCTTCTATGCGTCTTTTTCAACACTGCTCATCTACTGACTGCAGACTCAGGAAGTTTTTTAAGCTCTATATAGTAGATGGGACTTAAAGCTGCAATCATGTTTTTGCTTGTGAGGCTGTAAAACAATGAAAAGCTTTCTTGCTAACTCACAAAGGGTGTCAGACAAGTCGACCTAATCCTGCGCAGAGCCTTGGGGGAACTCACTGCAGGCCAGTGGAAGATAGAGGGCAGTAAATTTACTGTGGGCCTTTTAGTTGAGCTCAATAAAACGGGGATGCTGGAGAACCCCCTAGGACTGCATTAACCCCGACAATAAAGGAGCAGACAATTAGTGTGAAACATGTTTTCTCTGCCTTCACTTTGTATGCAAATGTGTTTAGAAGGGTGAAAGTGTCCTTTGACGAAGCGCAGCAGGGGGTTCGTCAGAAAACGCACACGCTGAAGCCGGCCAAAAAAAAAAAAAAGTTTAAGCTTTTGAGTCTCAAAGTTGACTTTTTGAAAGAGAAACTCTGCACATCCATGCTGTTAAAGCCTAGTCATGCCTTTTTGCACCTTCAGCTGCAGAAATGCACCAAAAACTTTAGACCAAGCCACTGCCAGGAGCATGAAAGAAGAAGGAAAACGGCGGAAAAAGCTTTGAAGAGGAATTTTAACAAAACTACGCTCTTGTTGCAAATGATTCTGTTGATTAAAATAACAAAACTAAGTACTTTTTCAGATTATATTCTTTAAATAAGTATTTTAAGTTGTCAATATGCAGCTGACCTAATAAGGCAGAACATGAAAGCTATAAAAGCTTCTTGAAGCAAGCTTTTAAACAGCAACTTTTAATGATTCATTAGATTTCAAGGAAACCAAAGAAGTCCTCTCAGTTACATTTTAGCTTCATCTCTTTGTTCTGATTCCTCTGGCAAAATGACTTCTCTATAGCTTTTGTCTTTCTCTCTATAAGCGACTCCCTCATATAAAGCCAGAGCTTCTTTTGAAGGAAGCAAATCACCTGAGACATCTTTGTTTTGCTTCTTTGATGTCTTGATTGCAGTCTTCCCAAAGCTGCATGCATCAGTGAGAAACAAATGAACACAGAAGTGCTGAGTTCTCAACTTAAAATTGTGATGTCATGAACAATTTTTGGTAAAAACCTTTATTTCAAAGAAAGAAATATATAAAAAAATGATTTTTCTAGTTGTCAGCCTTATAATTTGCTCCAAAAAGGGACATAATTGAAGCATCACCATGTATGTGGGTCTTCTCAAATAAAGCGATGAACTACCATTAAAGAAGAGTCTGAAGATTTGTTTGGATTTGCCCTTAAAACTAAAATGTGATTGTTGATTATAAGTCGCTTTATTTTTTTCTTTTGGTCAGCTTGTTTAGAAATCCTTCAGAACTTGATGACGTTGCCTTGTCTTCTTGGCCATCATTAAATTTTTTGCCAAATGTTTAAGGAATAATTTCAACAAACGTTTTCTGAACACTCCATAACAACATCTGTATAAACAGAAACCATCGAGGCTTTATTTTAGGGCAACATCTTGTGAAATATGTTTGTGATGAAGTAACTTAACATCTCCCCGTATTCTTCAAACTCAAGTTACCTCATCCGAACCCAACGAAAGCTATGAAATCCTGCTTACAAGTAGGTTTCTAAAATGTAAGAGGCTGAAAGCCTCCCTTTATAAATACAGCATATGCATGTTTGTGCCGCTCCAAGCTGCAGTTGCATTTTTAAAATTGAGTGGATGATGAAGAGAAGCTTAGTTTCTGTTTCAAAGCGCTCATTTCTTCTGTGCCTCTTTTGTGTTTCCAGCAAACAGAATTAAGCAAGTTTCCGAATTTTCATTTGTTAAGCTGACATTTGTGTGCCAGATTGGTTCATGCATAGTTCATCCTTCCTCCCTTTCTCAGAATACCCCAGTTTCTAGCAGACAGCCAGGTGGTCTTCAATTCTGCATGCTGACAGTAATAATGGAGAATGGGGAAAAAGGCACTCTCTGCACTGTCACTGCAGTTCCCAAATGTTTCCAGCAAACAGAAAGCCTCTCAGCCTCACGTGAGGTGGTCATTTCTATAAAATGCAATGTTTCACTTCTTGATTAGCGTGACTGCAAAGAGGACGGACCCCTTCTTTAAAGACGTCTTCCGCTTTGATTCCTGTCTGGAACTTGTCTCACAGTAAGATGCTCTGATTATTCTGAGTGGCTGCATACCACCACCTCTCAGGCTGTCCTTGAGAACGGGGTTGATTCCCACAGTAGCTCAGAGCTGCATGGAAAGATAAGAAGCAGTTATGGCATGAGATACTGCTGAAGTTTTCTCTGGAGTTGACCCTGCCACGGGGTTGGAAGAAAACTAAAATATATAATCCCAGATTGTCAGCTATTGCTGCGTAGGGTGTTGGTAAAGCTGTTATTAAAGCATGTTTCTGTGGCTGCAGAGGTAGTGCAGCATGCTTTGGCATTGTAAATTCCTACCTTTGAACCCGCTTCATGATAACAGTGAATGTAAACAAGGCATAAAGTTTCCCTGTCTCTGCAGCAGCCAGTATGATGGACACACCTGAATTTCCTGCAGACAAAACAAGTGAAAATGACAGAATAAAAGCCCTGTGGTTATTCATATCTGGAAAATGAAGGCATGGCACTTCACTTAGCGACTTTAGTTTTTGTTGTATGCCGTTTGTATTTCTCTCTTTGTGGGATTGCATTTGGTAAAAGTGAAACTTGGATGCAGCTGCTCACCAAAAAAAAGAAAGAAAATCCCACAGAAACTTATCACTTGAAGTCCAGCAATCATGTTGTGGCATGAGTGATTGATTGGTTAGTGAAATCTTTGGCTTGCAGGCATCGTTGTTTATTGAGCTGAACAAATTGTGAAAGCTTGCTGCATCCACCTGCCTACAGCGACTCTGTCACTCTTTGCTCAGTCAGAGACGCTCTCTTGCCCTGTCTCTAAGATGAATAATTCAAGTGCTTCTCATGTAGATTGTTTGTGTCACTAAAGCAGAGCCTGATTAGTCATATTTTTTTTTCTGTTTGTTTCCGTCAAACCTTAAAGAATCAATGGGATTCAAAAAAACATTTGAAGGGCGGATGCTGACGATGTGTTTTGTCTACAATCAATGGTTTTGTGGCGGTTGCCAAGGAGCTGTGGTGGGCAGGTGCAGAGAAATGTGTAAAACTATTCTTCACACAGAATAGACACAAATAAAAGGTGGCCTTAGATGATGATATACATTAAAAGGAAAAAGTGCAGAGGACTTGAGTGACAAGTAAAAGAAACACATTTTTCCTTCACAGTCACTTAGCTCTACTATTTTTTTTTCCAAATGTTAAACAGTATGTGAGTTTGTTCCTCCACATGCATTTTTGTGATGGAAAACTGTTAATCTTGCAGAGATGTTGAAACTCCTGCTGCACAACAGATGGATGGAAATTATGATAATCATGTTAATGACATGGATTTTCTTCATTCCAGGGGTTTAATTTAGATGAACCACTCAACAAAACCCCCAACATCTTTCCTCTTCTTCAAGATTTAAGGTTTTAAATTTGATTGCTAAGGTTTGGTGAGTTGAAATCAGAATATTATTTATAAATTAATTAAAAGAATCAGCTCTTGATTGTAACTCTTATCCTTTTGGAGTTTTACCCTTACTTTTTGTGAAATGTATTTGCCAATTTTCCTTTAATATGTTTAAAAACAAAACAAAAATAGAGTGTTTATGAAGTCCTTGCTAAAAGTTGCTTATAAAATAGATTTTATTCAGTTTTAGTATCTTTTCTCTTTTGTCCTCCAGTTCTTGTTAAGCCTCAGAGCTGCGGTCATGCATTTCCTCTCCCCTATAGAAACACAGCCACCCAGTTAGCTAGTAAGGCCCATAGCAGTTTAATGCCACAGCTTTAATGGCTTAGTTCTAATCCCCTTTTGCTCACTTTAGCCATTACCCAGTGAGGGCTGCAGTTAACAGGCTATATTATGATCGACCAGAGTCACACAGGGCCAACATTTCCTGTATTCCCTGTGAAGGAATGCAAAGCTTTCCCACATTTTACTTACAAAATCAGGGATGTGTAAAGAAAGAGGTGCATGAAGACAAAAGGCCTTTTGTTATTTTCATATTTGGTGTGTTTTGATGAATGCTCAACATTTGAAATTGATGATTGTAGAGGTCTGATGGAGAAATGAAGGTGTTTAAGGACCCACTCCGATGATCACTGTGCTTTTGGTGCTTTTAACATGTTCTGTAGCATTTTTCTGACTATGAAGGACATTTAAAATAAAATTGAGCGTAAAATTATATTTCTGGGTATTTATTTATTCAAATCCTTGTGAATCAGGAGCAGACAATAAATGTAGTTAGAAAATATTTGTACCTGTGGCGTAGGATCTATATCAGCAACCCACAAGCTGCCTGCTCCACTTCATTTCGATAGATCTGCTTGTAGACGACTAGATCCATGAACGTCTTCGTTTTCCTCATCCGAGCTGGCATGTGGCTCAAAACTGTACGGTATAGCTCCAATATTCCTTACCATTTTTATTGCACCAGTAGGACTGCTACGTGGGAGGCTGTAAGCTAGCAGTAGGGCATGTAAACAGAGGGATGACGGGAAATGGGGGAAGGCTTACTCCTCACTTACAGTCCCGCTTACAACTCAGAGGCAAATTTCAGATGTACTACTGCTGCTCTGCAGAAATAATGTCCAAGAACACAACACAGGCTTTTTATTTTGGTCAAAAATGGCAAAATAATAATAAAAAAACACCGGGAACAATTTTTCAACAGATCAACCAGACTTTCACACAGATTTCACAACAGTTCACACAATTCACAACTTTGTTCTTGTTCATGAATATCTGCGTTGTCTAACAGCCTCTTCAGATCTGTCATGTGGAGGCTGTGTCAGTGTTCATCTCGTCCTTCCTAATTTGCACTTTTGCAAGGTGTGGGCTCCTGAAAATGGTGGCGTTACAAAGAAACTCTGATCCAGCAGTTCAGTAGAGTCGGCTATTTTAGGAGCACGCTATGTTCCGTGTAAATCTAAGCTGTGAAATGTTTCTGCTTCACAGGGAGCTGATGCCTAAGTCCTCTGAGGGCCAGCTGACCATGGAGAAGACACCGAGCTACTACGTCACGAGGGAGGTCCCCGCTCGGATCTACTGCATGTCCAAAGACACCAAGCTGATTGTAGTCGTCCGGGATCCCGTCACACGGGCCATCTCCGACTACACTCAGACCCGCTCCAAGAAACCGGACATCCCATCTTTTGAGAGCCTGACTTTTAAGAACATGTCAGCGGGTCTGATCGACACCACATGGAGCGCCGTTCAAATCGGCATGTACGCCAAGCACCTCGAGCGCTGGCTCCAGTTCTTCCCCGGGGAGCAGCTGCTGTTTGTCAGCGGAGAGCGCCTCATTACCGACCCCGCTGGTGAGATGGCTCGTGTCCAGGACTTTCTCGGTCTCAGGAGGGTCATCACAGAGAAATATTTCCACTTTAACCCAGCAAAAGGCTTTCCCTGCCTGAAGAAGCCAGAGGGGAACAGCAAACCACACTGTCTGGGTAAAACCAAAGGCAGGACTCATCCTAATATCGACCCAGAGGTGGTGCAGAGGCTAAGGGACTTTTATAAACCGTTTAATAGAAAATTTTACAAGATGACTGGTTATGACTTCGGCTGGGAATCAGAGGAATAGAGACTCATTCTGATTACTCCCGTTTCTTATATTTATATTATCAGGACATATTGTATACCGTGTTTGTATAATATTTGTTTGTAAAAATGCAGAATTCTATTTTATGATAATTTATTGTTATAATATTGAGCCTTTGAAATGTTTTATTTTTCTTTTAGTTTAGATGTCACACATTTTCCTAAAAGCACAGTCTGTTTTAAATATTTTATGAGCAAAGACGGGATCCTTTTTTGACATTAGATTGACTTTTCTTCCTTTTGTTTCACCTTAAGCTAATTAGGATCTAGCTCTACAACAAACTGGTAATCTCTCCTTAACATTTGCCTGACCCCTGGGGAACTGGGCACCCACTTAGGCAGGTCGATGCAGACCTCGTCTGATGCTGTGCAACTTGCCAGGTGAATCAATACAGTAATAGGTCCTCATCATGTCAATTACGACTGAGGGATAGTTTCTCCTTAATCTCTCAGGCTTCTCAATAAAACTTAATCTGTGACAATAATTTCATGGGTGACCCTTCAGTTGAATTCATGATTACTTCAGAGCTTTTTTTTTTTTGCAACACTTTTTATACTCTTGATCAAAAAAATTGTTCAATTCCAATTCTGTTTGGGATGCTTTCAATAAAAATCCACAGAGCCGATTCTCCTGCAGAACATGTTTGTGTGAAAGTGATGTGTCTCAAACACACACACAGATTGAGACTGGGTTTTTTCTACTTTAGGTGAACTAACGGAACGTGTCTTTTTCTAAATTCAGTGGCACCTAAAGAGAAATAAAATGGTCTTTCCTCTACTTATTTGTAAGTCAAGTCAGTCTGTTATTTGTTTTGCTTCAGTCAACCAGAGTTTGTTTCCTTCGATAATCTGGAACAAATGTTCGGTCTGAATACACTCAAGCAGACCCTAGTCTAGTCTAGGAACTGCTCTCGGACCCATCTTTCGAGGTGGTCTCAGTTTGTTTCTAATCGGACTGAGCTCCGGTTCCCTCTGAGTTCTCTCAGTCTGAATAGGCTCCAATCGGAATGGAACAACTGAACCAAAACCACAATCGTAGCCATGTTTTCCAGGTTGTAAATAAGTATCAGAACAACGATGAGACACAGAAACTCATTGAAATATGGTCGGATGAATGCAGGCTCATTAAAACAACTTTTAACGTGATACACATTGTGTCTCACACTGTTTTCCTGACAATCTGTCTGTCAGAAACTCTTATCAGTGTACCTTCATAGCCACGTCTTCACAGTAACATCCTTACAGCAAGCCTCTGTTGTACCAAATTACCAAGGGATGTGTCAACGTTAATACAGATTTTCAAAATTGGTCATAAAAATATAAAGTTGGAATAAGTGAACTATCCTGATAAGAATGAATGAATGAAGAGATCTAGAGTCATGCTTTATTTCAAAACAGAAAAGTCCAGTTGATGGCAGTCTGACTGCAGATCAAGCGCAAGGTTCAGGACACGATCTGGACCAAATTAAACAGACTCAGTCTTGGCCAACTGACTTTTTCAGTTTCAATACATCCTTAGTGATCAACTTTCATCAGTTATATTTATGGAGCAGTCAAAAAAAGTTTGTGAAGTGCAGATCAAATTGTGCTAAACACATTGATCATATTGTACTTACTTTATAAGTAGTACTTGGGATACTTTTCTACTAACCGTTTCCAAATCCCAGCAGAGAACAGCAGATTTCTCATTTATCATCTTGCACATTGAGCACCTAATTAGCTCAACACAATTAGCTACTTTTAGCAACCTCAGCCTCCCAGTGAAATGGTGTTGTTGCCATGAAGCCCCAAAACACATTAAAGACTCAGGTTTCTCATTTGGAGGGGATGGAAGAAAAAAAAGCTGCCTGTCATTTATGTGCCAGGGTAAGAGTGTGCCAGCTCGGAGCACTGATAGTCCTGGATGAACCTAACATGAATGCAGTCTCTTCTGTACTTTTTTTTGTCTTTCCTTCACAAATATTTAACACTTTCTTCGGTGAGTGAGCGGGCACAGCAAAGGTGATGACTTGATGAAGATGTGACTCACCCCACTCCGTTCACAAACAACCTTTATTTAACTCCCAGCCAAAAACCTTCATTTACCTGAGGCTGACAGAGGAGATGAAGCTCGTCTCCCTGGTGGCAGGCAGGCTGTCTGATCACCCAGGAAGCAGCTCCCTTTGCAATTACAGGGATAGAGGGGGAGGAGTGCTGTAATTGCTAGGTTCCCAGCTGGGGAATTGCTGTTAGCATACATCCCTCTAGGCTTTCATAAGGACGATTGCTGTTGTTTGAAGGTTGGGAAGACAAGAGAAATTGATACCTGGCAGCCCGGAGAGCTGAGTGACTTCAAACATCGATTTGACAGCTGCCGCAGAGAAATAATGTCAGATACAGAATGAAGTCAAAAGAAAATGTCTGACTGCTAACAGCATTTGATTTGGAGGGTAGGTGTGACGAAGGTTGTAGTTTAGGCGGAGGCGATCAGATACAGTCTCATTTAGATCTTTCATGTGGGTAAAATTTGAGACCATGCAGAAATAAATCAACTGCTTTGCCTGTTGAAACGTGGTAAACTACAATTTTAACTGTTAATTTGACGGAAATCTATCGGCACACATAATAAAAATACAATTTACGACATATGCATGCAAAAAAGACACATTTAAGCACTGGAGAATGTGATAAATGGACATTTAGCCCACGGTGATCACTCTAGACAAGCAGGGAGGGGCTTCTGTTTACTAGCGCATTTACAATTAGAAGAAGCTTGGTGTGAAATGTTAAAGTGTATCTCACAAATGTGACTTCAGGCTTTTTTTTTTCACAGCTCTATTTCAAAATATGAAAGACTTGGTGTCATGTTACTCCGCATAAACTGCAATTATTAATTTCTCTCCCGTGATCAATTTTAAAGCGGATGGCATTTTTATGAATTAAAAAGGACGTCATTGATTCGTCACTACAAAATCCTAGTTCCTGATTGGTCAAAGTTTCACCTGTCTTGGCTTGTTGTGATGGTCATGAATTTTGTAGGTAGAGCCTGAAAACAGTCAGAAAAACTTGCTAGATATGCGTCAATGTGAGACTTTTACGCGTGAAATCTCTTTGTAAACGCACGTTTGCGCACATTTTCAAAGATTTTTCATTGAGTGGCCGCTTTTACACGTATTGCAGAGGGTGGTGTGAACACAGCCTCTGAATAGAAATTTGCAGAAGATGCTTTTGTACTTCTAAACTCGTGTTTTTGGCATGAAGATAAAAGAAAGGGAAAAACGTAAGAGTTTTTCAATTATGAAAAGAACAATCATCTAAAAATAAATATAAATGAAATTTATAAGTGAAATAAACTTAATTTTATTGTTAATTGGTAAAATCTTTGACTTTTGCACGTCTCAAAACTAAAAAAACATAAAAAAAGAACATTGAAGAAACAAAAATACTCATTTATACTTTGTTTTAGATCCTGAAGAGACGTTTGCCTTTCTTTTTGACCCTTTTTCTTTTATTCTACTAAAGACTTAATCCTAATCCAGGAGGAAGGACAAGCATTAATCTGAGACAGTATAGACTTGGAATTGACATGTATGTGCTGACATGGCTAATCCAAATCTAATCCCTCTTCCAAAAGAGCCTGTGGATTTTTGTGGGACCAGCTTGATTCATGTAACTTTACACACAACAGAGAACAAATTCTTGGAGTTAGGCACACACACAGACACACACACACTCACTCATAAGGCTTGTAAGGTCAAATCCAATTACTGCATTAACTGCTGTCAGATTCTGATGCTGGACCTCAGACTCCATCTGCAGGATCTTGACTTGTGAACGCTTTGCTTCCTCTGAATCTAGTTTTTCAAAGCATTCACAAGTCAAGACCCTGCAGATTGAGTCTCTAAAACCTTCTCAACACATTCACTAAAATATACAAATCTTAGCTTTGGATAGTTTGCTTAAATCTGTAAAAATGACAAAGAAGATAGGGAATGAAACCCAGTAATGTGGCTTCACATCACATAAAAAAGTCACACTTTGTGTTTTTTTTTGTTTTGTAAAATAGCAAATGTTGACGCTCAAGCGATTTTTTAAACTGTATTCAGATTTGCCTTTTATATTTGTCTAAATTAAGGATGAGAACTTTATTTTTTTTTTTTTTGTAATCACATTTTAACCTGGTAATTGTAAATCAAACCTCAAATGCAGACATGATTTTAGGACTATACTATTCCTTAAAGCAGTTCTAATATTATTTGACAAACTTTCAGGCAAAAAATTTGTAGGCTTTAAAAAAAACAACTTTATTTAAAATTAGTAAAAAACACAAAATGTTGGCCAATCACACACACAAAGATAGACACTTCTCATCAAATCTTTACATTAAAAGGGTTACGATTAGCAATGTAAAATGATAGTATATTACCAAAAACGAATAATCATGATAAACGAAATGGAAAAATGAGTAGAAACAGCCTAAATTCCATTAGAACAATAATTCTACTGACTGAGGATATTGTTCACAAACAAAAGTTTGCTCACCCCATCATAGATTTAAATCTAAAATGTTAACTGTTGGCACTGAGACTTTTTCAAACTATTTTAAAGCTTGTGTGTTGTGATGATCTTGTCTTTTGTCTAAAGGCAGAGCTTTTAGAATGGAGGGAGATTAAGGAACTCCACATATGGCACCTTACTTAAGTAGAGCCTTAAAGTTGCTTAGTTTTTGAATCTATGGTTTGTGCTCTGCAAAAGCCTCAGCTAGTTGAGATGACAAACATACACAATGATGCTGTGAAGACTGGAAGTTGCATCACTAGCAGTCAGATCCGTTTGTTGTAACCAGAGAGCCCCAAGGGGACAAGTATGAGGGAAGAAGTGCCCTCCAACCTATGTAGGCAGACCCTGTCGTTAATGCATTCATTCATTCTTGTCTCCCAGTACTATTTATTGCAGTCGCCCGCCTGCCTGGTACCACTTTTGACTCTCCATTAGGCCAGACCTCTCCAAATCCCAGTGGTATGCAATTGTAATGAATTTATCACTGTACTTCAGCACAGACACTTACTTAAGCTCCTGATCTCAAGACCATTTTTTAAATTCTGAGACACTGTTTATTAAAAAATCGTATAAATAAAAGCCATAAATTATTCACATGGCAACATTTTTAGTTCATTTATAGCATTTCAGAAGAGCAATAATTCTTTCTGAGCATTATTTCTGCTGTTTGCAGTCTGTAATTGTTTCATTTCATGTTTTTGCGATAAGATGCAGCAATGTCATCCCTATGAATCCAGACTAGATGCAACATGCAAGACTCTCAGCAAGATCACAGGCTTTTTGATGCTTGGCCTCCCATCTATAACCAACTGGAAGATCATTTACCAATAAAAGTCAGTGTTGTTCTCTAAACTATAAGTTGTTTTAATTATTAAATGTTGAAGTTTTTCAGGAAAATTCCTGAAAAACATCTGAAACACAAAAAACACACTATTCATCTGAGTGGGTCTTTAACTGACTCTTTATGACAGTGCTTTGAATAAAGCCTCGTGCAACCTTGAAGTCGATAAACACAGAAAGGCCATATGTGAGTTCTTCGTGATACTAGGATGTTTTCCACTCACTGTGCAGATGGCTGAGAGCTTAATGTGTCTAGCAAAAGACGATAAAACTTCATAACAAACTTCTTTGGTCACTTTTGTACATGATGTTTTTTCAGTATTTTGACTTTTAAACTCATTTTCAAACTTAGTTCTTCCAACTAATCTGTAATATTTAATTGTTCAGGATGCTGAAGCTCTACCTTTATCTCATTCGTACATTATTCACTCGATCATTAATATTTTTTTCAGGCTTTAAACTGATTCACAGTCAAGGAAAATGTCCTCCTGGTTTAGATTTCTACAGTATAAGCTTGTAAAGTGTTGCCGTCTGAATGAGCTTTGTCGTCGTTCTCCCTCCCCCTGCCGTCCTTGGTTGGAAAGTTGTGAACATCAAGGTCCTGATTCGTCATGGGCTGTATTGAGCAAAATTCCACTAGTTTCCATGGTATCAGGGGAGCTCTGTCACATATTGTTACCCAATTGACAACATCTATTTTCTTTCTTAAGACAAGTGGTGGTTTCACCTTGAAACTGTCTAAAAGTCTCAGAAAATTCAGATGTTGCTAGACCTTTTTTTAAAATACACAACTCTGGAATTGTGCTAAAAACAGAGTTGAAAGAGAATGGTTTTCCAGTGACAACAGGATTCACCAGACTACCAGCACCTCCTACTCTTCCACTCTTCTTCCCATTTCCTTCCAAATCTAAGCTCTTGCTGCCCCACACCACAACTGAAAGCCTCAGCAATTATCCTGCAATTCATGCAAAACCAAACTCTCCACTGGCTTTTCCTTTGATGAACTTCATTAGGCCACAATGTGAGACACAAAGGCTGCACCCCAAAGCCTGAGTTTTCCGCTCTGTGGGTGTGTACCAGCTGGGTAAAGTTTTGTGGAGGAACTATAGCAGAAGATCTTCTGATCCTTTCTTCTTTTCCTGCCTTGCAGCTCGCCGACGTCTTTGTAAATTCAAAGCTGCTGACACATATGGACTTAAAATATTCTCAAAATTTGAAGCACCGTGGCAAAAAGCTGCTCCTAGTTCAGTAGATGTGCAGCTTCTTTTGCTAAAAGTCCACTTGAAGACACCTCCGTTCTTTTAGCTTTGTGTTGATGTGGAAATAAAAAAAAGCAGTTTTTACTGTACATCCTTTCCATACACTTGCCGTCCTGGCTTCAGTTGAAAGTAAGGCTTCAGAACCATTAAGGCTCCTTTGAGTCAAAAACCTCCACTAAAGTGAGACAGGTGATGTTCACAGCCTCTGGCGTCTTCTCGCACCTGACAAAGTCAATTAAAACTGTTAAAAATGCAACAGTTATGAAGAAGTTTTTTCTTTCTTTTATTTTATTGAAGTTGTTTGGACGCAAAATGTGAACACCTGCATCAAAAACACGAGAATGAAGAGATTAATTAATAAATGGTGTAAAAGAGCAGCAGAGAATCCCCCCAAAAAGCTCAAATGTCTAGTGTTTTCCTTCCTTTTAATGCCCACGTCCTCCACTGCACACGATGAGGACACAGAGGAAGAAATGACCGTGTTGGTGGCTGAGCGCTCCAGACCAGTTGTCCACATTGCCTAACCACACACACACATCCTCCAGTTGATGTCATCCTAAATTTACACATCATCCTTATTACATTCAGTCATGAATTTGCATTGCTTTACCTCGAAGCTCTTCCACCAGCCAGTGACCCATAGCTCAGAGGACTGGGGTGGGCTCTTTATTAGGAGAGACAAGGCAGACTAATTCAATTATCTTATATGTGATGCAAGTATTATCATTGCAGTCGTCAGAAAATTTCTCTGAACATGCATTATGCTCTAAAGAGCCCTAGATTCTCATGACTGCTGTGTTTTGTCTTATTTAAAAGTCATGGATATTTTGCTGCACTTTTTTAGGTTTGAAGAAAAGAATTAAGTGTTTGTGTGTCATCTCTGTCACTGTGAGGACAGCCACCTCGACGATGAAGGAGGAGCAGTGCTCCATCACCACTGAAAAGGGATCAAGCAGCAAAAAGTGTCAGGATGTACTATCTGCATGATGCAGAAATCTGTTCGTTTCTCCATTTAAAGATTCAAACAGATGGAAATTCTGTTTTTGGAGTTTCTAACAGGTTTTTGTTGCATTTTTCTAATGATGGAGGACAGAAGTAAAGAAAATGATGTTCAAGATTGCATTTCTGAGTTTTTCTTCATTCAAATTGTTGTGACTCATGAGCAGATAAAAAAAATGCAGTTTGAAAAAGATCCTATTTGAGATGTTGAAAACATGCTTCCTCTGCACCAGGAGTCCCTGGTTGAAAATGACACACGTTTTGCAGAAACTATGTCCTAGAAAACATCTTTTTTTGTGCTTAAATCATGATTAAAAGAGCTCTGGAAATACTTTTAAAATAGTTCAAAAGATGATTGGAGTGGGACTATTATGCAAGAACTTCCTTTCAGAACTAGAGATGAAGCTGTTGGGGGTATTTAGTATTTCTGTTGTAATGAACACCCCGTGTCAGAGAAAAGGCTGAGTGGATGAACAGCAGCTGCCGCTGGGAACCAATGAGATCTTTATTTTGAAGTGCTTCTGTTTTTGTGGTTAGAAAGAGAAAGGTGGGGATGACATGCTCTTGCAGTAACTTCACTGAACTGTTGACATTTGACCCTGTAACTCACACCTTCTGAATAAATGCAAATAAGTGGGAGGTAGAGCTGTATCTCCTTTCCTTCAGAAATCATTATGTCCTGACCTGGAAAGGATGTTTTGCTTTAAATTCTCTGTGAAACTTTCCAGTGTGTTAAACTCCAATCTGTTGTTTAGCACATTCTTTCCAGATGATTTTTATTCTGTTAAATTCGTCTTTAGGGTGACATTTTTCTTTCTTTGCCATCCAAGCAAATTGAAGAAAAACAAGCCGGGTTCCCTGTAGCGAAGGAAAGCAGCTTTTTGGAAGTTCATGTGTACGTCTTTCTTCTTTGGCCTGTCATTGCAGTGTAGCTGCATAGAGGAAGGAATGGGGTTGAGGATGAATATCCACATGAACCAAGGAACAATTTCCACATTAATCACAGACAAATCACAGCAAACCACTGGATTAAAGAGCTGTCAGCTTTAAATACAATTTTGTGGCACACAAACTTTGAAAGAAGGTTTTGCTCGGTAAAAGTTGAGCTCCCACCCAGGGAGAGGATGACTTTGGTTCAGAGGATTGTTTCTTCAAGGAGCTTTCTCTTCTTCAGCTATCTTTGCTTGAGTCGTCTGGGGAGATGGAGGATTACATTGGAGGGGTTGGCCATCGCAGTGCAAAAGTGTCAAATGTGAATGCAGTTGAGGTTTTTCAAAAATAAGACAAAGTTGTCACTTTTTTCAGATGAGAATCCTTTACTGCAAATCTAAACCACAGTTTGCATCATTGAGCTGTTCGTTTCCGTGTCTCATGAGTTCTCTTCAATAGGATGGGCAATACTGATACATTACAATTCCGTCATCTGTTACTTTTAACAACACAGGCTACTACCAGGATCAAATCAAAGACTAAATCTCACCAATTTGTCTTGAAGCATCACACATTGTTCTCAATTTTGTCAAATTTAGCCAACTTTTACAACGTTTGCAGCATTTTTGTTACCTTTATGTCAGAAATGTGCCAGCATGTTGCTTTAAATGCTTATTTTGAAAAAAATTAACCAAAAAAAGTTACATTTAAATGTACATTTTTAATTTAAATCTGAAATCTATGCCCTGCAAAGAACCCCCCCTTCCCATGAGTGGCTAGGATAGGCTCCAGCAACCCCAAAAGGGATTAAGGGAGTTTGAAAGATGGATCGATCTTAAATCTATTCTAAATGTTTAACCTAAAACTAACAGTTACAAATTTATTTTTATTAAATGCTAATGTTAAACCAGAATCAAAATCTTTAATTTGACTGTTTATTCACAGAAAATAACTGAGTTTAAAAGTTTCTAAAATATATGAAGATCTGAAGCACAAACCAGATTTAAAGTTTTAATCGTTCTGATGCTCATTTCCTCATCGTGGAATGACACATATATATGGATATACATTAAGCTGTTGTCATGAACTTGTCTGAAGGCCTTTTTCGCATCAACCATTTGGACATATGTGCTCAGAAGCATTAGTTTTAGACTATTTTATTCAACTTGAATGCGTGCTGTTTGATGAGACGTTCTTTTCTTTTCTTCTTCATGCGTTTTTTAACTGTGCTGCTCTGAGAGACGCTTCAGTTTGTTCCTAAAGGACTGCTCTCTTGCTGTGAACATACTCTGAAGATTTTTGTTTTGTTCTTGTCTTTTTTTTTAGCTGCAGCTTGATGTTAAAACAAAAAAATCAAGTTCTGTTTGAATTTAAAAAAGCCTAAAAAAAAAAAAACAACAACAAGACACTGCTATCATCAAAAGACAGATGGATTCCCAACACAGACAGCGAGAAGTCCTTAGATCTACACCTTAACAGGTGCAGCCAGTTAAGCCCATGGAGGTTACTCATCACCCAAACGCTCTTTAACTGCAGAGGGACGGAATGCATCAAATAAATTGATGCAATGCAGCATCCTGCACAGATATGAGAATGCTGCATGTTGAGCTGCAGCTGTTGGGATTAGTCAGCTCCACTCTGCCCTCATGTTTACCAGGGGTTTAACGGTACCTCTCGCCCATTAATATGTGACTTGTCACTCCAAGTTGTAGATAAATGAATGTCTATTGTCATAAAGGTGAAATTGGAAGAGTATTTCTGTTGATGTTGCAGCAATGTACACACTATTTAAATTAGATTAAAATATAGTATTTCACAATAACAAGCTTATAAGCTATATAACTTTATGATGGACACAGTTAAACTTAAATATATTACAATGTTTGAGAGGCTTTTTTTGTCATCAGTAAAACTTTATTCAAAAATGTCTGTGGTTTTGGATGTTTTTTGTGTCATTTTTAGACATTTTATTATCAAACTTGCTGCAGTTTTAAAAGAGAATCTAAAAATATTAGTAAGTGGCAAATGCACATTTAGCATACGGTGTTTACACTGGACTGTCTACCAAAACCTAATACATTCACCTACAGTTTGAAGAGGCTTGATGCGAAATTTCAACTAAGAATTTAGTGTTTTGCCCAAGATTGCTTCGACATGTAGCCAAGAATCAAACCCCTTTGGCCCAACCTCCAAACCACAGTAGTCATAGTGTGTAGATATTCTAAGCACAGGATTTATTTCATTGAGGGGCTACAATCATAGGTTGTATTCAGACTGGACACATTTGGTCCGCTTAAAGTGAACCAGATTTGTTTTCCTCAATAATCCAGAACAAATGTTCAGTCTGAAAACACCACACAGTAACGGCGCAACAATGACAAACAGCAACTCATTGAAATGTGGTCAGATGAATGCAGGTTCATTAAAACAACTTTTACCGTGGCACACATTGCTTCTCACACTGTTTTCCCAACAGCTATTTGTCATAAACTCTAATCAGTGTATCTTCATAGCCATCGTCTCCTCAGTCACCGCCTTGCAGCATGCAGCTGTCGTACCAAAGTACCAAGTAAAAAGTGTTGTACCTGACGTTGATACAGATGTTAAAATTGGTCATCAAAATAAAAAGTTGGAATTAGTGAACTGTACTGACGGGGACAGCAAAAGGACTCCTAGTATTCCTTCTCTGGTTGCTTTGCCCCACCCTCGTAATTCCTGGCCAATGACAGAAGAGATTTTTTGTCACATGGTTTTGTTTGCTTTGTTTCGAAACAGAGAAGTCTGGTTGACAACAGTGTGAATACAGACCAAATGCAAGGTTCAGAACTCAATCTGGACTCGGTCAGGACCAACTGACTTTTCCAGTCTGAACACACCCATAGGCTGTATTACATTAGGTCCAGTTCAGGATTTGTCACAAAACCTCCATAAATGACAGACAGGTGTAGGAAATGAGTGTTTGGTACATTGTTTTGTCTTTATAACTGCTATTCAGTATTACTACATCCAGCTAACTCTTAGTGTGTCAAGTCCCCTCTTACCGCTTTCTGAATCATTCTACTATTAAGGAATTAATTTAAGAATAAATGTATTAAGGCATACATTTAATTTGGCCAAGTCTATTTGCATGATCCCCACCTTGTGATACATCAAAATAATGCCTAGTTTTAATTCCTGTCATATGAACACTGAGCTCTGCTCCCAGGTTCACTGCAAACAAATCTCAGTCATACTCAGGCAGAGTCAGAACCTAATGAATCATGCTTTTTATGACCATGACGTTTACCTGCTCATTTATCCTTTGATAGAGTGGAGACAGCATGATGTAAACTAAGGAGCTGTCAAGTCTCTAGACATCTCGTCACACAACCTCGAAGTGTCAAAAGTCAAAGATGTCGTATTGGCCAGAACAAACCGGGACGCAGATATTGCATGTTAGGCTTTGTTCAAATGCTAACAAAAAAAAAGGGTCAAGGCTCATCCGGCAGTTAATTTAAGCTCCAAACCGAAGACAAAAAACATGCAGGAATGAATGCATCACTAAATGTGTATGGTGATTTGGAGATAACTGCACGTCTTTCAAAAAATGCATGCACTTTGCAGATATCGAAAGGTTGGAAGCATTTTCTTTCCAGAGATTTGGTAACATTACAATATGGCATTTGCTTGTAGACTCTTTACAACGATATGTCAAATTTAAGTCATCTTTTCAATGTAATCAAATCTTTTACACATCCAGGTTATAGGGTTAAACAAGCAAACAAAGTGTGGTGCACCTTAATATGTGCATCCACATTTGGTATTTGTTTTTAGATTAAAATGCATTATTTTACAATAATTAAAATATTTTTTAAATATACATTTGTTGAATGTAACCTGCGAAAAAAAAGAAGGAAAAAAAGGGGATTGTATTATGAGTCTGGGGCGGAACCTTCGGCACTCCAGCAGCGCCTCCAGAGGGCTGAAGACGAAGCAACTTCCTGTTGCCGTTAGAAGTCTTGGAAAGCGAAGTGAGTTCTCGTGTCGTTCCTGCTCTGAGACTCTTCTTTATTTTACAGGACAGTATTTGGTTTAAAACCGAAAAGATAAAAGCCTTAAGCTTTGGTTCACTTCCCAGATGATTGGCAGTGTTATTCGATTTATATTTTTTAAGTAAATTAGAAAGATTTTTTTCATATTTGGCGAGAAACGGCGGGAAAAGTTGAACCGGAAGTAGCCGACGCTATCGCGATATTTGGTGTTTGTGTGACAGGATGTTGTTAGCTCGCGCTAAATGCGCCGGCATTGCCATAGCAGCTGTGCAACTAGTTGTATCTAAACTCTGCATACGTTTTGAATAGGTGTTAAAGCTCCTGGTGTGATTTTTAAATATGTTAAGAAGCAACCCAAGCATAGATAGTGTTCTTGTAGCAGTTACAAAAGAAATTAAGTGTTCTTTGGTTTTTTATTTTATTTTGAAATATGTTCCTAAATGTGCGGTGTCCATTCTTCATAAGCTCAAAGTGCTAAAGTAGCTGCACAAACAGTATTTATGTTGTTTGCACAACACTTATAAAAGCAATATTGAGATAAATGTTATTTAAGTAGTGAATGTTTCTTTTGAAATTGAGATGCACTGTGATTAAAAAAAAAGGAAAGATAGAACACATAACTAGAGCAGTTACTGATTTTATGTCTTAATCAGATATTTTTGTCATACTATGGGCTGCACGGTGGCGCAGTGGTTAGCGCTCCTGCCTCACAGCAAGAAGGTTCCCGGTTCAAGTCCTGGCTGGGGGATCTTTCTGTGTGGAATTTGCATGTTCTCCCCGTGCATGCGTGGGTTTTCTCCGGGTACTCCGGCTTCCTCCCACCGTCCAAAAACATGCTTCACAGGTTAATTGGTTACTCTAAATTGTCCCTACGTGTGAATGTGAGTGTGCATGGGTGTGTGATTGTGGACTGGCGACCAGTCCAGGGGTGTACCCTGCCTTCGCCCATGAGTAGCCGGGTTAGGCTCCGGCAACCCCGTGACCCCGAAAGGGATAAAGCGGATTGGAAAATGAATGAATGAATGTCATACTATTGGACAACAAAATGTACTGAATGGAAATTGTATTTGTGTTGAAAGAATTTAAGAGAAGTCTTTTGGAAAGCGAAGTGAGTGCTCGTATCGTTCCTGCTCTTCTTTTTCTTTATTTTACAGAAACAATTCTTTTTGTTATTGTGGTTGCCAAACTTGGGACACGTAAGAAAAGCTTGTAAGATTTCACTGCTGTCGACACTTGAGGTGTTGGGAAGTGTAAAGCTCTGTTTCACATTTTTCTATCCAGAGAATGTTGTATCTATTCTGCTTTTCTTTAATAAAAAAAAGTCCCTTTTCTTTAAAATGATTAACAATGCTGAGAAGTAATCAAAATTTTAACCAATTTATTGGAAAGGTTTAAAGTAAATACCAGATGCATGAGAGGGTTTGTTGTTTTTTTTCTATATTGTGAGAAGTCTTTTAAAAGGTTTTTGGTTTTAACCGCACTCATCAGTTCCGATTTTCCAAAACACATTTGAAGGGTTCACAGCCTTGTGTTGGCTTGTGGCTTTCGTGTGTGCAGCGACACCATCAGTGACTGAAGGCATTTGGGACAGGCAATGTCTGAAAAGTTGGCGCTTTCAGCAAAAGTTGGAACCACAGAAGCATCTTTTATGAGAACTGCCTCTTTTCTTCAAAGAGTGTTTAAAGAGTCTGATGGTAAACCAATCTCTGACTGCGTGGCGATGTCATATTCCCAACAGTTCTCCCCCATCAGGAAAGATCCATAATTTTATGCTGTCATATTCCATGTCAGATGGGGTTTTGCTGCCGCTCCAGTGTGGTCAGAGATGTTGTTCTTCACACTTTAGGTATAATTCTAGTAACGTTTTGGTGTCTTGAACTGGTTTCTCTCCTGCATCAACGTGGTATTTTCATCCAGCAAGCTACTTCTGAGTCCTTTTCATATTTTGGACAATTTTGAGTAAAAACATGGAGAAGGTGACAGTCGATGTCCTAAAGTGAAACACTGTCAGCTTCTGGGGAAGATGTTATGCTTTAAGTAACAGAACAGTAACCTCGGCTTCATCAGCGACAGCTTGATTCTTAGTGTGAACTTGTGATAAAAAATATTGTTTGAAAGTGAGGCTGGAATGCTTGTAAAACTCACACAACAATGAGATTCTCGGTACTATCCAGTCACAGAACTTTACCTCTTTGAATTTCCAGCAACATGAGAGGGTTATGAGGCAAGAGGATGGCGTAACTGTCAATATTTGCACTATTCAGACATGTAAGAGAACCTATTAACTCCACCTCAACCAGTGCTTTCCAAGCTGTGAGGTGATTTCTCTCTGTTGGAGCGTTCTTTCTGTCTTTTTGTTTGGGTGTCCAAACTTTCTTGTTAACGGGGTTCACTGCGGGACACCAATATTTAGACAAGTTTCTTGTGAGCAGAGTTTCTCAAGTGTTTACGGACTTGTGCCAAAAGCTTAAAAAAGGGCTCTTT
Organism: Adrianichthys oophorus; assembly: GCA_036245035.1. Taxonomy (NCBI): domain Eukaryota; kingdom Metazoa; phylum Chordata; class Actinopteri; order Beloniformes; family Adrianichthyidae; genus Adrianichthys; species Adrianichthys oophorus. Next base: position 13,128,348 of record BSAI01000125.1, on the reverse strand, counting down.
GGCCTTGGCAGCGCGTAAACAGTCTGGTCTATGTCACATCAACACCCTTTTTGCGCTCTGGGTGTTTCTTACTTTCAGATCTTTGAACAGCAGGCTGTATGTCTCAAAAAATAAGGGTCTTTGTTTCACATTGTCAGTACAGCTGCTGAAGCACAAAGTGAATAATATGAAATCAATCAGTGATGACACACATTTTGGAGGCTAATGAACAAAGATGGATAGCAGAGACACAAAAAAATGTGTTTTTGGCTGCAGAACGTGCAAAAGCAAGTGGAGAGGAGGGACCAGCCTTGACTCCATTGCCAACTCACAGTTCCTCACTAGAGCTGCAAAAAAAAAATGCAACTGACCACCACCACTACGATCCAGGGTCACCATCTATTTCCTCTCGCCACCGACTGCAGAACCGTTTATTCTCGTGAACCATCAGGACAATAAACACTTATCTAGAAAACAATTAACCCCTCGCTCCAAACACACCACCTCCAATTGCTGTTTTAAAGTAGGACTTTGAATGGACATTCAGTCCTTTCATAATGCAGATTATCAGTAGGTGGTTCCATGTCCAACATGTGTGATAATGTTTTCTGCCGCCTCCTCAGACCACATGTCCCTCTACTGTTATTGACCATTCTGTGTGTTTTTAGATGATTTATTTTGAGTTTTTGAGGGAAAAAGGGGCTCATGAATAGTTTTTGACTCCATGGAAATGTCTAAATTCCCTCCCTAAACCCGAACAACTTAAAAAGCTATATACAGTAGTGCGGGACTATCTAGTGCCCCGGATTTTACAAGCTATTTGGACACTATGCTCACTATTTTTCTTCTTAAACATCAAATATGACTCTTCAGATTTGCCAAGGTTTAAAACCTAATTAGTATGAACATTTAACAAAGATTATGCACGAATCCAAGGTGTTCTGATGACGAAAACTTGTATAGCTCATAAGAAATAAATGTAAATAATTTGTTTTCACATTAGATATTGTTCAAAAGCAATGCATTGTGGGCTATATTCGCCAATCTAATGCCAAGAGATTTTCTAGGGCACTGGTTTTTGAAATTGTTGATTCAGACAGCTCTTGGGAAGTGGATGTTTCTAACTTACATTTATGTTTGAGTCTCTTCTGCTTGAACTTTTCCACCCTTTTAGTGAACTTTGGGCTTTGGAGTGTTTGCCAATGGAGAAATTCCAGCTTTCCTAACTCCATACTTCAGCTGCCAACCGGACTCTGACCATCAGTCACCATTAAGTCTGGGGTTCGGTCGTGGAAGACAAACAAAGACACCCACTCCAAACACCTTTAGCCTGGTGGGTCTCAACTCCCCATCCACTCTGAAATCTACTGGGGAGACTAGAGGCCACTGGGCAGGGTCACTGAAGTTGAAATAACACAGCTACTTCAGTTTGACCCACCCGATTAGGCCATGACCACCATCCCTCATTTGATCTGCCAGCAGATATCACGTCCGAGGGCTTAGTTTGTCCACTGACTGATGGGAGTGTGCAACTGGATCTTCTTTACCGAGTATCTCTTAAACTATCTATAGGATCAAAAAGAGCCCAAAAGAAAGAACTTTAGATGCAAAATAATGCTGGTTTTCCCGACTTTGATCTTTGAGTCTGCAAGTGCCCGACAAGATCAAAACCTGTTTGTCTAAACCTCTTTGCCGTCAAAGTGGCTCCAAAAACTTTTTCTGCCACTTTGTGTTTATTTACTCTTCCTTGTGCGGACTGTCACAAACTCCTGAAAGACCGGCACGTTTTGGTCGGCAGCTCAGACGTCTGAGAAGCATCGGAAGCACATGAATGGATCGGCAGCACCGCTCCATGCATCCCTGCACTGTCACACTGCTCTCTAATTTAGAGGAGCTCTGCTTGAGCCTGGGAGCAACAAGGATGTCACTGACTCGGTGTTGTATAATTAAATGGGAACTATTTGCCTCAGTGGTCTTGTCACACTGATACAGAGACTAGAGTCCCCACCACCAGTTCTGAATGAAGACCCACTGCGAGGAAAATCCTGTTTTTGGTGTTTTAACATGTTCTTGTGGCGTTTTTCTGATGGTTGTGAATCAGGAGCTCAAAAAATGATTGCAATGGGTCTTTGAAGTACTTTTTTTCCCCTTCTGGTTGCAAAGTTCTTGCAATATCTTTCATCTGTTTTTAAGTAAAGTGTTTTTTCTTGAATAACAAGAGGACAAACCTGAATATTCCATTCTGTTTACATAAGATCAAAATATGCGTAGAAAGCATTCAAAATTTCCATACAGCTTGAATGATGTTCAATTTAAACTCAAAGTATGAGTGTTAGCTTGCGTGTGTTTGTACTAATACCTATGTTATCAGCAGTTTTTGTTTGAGCGAGCAAACTTTTCCATCCAAGGATGTAAAACCAGCATTGTTTGTAGATATAAGTTAGTGTCTGGGAGAGTTTTGAGCAGGAAACGGATCCAGGAGGGAGATTCTTCCTGCGTGGTGGCAGGATATAGCTGTGGGGTTCACGGGTCAAAGGTGCCTCCAGGTTCCGCATCTGCAACTTTGCCCAGACTGTGGCCATCAAAGTGGGCAGCCAGCCGCAATCTAATGTGTATTAGCAAGACAAAGAGCTAGAAGAGGGAAAGCTGTGAGGTTTTACTTGAAAATTTATGGCTGTTATAAAATCAGCTTTGAAAAACCTTCAGAAACTTCTCTTTTTTTAGAAAACCAACAGTCTAAATTACGTTTTTCAAAAGCAGCAGCCCTAATGTAATGGAAATAATTATGGTGTGTTCAGGGAAACCAAGAAAACACTCTGCAGATGACACATTAACATCTGCAGCTGCTGTTCTGAGCTCGTAATGATGGTTTAGGCATTCGGGTGAAAAATGTCGGCTTTTATCAAGCTGCAAAACATTGTTGATGTATGTCTGAACCACGGCGGCATGTAGTGGGTGTGATAAGGGTGGCTTCCTTCCAATCCCCACTCCTCCATCCTGCATGTCCTGCAGTAAATACTAAGTGCACCTCTGTGACCCTCACAGTGATAAATAACCCTTAAGGTTAACTACATTTCAAATGGAGCAGCCAGGCCATTATGGGCCTCCAGAGTTTTCCTGACATCCTCAATATGTTATCTGTATGCCCAGGGACTTACCAGTTTGGAATTAACTGTGTGTTGAGTCAGAGTGGATATTGTTAAAGAGGAGTTTTTTTCTTCTACCACCAAAGTTTAAAAGGATGATGATCCTCTGTCTGTTCAAGTAACATCAGTTTCCTTAGACATGTTTGAATCACACGTCTTAAACTGTGCGTTTGATTAAGCAGATGTTAAGGTTTCACATTTAACAATTACATTTTTGTTTAGAGGTAAAGCGCTACAGTAGCTAAATTTAAATCATGGGGGGTTTGAAGAGGAAATAGCTTATTGGACAATATTTTTTATGCTTTCATGGGTCTTTTTTAATTAGTTTAATTGAAAAACATTAAGAATATTTTACAAAAGGATCTCAAAACAATAGAAATCCACATTTGAGGTTCAATACACCATCAGTAAATTTCCTAAGAAAATGGAAATATAAAATGTCATAAATTTGCATTCAATCAAACCTCAAACACAAGTTATAAAAAGTTTTTAGGAACTCAAAAATCACATGTTAAGAATATTTAACAAAATAATGTTGTGTATTATTTGTATAGCGAGTGTTTGTGTGTGTATTTGTGTGTGTGTATATATATATATATACAGTCACCTGCAAGTCCTGAGAAGCCAGCTCAATGGCAAGAACAAGACCCGGGTAATAAACAGTTACGCACTGCCAGTCATCAGATACTCTGCAGGAATAATCAGATTGCCAAAGGAAGAGATACAGACCACAAATGTTAAGACACAAAAGCTCCTCGCCACACATGGAGGGTTCCACCCCAAATCCAGCACCCTGAGATTGTATGCTAGCTGCAAGGGAGGAGGCAGAGGACAAGTGAACGAAGAAGCCACTATCCAGGATGAAACATCCAAGATGCATGAATACATCAAGATCAAGGCCTCAACTGACAGTGTGCTCAGTGAACGTCTCAGACAATGAACAGCAGAGGATGCGGTGCTGGAGGACAGATCTTCATGGGAGGAAAAGTCCCTGCATGGGACGTACCACTGAACCATAACTGAAGTGGCTGATGTCAAGAAGTCCTACCGATGGCTAGAAATGGCTGGCCTACAGGACAGCACAGAAGCGCTCATCCTGGCAGCTCAAGAAGCCCTGAACACCAGATCGATAGAGGCTCAGATCTACCACACCAGACAAGACCCAAGGTGTAGGCTGTGCAAAGAGGCGCCTGAAACAATCCAGCACATAACTGCAGGGTGTAAGATGCTGGCCGGGAAAGCATCCATGGAACGCCACAACCACATGGCTTGAAAAGTATACAGGAACGTGTGTGCAGAACATAGACTGGAAACCCCAAAGTCAAAATGAGAAACATCTCTGAAAGTGGTAGAGAATGAGAGAGCAAAGATCCTGTGGGACTTCCAGATACAGACTGACAAGATGGTAATGATGAACCAAACAGATATTGTAGTGGTGGATAAAGAACAGAGGAAAGATGTTGTGGTGGATGTGGCAGAACCAAGTTATGACAACATCAAGAAGAAACTGGAGAAATACCAGGGTCTCAGAGAAGAACTGGAGAAAGCTTGGAAGGTGAAGGTGACAGTGGTGCCCGTGGTAATTGGAGAACTCGGGGCTGTAACCCCAAAACTGGAAGAGTGGCTACAACAGATCCCTGGAAAGACCTCAGACATCTCAGTCCAGAAAAGTACAGTGCTAGGAACAGCTAAGATACTGCAGGACCCTCAAGCTCCCAGGCCTCTGGTAGAAGACCCGAACTTGGGGTGAGCTTGGAGCTCTCTCTCTCCACTCGCAGAGGGAGAGAGAGAGCGTTTATATATTTGTATATGTATTTTACAATTTTAAACTATGTTAAATCACATGTTTTTTGACTGTTCCCTTAAAATATAATCTTTTAAGCTAAGCTAAAGCAAAACTGATTTTGTAAAAAAAAAAAAGAAGAAGAATTGCTTTGCCCTCTTCAGTTTTTCTTAAGTTTCAATATCTTACAAAATGTGCTAATCAGCTCATGAGGCATGCCTTGGATTTTTGTTTTTTTTTCTTTCTAGACAATAAAAAAGTTACTTAAAAAAAAAAAACAAATTAAAAAAGCATTGTGTTGCTTTTGACCTTCACACAATCTTTTTATGTTTTACTTTTGATATCAGCTATTTCTAGGTTCTGTTTGTGAAACACTTTAATATTTAATTTTATTGCAATATTAATTTTGGCCTGCTAAACTTTCAATCTACTGGGATATATTATATATTCTGCTAAGATGTTGCAGTAAATATGTTTTTTTAAGGTTAAAAGTTTTGTTGTTGCTCCACTCAAATACAATAACAAACTTTCTTTTTACTATTTTAATTTTATTTGGAAATTTAAGAACAGCATTGTTGTTAAAACGGGTTGTAGTCGCCATCTAGCGGATAAAAAAAGGAACACTTCGACCAGTTTTCCCTGTTAACAGTCATTTACTTTTGAAAGCCTAAATAAAAGCTTGGAATTTAGCTGAAATTTATGTGGAAATGATGCAATTTTTCGTAAATTAAATATTTCTTAACACAAATTAAACCCAATAAATGTTTAATTAAAAAAATCTAATTATTTGAATTTTTTGTTAATAAAGTGTTTTTACCCATAAATGTAAGCATAATTTCTGACAATCAGAAAAAAGTTTAAAAAACATTATTACATGATGCTTTTCCTTACACCACATATGAATGCACTGCTATTCCATTTGTAGATTAATGATCTACAGGGGATTTGTAGTTTCCAGCGATAAATGGGTCATTAAAATGCTTGTAAAGGGTGCAATAATTAAGAAAAAAATTATATATAGGGGTAACTGCCCACCTTCTTCATGTGCAGAAACAAACAAGCAAATAAATAAATTTAAAAAAGGCCCCATTAGAAAATGTCAAAGCAGCAGCTCCAAGTCATATTATTATACTACATTTTAAAGCTGAAAATGATTTTAATTCCGATTGTTTTAAAGTGTAAATCCGTTTATCTTGCTGCACATTATGCTGAGGTATAATTTTCTGTAACTGGGGCACATTTGGGCCAATCTGGAGTGTGTTCTCTGTGTTGCGACGCCCCCGCGTGGTAGAAAAGCAGTATTGCAAGATCGCCTCCATCCGACGCTTCATGTTGACCATTGAAACAGATCACGTGACCTAAATAAATTGCCATACAAAGTAGACTGCAGACGATTTGATTTTTATTCAATCAAAGATGTTTTTTAAAGATTTTTAATTGTAATGACAAAAAAGCAAAGTTGAAAAAATGTTTTGTACAAAGCAAATTAATTACAGAACAAAACACATTAGCAACACAAGTTAGGATACAAATTTCAAGGATAGCAGGGTCTTTTTTTGGTATTCCTTTTGTCTTTTTTGAAAAAAAGAAAAGCACCATTTTCAATACAAAAAGGCAAATCAGTTTGCTGAGTTATCAAAGTTAAACTTCATAATCAACACTTTCTGAGATTGTTCTCATTTCCTTCAAGACAAACAATCATTCTGATTAAGGCACATTACTTTAACACAGAAAAAAGAGGAGAAAAAAAAGCATGACACACTAGAGGTTAAGCGACATTTCTTTGGCACAGCTGCATGATTTGTGAGAGACACACTCTTAAACATAAACGAGCGTGACAATGTTAACTCGACACTTCTATGTACACAATGTATGTATAAAATGTTATAAATATGTCCAAAACCCACACAGACACTATGTACATCTTTGTAGGGACGTGAGGAGGTGACTTTGGTTGGATTTTTGGGAAAAGCTGCTGAGAATGATCCCACAGGACAAACTGCAAGTAAAAACAGATTTAGTTTGGATTCACAAAACAAATGGTTTAAGCTTGTGATGGGAAAACGATGGATACTGGAGGATGCAGGTCAGTCTGTGGTCTGTGGGCAGGAAGCACAGTGCGATGTTGTAAGGCGGGGGTCCTGTAACATTCCCGCTTCTTTTTTTCTCTCTCTGCTCCTACTCTCATTCCGTCTTCCTCAGGACGATATAAATGAGGCCGCTGATGAGGCACAGAGGGAAGGCCACCCAAGCCAGGATATAGGCGTAGCCAAAATGTGTTATGGTCGTATCGTCGGGGCGCATCACAGTGTAGATGATTGCTCCGCACATCACAAACACACCTAGGAAAAAATAAAAACAGATGGAACAACAGAAGGAGGGGCAGATGACCTCAGCTCACTTTCCATTAGGGTGTGGCGCTTCACTGATCAAGTTGTACTCACTTGCCAAGATCTGGAAAATGGCGGTGAAGAAGAACTGGCCGCCTTTCACCATTCGGAACAGCTGGTACAGGAAGGCAATGAGTGCGCAGAAGCAGAAGATGCAGGAGAGAATCATGAGGGCCTGCACGGCCTGGATCCAGTCTGAGAATAAATGACAAAGAATTCAAATCTTTGCAAAAATACAACTTTTTTTTTTTTTTATTCAAAAATTGGACAAACCTTCATTGCTGGCTTGCTTGCAGTGGTAACTCCCATGGGATGTCAGGCAACTGTACCATAGATCTGTGCTTTTATCCCCGCCTACAGACCAGGCCTGGTGATGAACACATTTTTGAAAAATTAATTATCCATTGCTTACATATGCCTACCTAAAAAAGACATCCAATTCTAAATGTACCCATTGGAAGAAAAATGCAATTAAAAGACGTACACTTGCTGCTGTTGATACGATTAGAAGTATCAGGATAACTAGGTGCAAAAGAAGCACTCCGAGCAGGATGAACAGCATGTTTCAAGTATACCTGCAGACACACAAAATACAACAACAATAATAATATTAATAATATTAATAAACTGAAACAGAAAAAAATGCATTGAGAAGAAACTGCAGTTTATCATGACGGATCGCAACACCAGAGGACGCTGTTTCTTCACTTTCACACCCGGTGGGTGTGAAAGTGTCCGCTTACGCTCAAACGGAAAATAAAAAAACAGAAAGGAAAGAAAACGTCCTCCTAAAAGTATGAGCAACGTTTTACGCAACAAATATAACTGATTTATAAACAAAAAAAATGTGGAAAAACAAAGGAAAAAGACAACTTATCCTCGACTTTAATGAAGTTTGGAGCTAAAGTGATTCCATTTGCGCGGAAAAAACCTCCCATCCCAGCAGCTGCCATCATGCCTCAGCCTTCACTGTGGTCTAAGCGCACTAAGTTCGAGCAAAACGCGAGGAAGAAACGCACTTCTGTCCTTAAAATAAATCCAAAAATCGCTTTTACTCCAGTTAAAGTCCAGCACTTTTACTGAAAGGTTGAAAAAAAAGTAAATAAAAACGTGAAATAATAAACTTAAAATAATAAAAATAAAAACAAATCCTGGATAAATCCAACTTACAAAAAAGACAAAGTTTCAGATAAAAACCCAGTGAAGTGCAGAAGAGTTGGAGAAAGGATCTCTGAGCTTGTGCTTCTCTCGACTCCTTGTCTGCAGCCACTATTCCAGATGTGGTTCAGACTCACACACCCCAGTCAGTCAGGCAGTTTCCCCGCCTGAGAACACCGCCCCACGCGCTCCGCGGGCCCCCGCACGTCACCAGAGCGAGGCTCCCCGCGCGCTCGCCGCCCCCTTTCTTCCCCCTGCAGCACATGTATGTGATGCACCCCACAGGCTGCATGCACGGCTCCAGGAAGACACCACAACACCTGTCAAACGGACAAAAAAGGCTTTTTTTGGTGCACAGATTTTACTGCACTCATAAAAGGTCCTGCACCTAAACTGACTTATTGCATAGCACATAAATTTTATGGAGCACCTGCAAATGTGCAAAAACAATATTGCAAAGAACATTTAGAGTAACCTATTAAAAGAGGCCTACTAACCCCCAATGACTGAATTTAGTGTGCAGTCAAAGCCACATGTCCAGCAGCGATCAGTCAGTGAGTGTTGGTCTGTGAGAGTCCAACCCCCCCAGAGGTTTGTGGTATGCCAGAATGTGTCGGGCAGACCCCCTCCTTGTTTACTTCTGTCTGCCGAGAGAGGGGAGAGCCTGTCCAGCCCCACAGGGGAGTTAACACGCTGCCATGTTTTGGTCATGCTAAATCGATGGAACACCTTGCATCTCCACACAAACGCCACCTCCAGATGAAGGAAAAAGATTCAAGCTCTTTAACCCTCATTATGATGCGGTTTCAGGCCATTACCTCACAAGTAACAAGGCAAAACAGAAAAAAACTATAATAAAAAGACAACAATCTGTTGCTTCTGTGGCCCAGACTGCAGGTTTTTGGCTCATCAGGTGGATTCCTGTGGCAAACAGTCGCCAATGAAGTGTGGGGCTGCTGGAGAAAGATGCTCAGCTTTTACCACCAGCTGACCACTCAGCTGGCTGTGCTGCTGAAGATGTAATTGGTACCATAGGTGGACGAGGAGGTGCCAGCTGTTGCAAGAAAAAAAGAGCAGTTGGAGCAGGTTTTTGGATGCAATTCAGCATTCAAAAATAAAACTCAAAGTTTCTTCTTTGAATATGTGTATCGCAATGGTGACACATTGTTTTACAGAAACATTTGGCTTCCGACACTGGAGTATCATCTGCCAAGACAGAACACACTCAACTTCTTTGCCCTGGCATCCTGTAAAAGTCACTGTCAAAAGCCTGACTTGTATTTTATTTAATCAGAGTTTCTCAGCCAAAAAAAAAAAAGAGTTAAAAGCTTGTTGTTTTAGGTTTTTGAAAGCACAGAATTCTGATGAAATTTTACTACATTATTTTCAAGCAATACATTTTTCAGAAATACAATTTTCAACTATGTTCAGATGAAATAAGTAATTTCTGTGTTTTAACCCTTTTTTTGAAAAAAAAAACTGTTTTGCATGACTTGATTCTTCATAAACACCATTCAGAACCATTTCCACCCACCAACTTTTTAAGAATGCAGAGATATTTCCAAAATAAAACAAAAACCTTAGATTCCCATTTAATTAAAAAAGTAATGCAGATGCTAAACTGCTTTAGTTTTATCTTGTCAGCTTTTGGGGGAAATTACTCTTTTGTACAATGTTATGGTGTTATTTCAACACTGCCTGGAGGGAAACATTCTGAAGAATTAACCAAAGATTTACAAGTTTTGTACAGCATGAATAAAGCAGCAGAGTTTTATTGAATGTTGAAATGTGCTAGTTTGTACTGATCCATCTGCTTTAATGCACTGACCATCAGCTGCAATCTTATTTTGAAATCGAGGGGATTTAAAGTAAAGGTCCAGAGTTTTCAGAACGGGGCTCCAGCTGCAGGCGTGGCCAGAATGACTCAATCTCTGACAGCAAACATGAGGGTGACAGAAGAGGGAAAAAAATTAGGGATTAGACTTTGGATTTGATCCCAGATTCTTTGCTGCTTATGTAGTGTTCAAGCAGGAAAGCTAAAGAAAAATTCTCACTCATGGGAATATAAAGTCATCAAACCACACCTTTTAATTTTTAGATGGTTTCTCCCTTAACAAGAAGAAACAAAAGGAGCAAATCCTATTAGTTACCTTAGTCCAACTTTTTCCCCCTTTACTTCTAGTACAGTTGTCTGGATCATCAGGATTTTGTTTTTATTCAGACAACATTCCTCTCGGAGTTGCTTTCTCTTAATTTCAAAACAGTGCGTGTGACGCATCCTTTGTGTTTCCAATCCTCGGGGCCGAGCTGCTGAGCTGGTGTTTGTGTTTGGCCCCTTGGTGACTATCAGATAACACCGAGGAGACCATTCAGGAGGAGTTTGGGAGGAGCCCCGTACACACAGAGTTATGCTGAAGGATTGCAAACATTGCGAGACACAGTCGAACAGTAGTTAGCATGCAGAGACTGATTGTAAATACTTTTCATTGACAGGATTTGAACGTTTTCACTGAAAATGCATTAAACTGAGTCTGTGTGCAAGTGCAAAAGCCCCTTGAGAACTTTCGGTATCCTTTCTTTTTAAAGTCTGAAACTCCCATGACCGAGGTGAAGTGCTCCCTTGGCTCAGAGCTAATCAGATGAAGCAGGCCAAGATGCCGTAGAGAGGTAAAGTCTTTTTTTTTTTAATCTTGGAAGTGAGTCTGTCCCTTGCTGAGAAGAAATAACAAGCAAACAAATCAGAGACGTACAGCGTGACAACGTCCAAATGGTGGCACCCCAGTGATCCCAAACATGTGCTAATCATTAGCATCTCGCTTCCTGTTGGAGTCGATGTCATCGGCACACTCATGCTCGCGGCCCGCCTCTGGTTTCTTTGCGGCAATTTCCTATCTTCTGGTGAATATCTGCTCCTCTCCTGACACATTCCATTTCAGCTTTTAATTGCAGTCAAATGCATCAGACTCAGATGCGCTCAAAAGGTTGTGTTGTTGCTGCAGCAAAACTATAAACTCCCAGAAAAAACTTGCTCTTATCTGTTAGTTATCAGTGGTTTTCTCATTTGTGCTGCTGGGATGTCTTCGGCCTAGAACCGTCTCTGTGCTCTGCTAGACAGCTTCAGTCTGATAAAAAAAAAGGGTGTGCCAGTACATACTTTTCCTTTTCTTTTTGGAAGAAGGTGTCTGTTTATTAAGAGATTATTTAAGGTATGCATGAGTTATAGAAGAAGCTTCTTCTGAGGTCATTTGATAAACCAGTGCATTTAAAAGCCTTCAGCTCTGCTTTAAGATGTGTTGTGTGGTTAGTAATTCAGTAAAAAAGTCTTTTTTTAAAGCTGATTGCATTACACAACTACAGAGCTGTTGTAAGCTGAACGAGAAGGCCAAAGCAAAAAGAAATAACTCACAAACACAATCTTCCCCTTTCGTTCATGATTAAACAAGCTTGTGGTTCATTTCTGCCTGGATCAGAAGTCACGAGGTATGTTGATACACAAAACTGGGCTTGATAAAATCATCTGCAATCCCTCTTGTGTTCTTATTTAATCACACATTTCGAGAAGAACCTGTCCGAGCATGTGCTGGGAACTGTGCTGATGCACAATGGTGGAACCGAGTGACTCCACGATGACCCAAAAACCGTCGCCTTGCAGTGCAATTGGGTTTTGGAGTCGTCCACAGCAATATTCCAGTGGCTTTACAGATCCACCTGAAAGCAGCCGCCGACGCCCAGCCAAAGCCTTTTTATGACTATGACATCACTGTCCCCATCACAAGACCGTCTTGCTTTAAACTTATAAAATAATATACATGAAATTCATTATGTTTTATAAGCCATGGAGGAATGATGGCTCCAGGCACAGACAGTTAGTTTGTTCCCTTCATACTCAATTTAAACAAACATTCATGGATTATCAGGAATCTGTTGTAAATTAAGAATTTTAATCATAAACCAAACTAGTCAAAATTTTTTCAACGCCCTCATACTCTTTCCATTATTTATACTGCGTGTCAGCCTGTTAGATAAGACTGGAGATCTTTTCCTCCATGTTGATTTCAACTTTTACATTAAGGAATCCTTTGGTCTAAATGCTGGATGATGCACGATTACAGTTTTGATCTTCTGCTGCTGTGATGGATCCCCTGAGGTCAGGTCTGCTGTAGCCTCCAGAGTCCATGAGCAAATAAGCAAATACAAAACATGTGTCGTTATCTAGGACTGTTTCTGCAGAGTGGCAGTAGTTCTGCCTCTGAGTGGAACTGTTGATGCAGAGCTACCTCCGCCCCCCTTCCTGTCACCCATAACTAAGATCTCAGTTTACAATCTCTCTCACTGGCTTAAATCCTCTCGCAATCCCAATCTAAGGTTACCGATGCAACAATTTGTACACATAAAGTTAATACAAAAAACACTTTAACCACAAAGATACACTTTTTAAAAAAATATGTATTTTAATAAATGCAAAAATTTGATATGCACATTAAATGGAGGCATTTAAAGTGCCTCCATGAATGTGACCCCTCCCCATGATTTTGAAAAATCAAAAGAAACCAACCAGGACATGAGGAAAAGAAATGGGGGCCGGCACTGGTCTGGTTTATCCTCGGGTACACTTTCCAGATACCTAAAGGCACCGGGCCCATCTGTTCAACCAATAATGAAAAGCATGAGGGAGGGGGCACAAAACCAGCAGAGAATTAGACATGACTTCTTGTGCTAAATGTGACTTTTTGATTTCCACAATAAAAGTATTATACTTTGTTTCAAAATAAAAGTGAATTTCATGGGTCATCAGTTTGATAAATAAATAATGAACTGACTTTTTAAAAATATCTGCAGATAAGTGGATTCAAAGATGAGTTTTATAAGTTACAACGGCACAAACCTCAAACAAAAACGATCTAAAATCTTTTTTTTAGAAGAAAATGTATGTTATCAATTACAGTGCTTTGTGTGTGTGTGTGTTTTTATATCTGTAAAATATAGATCCTAAACAAGTGAAAAGTCTGATGCTTATGATGAAAGATGTGTCCACCATCATTGTTAAAAGCAAATCTCACATAATAGCACCATATCCAGGCCATAAGATTAAAATATCTCCCTCACAGCTGCTTATTTTTCCCATTTATTAAGGCAGGCACAGAAAGAACATCTTATTCTTTATCGCCCTGAGCATTCTGCTATACAACTCTGGCAGGATCCCACCCCAGCTGAACATCCAGAGCCATGAGAGACATTGAGATATGTTGTTATGCTTTATACATTCCAGATGAGGTTTTATCCTGCCCCCCTCCACCCACATCAGTGTTTTAAAACATGTCTTTTGCTATGTTGCTTCATGTCACGGATTTCACCCTTTCGTGATTAAAAGATGGCGGGTGGAGGGCAGCAGGGTGTGGTCAAAAACAGCAAAGCAAAAGCAGGAAAAAAAAGGAGAGAATGTGAATATTTCAAAATAAAGAAATGACGATCTGGAAACGACTTCAGCTTCAACAATGAAGCTGTGAACGTGCTTTGACTGTTAGAAGAAAGTTTAACGCTCGGCCATATGGCGCCACAAATGTTCTGAACTCAGAGAAATAATATGGTATGGCAGCTTGAAGTGCGCTCCCACTTTTTCAAACTTCTGGGGGATGGGATACTAATTGAAAGCAGGAGTTGTTTTTATATATATTTCCTTCATAAAGTTACCCTCGTATAACAAAGCATTGCGCCAAACCTTTAGGATGGGATTCAGTCAGGTTGTAAAAGGCAAACACCTTCAAGAAATACCTTTGATGATGAACTAATGCACCATTTAAACACTGCAACTACCATGACTCCAGACAGCGTCTGACAGATTCGAGTAAAAACAAAACCAAGTCTCTCCCTCCATCGCTGATGCTATTCCTCACTGAAAAGAAACTAAACATGCAGTCACAATGCAGCTGACAAGTTTAAACACCACTTTGGGGATCTGGGGGTTTTCCCTAAGAGGATATTTCATTCCCTGAGGTCCCGCTTGTGTTTGTAGATCTCCAGTTTGTAAAAAAAAAAAAAAAACGACACACAAGAGTGTGGGAGGAGGGAGCAGACCGTACCTTCATTCCTGATGGTTCCTCCGGATCTCCAAGGCTCAAGACCACGACGGATAACAACTGGAAACTTCATAGAAAACTGCAAACAGTAAATCTGTCTCCCGGTGGTGTGGAAATATTGTTGTGAAAAAGGAATGTCTTTGATTTTTATGACTAACCTCATCGCTTCTTGTCATGGGAGAGTTAAATAATGAGTAATTTAAGCTCATTTTGTTAAATCCAAGATAAGAGTTTATATTTCTCACAAATGCAGCTTACAGAAATCAAGCAGATAAAACCTCTGATATTCTGTTTTTCCAGCACAGAACTCTCAGACTACATGCTTGTTTGTGGGTATTAGTTTCCAGCATAGTTTCAGAAGGCAGATACTCCCTATTAGCTCTTAAATCTTGCTGGTTTTTTTAAGGCAGATATTTTTCTGCAGACAAATAACTGAGAAAGATCTGAAGATGCAGATGTTTCATTCTGAATGCATGCAACCTTTTGTCTATAATTTCTTCTTCCTGTTTGATTTTCAATAAACAAATCACCTTATTTGAGTTCCAACTATGTCTTCTCTGCTAAAATTAACAGTGGATTGAGTCTGTTGTTTTATTTGCTTCCTTGACAAAGCTCGGATACCATGTGCTATTTGCACTTCTTTCCATTACATCCTTTCCTCTCAGTGCATGGGTTGTGTATTTTCCTGCGAATTTGGGGTCTGCTTGACTCAGAGTTTGGCTGGCTCTTTTCCTTTGGCGAGAATTGATGCGGCAAGCAGCTGGAGCAGCCCAAAACACACACACACACACACACTGGAGGCCACCCTGGTCACACCCAAGGCATCCCAAGCATGCAGGGCCAGGCATTCACAGATCTCTAAAATATGACTGCAGCTCTGTTGGTGAGTCACTTTCACTAGGTCTGTGTGTGAAGGGGCACAGATGTGAAAGAGGGGGTCACTGGGTAGTCATTCTCAAAATGGCAATCTTGTCTGGTACACTTAAACTCAGACGAAGACCTCCTTTAAGTGTCGGAGCGAGAATGAATAGATACAGCCGGAACAGTGAGCCAAGTGTCTCCTCCTGACTATACTCCCATCCCAAGGGCCAAAAGCTCGGTGACCTCACCCTGCCTCCAACCCATAAAGTCCTCCTGCAACACTTCCTGACCTAAAAGCTACAGCACAGCTGGAGCATGGAGCAAGAGAGTGGAGGAGAAAAAAACTGACGCTCCAATGATTACTTTGCCATTCATTTACATTTTCCTCCTTTCTAACTTTGAGCCCAGCTTTCATTTTTGCTCACCGGTTCACTGCAAACACTTGTGCATTTCAAATTTCCACACACCGACACAAGCCCCCCCCCCAACCGTAAAGTTTTAGGTCTTTTTTTTTTTTTTTTACTGCCAGCGTGACTTTTTTCTCTTTCACAAAAGACTGTAACTTGAATGAGCCAATGCTCGAGATGAATCTGGAGCAGCTCTTTGATCAGCACAGCGAGGTGTCAATGGAAAACAGCTGCAGATGCTGAGGGTGAATGGGGGTTCAAGCCTTCACAGACAGCCTCCATCAGCAGCTGGATCTTTGGGGTTGAGGATCCAGATTCCCCTCCATTACTGATGCAAAAAACAATGTTTTTGTACTTTTGAATCCATTTTAAGCTTAAAGTCCTACTCCAATCATCTATTAATCTATTGTAAAAACCTCCCAATGGCTTTTTAATGATATTGCAATTTTTGGCCAAAATCAAAAAGCTATTTGTGCAGAGTAGGCCTTCCTCCATCTGTTTACACACTCTCCTGTTAGCTTACAGCCTTCATACCCCCAACCTAACGTTAGCAGCGCAACATAAACGGCGAGTAATATCTGAGATATCCAGTTGTACAGTTTTGAGCCAGATGCCACCTCGGACGAGGAAAGTCAAGACATACATGGATCTTTCTAAATGTGGGTACATCAGAATGGAGCAGGGAGCTTGTGGCCTACACCTATGCCACAGCTACAAGCTTTTCCAACTGCATTTTTTCTTCTGCTCTTGATTCACAGCGATTTGAATAAAACAATAGTGATTGACACCCTTTTAATCTTAAATTTCTTTATATATCCATCATGACAAGAACATGTTAAAAACACGATTTTCATTGGAGTGGATCTTTAAACATATTAAGAACAAAATATTCTGATTGCAGAAGCTAAAATGTAGTTTTTACTCTCATCGCTGCCAATTATTTTATTCCAGAACTTTTATGAACATTCGCTTTTACAACTTGCATGCCTGCAGCTTGCAAGCATTTAGGCTTGTACTAGTTACAACAAAGCAGAAAGTTACACTGAAACTTTAATGTATGCAAGATGTACGCTAACATTCACTCAAAAGTTTTCCTTGTTTAAAAAAAAAAATCCTGCCTTAAAAAGATTTAATAAGCTCAACAAAAGTACACAGCAGCAAACTCACAACTGCATCTGCCCATGTTCTGTCAGCTGTGATTGGCTGAGTGAACTTGGAGGAGGAGAGTCTGGCCAGTTCACGGTGAGGAGGGCCAGCATTGGCCGGACTTTTCCCCGTCTCCTCTCCAGCTCAGCCCAGAGGGACTCATGGCCAAAGGGAGTGGAGCATAAACTGGATGACGGAGTTGTTTAATGGGCGACTAACACCCATCGTAGTGTGTTTTAAAGTCGTCTCTCCAAATGAAGCTCTGGGATTCTTTACTCTCATGTTGTTTTCTGTCTCTTAACATGCCCTGATTTATGACGCCATTGAGATTTAAAGGAAGTTAAGGAGCCTTGAAGCGGTTTCAATGTTCCCACTACAGAAATAAAGCTTGTGAAGAAAAGCAGGCGATAGACTTATAGAGAGTGGATCTCACCGGCTGTGCCGGGGCTGACATTTGCACTGCGATATTTGATTGAGGATCAACCGTGCCAACAGTCAACACCGAGTTTTACAAATGCACAGACTCATCTCACATGAGCAAGCAATGTTAAATAACCTGATATCTCAGATTTAATATGTAGAATTACAAGCGATACCCCAGTTAATGAGCTGCATATGTCTGCACTCAATTTGACAACTTACAAAAAGTATCTACTTAGCTAACATCCAGAATGTGGTCGTGCATACTTTCATTTCTCAGTGCAATAGAGGGTGTAAAGAGCTGAAATTACTTCCTGCAAGTATATATTGGAAAAGTCCTTTTTGAGCATGCAAGCCTATTAAAATAATATTAGGGTGCAGAAGAGGTGTTGAATCATCCAAATGCAATGTGCAAGAAGAAGGAACAGTATCTTGCTGGCCTCTACTTTTGTGTTGAATGAATGGCATTTCTGCTGCTCATTGTGTCAGATAGTGAGAATAAATTGAACAGAGGACTGGAAGGTCAGAGTTTAAAAGCTGCCGATGGGAAGCGACCCTTTGTGATCTCCCAATTTGGGAGTGTTTTTTGCAGCACTGTGGCCACGCAGTGTCCGCCAACACAAGAGGGGCATTGTATGGACATGAGGCCTCTGCAAAGACGGCGCCAAATCTATGCTGGCAAGGATGTGGCCTTGCTGTGTGACCAAGGTCCGAAGCCAATTTTATCTATAGTGGGTTCGTTGATAAATGTTTTCCATCAATCATCCACAATCCTAGATGAATGAAAACTTGTGATTTGTCAGTCCTCTATGTTTGGAAATGTGCATACATTTACATTTGGAGGTTTTGCTTTTGCGAGCGTGGTTGCGCTGTTTCAGCAGAGCTCGGAAAGGAAGCAGCATCTGGTAGATGAGGGGGCAGAGTGTAGCAGAGCTCCCAGCTCCATTGACAGCAGTCATGGCTGAGTGCAGGCCGCGCTGGACCTCCTGGGGATCCGTGTGGCTGGAGGACCTTCATAGGAGTGAGACAGGGTAAGCAGAGCAGCACCAAAGCAGAGGGATAGAATGGGAAAAGAAGGAATGAATCACCATGTCAATGCTTTTGAGAAAAAAGCTTTTCTGACACTTTGGGTTTGAGGGCTGAACGCTGGTACCGTTACATAAAAAAGATAAAATGCAAAGACTTGATGCAGATTATTTTTGTTCAGAATGAAAGATCAAGGTAACTTTAGGCTTCAATTAGCTTAAAACAGGTCTAGCAGTTGTACTGTCACAGCTGTTGAAGGATCTTGTTGGATAGCTTAGGTAGAATGATGCTACGTACACACCAGGTATGTGATGCACAATAAATAAATATGCGCTTTTAGCATATGCTGTTTACACTGGACTGTTGCTATCCAATAATAGCGCTTGTGCTTACAGTTGGAAGAGGCTTGGTGCGAAATGTCAAAGCGGTGTAAATCTCACAAAACTTGCTCCAGGCTTTTTCTTTCACAGCTCTACTCTGATATATGAAAAACTTGGTTCGTGTAATTTGGGCCTTGAATGAGTGACCAAAACACAGACTCTAAAACCTGCAAAGCGATGTGTGAACACGAATGCCACAAACATGCATGCATGTGTGCTTACATAGATCTTTGAATGAATGAGGTCGCTTGAGCGCGCGTTGCTGAGGCGCGTGTGAACGTAGCATTATGGAGGCAGGAACTGCTTCCTTCTGAAAAACTTCCTCATGTGAAATCCATCTCTTCACTTTGACTTACCTGCAAAAGGATTGGAACCCCATACGCTTTGTCTGTTAAAACTTTGCCTAGCTCTTTAGGGCTAAGACATGGGAGAGGGTTTACGTCCTCCCTGTTCCTCCCCCCCAGCATGTGTGTATTTGTGTGGCCTCCCACTGCCAGCCCTGCTCAGGCAACTTTCAGGGGTCAGGAGGTCAAATGTGGGTGCTGGAATGTTTATGTTCACAACTCCTGCTAACACCAGTATCTGTAGTCCTTCTTTTAAAGGAGTACTGGATTACATCTTTGGTCAAAAAAAAAGGAAAAAGAGGTTTAGAATGATAACATTTGTTAGCGTGAAAGTCCTGCTCCCTCCTTGGATATGTGGAACTTGGCACACTGACCTGCAGGCAGATGGGAGGTAGCTGGAAAAGCAGAGATGAAGCCCTTCTATTATGTTTCTTATCTTGGCACAGTTGAGAATTATAGCATATTAATATATATCTGATAGGCTGGTAATTTCACATAGACATAGCATGTGCAGCTGACTGCAACACAGGCTACATGGTTGGAGCGTGTGCAAGCCAAAGCCTGGGAAAGGCGGTCTGGATTACATCCAGTTTTATAATTCCTGCTGCCCACAAGGAAAATACACACAAACACACACATAGTTGGGGATTTTTGACAGCACTGGCCTTCTTGTTGTTCGCCACTCCAAACGCGCAGAGCCCAGCCTCACGCACCCCGGCCTCTTCCCTCTGTACAGCTACATGAGAGAAACGGCTGTTTGTTTATGACCCTTTAAAAAAGGGGGGATGTGAAAGGCTGCTGTAAAAAAAATGGTGTAGCCGCTTTGGGAGTGGTTTCTGGGTTCTTCCTTTTTTTAACTTTAAAAAAAAAAAAAAAAAAAAGTACTTTTATTTATTTTAGGGACAAGCTTGGCTCTATGGGGGGAGGTTGGAAGTAGCCAAGTAAGGGGCGCCATAAGAGCCCCCCCGTTCCCCAATTTTTTCTGCCCCCCCCCCAGCCCCAGTTGTTGTTTTTTTTTTTTGTTTTTTTTTTTTTACTTGATCACCCCCACCTTCTCTTCCTCAGCCCCTGCCCTACTCCACCAGCAGGTTGTTTAATACTTTCCAGATTTCTGCATGGCTGCAGCCTCCTGGAAGAGCGGGAAGGCTGCAGAAGGAGTTTTGGCGCAAAAAACTTGTGGCTCCAGACTCCTGACTCTGCAAACCTACGGACAGAGGGCGAGCGCCTCCCGTTGGAGACCCTAGTGAGGCGACGCGGCCCTCAAAGAAAATTGGAACCCCAACAGGAAATGTGGTTTGACAGCCTCAGTTGAAAAACTACGAGCAGCTCCAAAAGATGGATCAAATGACAGACTGTGTTGGGGGGGGTGGGAAAGAAAGCTGAGCACCGTGAACAATCTGGAGCCTTCTGCACCGGGAAAAGATAATACAAATACTTCTTTTAGGCAATCATGAAGACTTACACATATATAAAAAAAATCCTATAAAACATCTAAATCCTTTACCGTTATTATAAAGCAATATTTTAAACTCTTTAAGTTAATCTTCTGCTCCAAGGTGATAAAATTAGTCATTTGCTTCTCTCATTACACTGACAGACCCATCAGTGGACATGTGCTCAACAGAGCCACTAGATGGCAGTACATGCTAAGCTTTACACACCAATTGGCTGCTGGGAGTTGCTCATCAGAATGATGTATAATTCAATTACAAGCCTTGATGGAAAACAAGATTTTCAGGATCAAAAGCAAACTCTGTGTCAAGAGAAGATTTAGTCTTTCCCTCTCGAAGAAAATGTCAAAAAAAGGAAAAAAAAAAGATTAAAATAAAAATAACGTAATCCAGGCAGAGGAAAAAAGAAGGATCAATACCACCATTGGTTTGTATTGATCACACCGAGCAATACAAATGGCCTGCTTTTACCACAAGTGTAAGAATAATGACTTTTCAAGCCCCGTGGTAGACTGGACACTGAAATAATGTGGCCATGAAGAATAGAAAGTGGAAAGAGATTAAAGATCCCGTAAAGTGAAGATGAAAGTCTGAATCGATAAAGAGGAATGAAGCAGTGTTTTCAGTGTGCAGCTTTAATTTGGAGGGATGCGGGGTGACACCGTGGACTGTCTAGAGCGTTAACAAAGCACACGAGTTCAGACAGGGTGTGAAAAAAGTCCAAAAGGATGGCACAGGAGAGAATGGAAAGTGACAGTTCTGAGTGCATGATGATGACTGGGTTCACGGTCTCATCCATCATCCAGCAAACAGGCAGAGAAAAATTACCTGTCAGCCATGTTTGTCAGTGCAACTTAAACCTCAGATGCATCCAGTCCGAGCTTTCATTTATTTTAAACTTACAGGTCATCAGATCATTTTCAGCTTCTGCACTTCAGAGACGTGGCGAGCTATTACTTCCTTCCTTCCTCTTCAGGGACAGCCAAAGAATAGAGACAGGAAACGGAAGCGGCACTCAGGGGCTCACTTGTTAAAGCTGCTGTGTATCACCTAATACATACACAGCATCATCTGCTGATGTCATCCCCCCAAAAATAAAAAATAAAAAATGACAGGAAAAAGTCAACAGGTACTCGTGGTTCTCTTTTATTGAAAAATATAGGTTATTTTGAATACAGAAAGAAATAAGGCATACCACAAAAAAACTCATTCACGCAAAACAAACCTTTAAAATGACTTCACTGAACTGCGTAGTGTGTAAGTGATGGACAGCCTGCTTTGCAGACTCATTCTCTCCTCTTCCAACAGGATTTTTCACTTCAGAACATTTATTTTGATGACTTTAACCCACGACTCTGAATCTGAAACTATATTCAAACCCATTACCTGCACAAACGAAATAACATCTCCGTCAGGCTTCCTCTCCCAAGCGAGTCGCAGCGCTGAAATTATTTTTGGCTCAAAAATGATAATTTGGCACATCTGTCAGTTTAAGTTAAGGCAGTGAAATCAATCAGCACAAGTAAGCCTGAGCCTCATGGTTTTAATGACGCAAGAGGCAGAGCTGGGCTGCAATGACTGTGCAACTTGCAAAGAAAAAAGAAGAAAAAAGTCAAGCTTCTCCTAATGCCCTTTGCATCTGCTACTGCCTATGTCCTCTTTTCTTGGTCAGTCTTTAATTAGAAATGAAACAAAAATCTTTTTTTTTTTTTTTTTTTTAACGATAAAAGTGATTCACACCCATTCCACACATACAAAAATCATCAACTAAAATAATACTAGTAGTGTTTGGTTCACTTACGAGTGCTGAAACACTCGCCGGTCAACCTTGAAACCCTACTTGCATGTAGTGGTGGAAACGATGCATAAATAACAGTTCAGTTGAGAAATGAAAATCAAGTTTAGTTGCACCACTGCAGTTGCTCGGATATTTCCGAAGAAGGAAGGATGTGGTTGCCAGACTCATCTGAAGTGTCAGTTAAACTACAGATGAAGAGGGAACATGAGTCTGTCCATGTTGATGCCAATAGCTTTAGAAAAAAGCATATTCAAAGAAGGATGCAGAGAAAAAGCTTGATGGACAGTAATAGTACTGCTTTTGATTAATTCGCTGAATCAAAAACTCAACTTTTTTACGATGAAGTTACAGGCTTTGTGGTCTAGGCGTAAAGCGGGAGAAGGCTGCCTTTGAGCGGCGTCACAGAGACCCTGAGTTACAGAAGAGACACTAAGGGAACAAAGTCTCACAGATCTGCGGCTCTGCTATAATATTTGCTGATGAAAGAGGCCTGGTGCGCGCTCTCACTCTGCAGCGACAAACACAGCTCGCTTTATTGTGACAGGACACCCACCACTGATCCTGTTGTGACAGAAACCTTCTGTTCGGCTCAGGCCGCATGATGTCCCCTCGCTGCTCTTTCTCTCAGCAAGTCCAAGCAAAGAAGAAAAAAACCTTCATATCAGAGAGCTGGTTTAAGCTGTGAAAAGTGGTCTTCCTAGCAAAGATTCTTTTTAATCCCTTTGCTGTTGGAATGTACACCGATCTGCCAGCGTTCTGTTCAGTCACCTTAGTGTTCAAAAGGAGAGACGGGTTTGACAGGCAAATGTGGCTGAGGGGTAAGGCCAAGGGAAAAGCTCAAGTTGCCTGAAGGAAAGTCACGCTTGCTTTGTCCTGTGCCAACACCTTTTTATTTCCACAGCATTTGTGTTAGTTTGCCATTAAAATAAAAAAAATCTTCAGTTTTTTTTGGTGGCTCGAGACCCTCATACACGGATTTCATCATCTTCATCTTCCAAGAAAGAGGAGAAATTGCTCTCCTCTTCCAGCGGTGCACTGAAAGTGGCGCTATCTGTATCTCCTATGTAATTGTGGCTGTTGGGTTTGTCATCCATTGCGGCAGAACCAGAACTCGACATGGAGCAGCTGTCAAGCTGCTGCAAATGTTTGGGTCGCATCTCAAGGGTGTATGGCCCTTCGTCCTCAGGCCTCAGATCAAGAGAGACGGCTGAGAGCATGGAGGCTTCATGCCGCACCTCACCATCATCATCATCATCATCATCCTCCATCTCTTCTTCCCCGTCTACATCTTCTCTTTCCTTTAAAACGTCCTCTTTGTCCCCGTGGGCGCTGAGGGGTGGTGAAGCTCGGCCCTCGCTGCTCTTTCCCTCCTCGTAGCCAAGATCATCATCTTCTTTCTCCATCACTCCCAGGATATCATTCAGCATAGAGGGGCCCAGGTCAACATGGAATGACATCACTGATTCTGCGTGCTTCATTCCACCTCCGTACGGTATGGGATATTCGGGTAGCTCTGTCAATTCCCCAAAGCTTTTTTCCTGCAGCTCGAGGAAGTGCGCAGCAGCAGCGGCCCCACTTTCACCTGCCTCTTCGTGCTGCTTAAATGGACTTGAAGACAAACTCTTGGCCCCCATGCCGTCGCCTCTATCCTCGTTGTTGAGGAAAGGCAGAGACATGGCGTTTTTAACAAATGTGGGGGAGCCTCCGGGCACAATCAGGCTGCCATCACTGTGTTGGTCCACTCTGTTCACTGACTGGGAACGCTTGCTGCTTCTGAAGGTGCGCGACAGGAGTCCAGGCCGAGGTGACCGAGGGAAGGATGAGGTCTCAGGGGAGGGTTCTCCAGAGCGACTGCTGAGAAACGATGTGTCCCCAAAGGCGTCGCCACTGCGGCCAACGTGCATGGTGTGGCGAAAGTCGCCTAGAGGGGCGCTGATCATCTCTCGTGTCAGATCCATGCGTGAGCGGCGCTTCGTCTGGGAAGAAGACGCTACTAGCTGCTTTAGGATCGGCATGATGGCAAACCAAGTGTTTTGTTTTTGCTCAATGACACTTAAAGGCAGACAGAATAGCGGCGTTCCTCAAATCCACTCAGACCGGTAACCTGGAAAATAAAGCACAGATGTATTAAACCAAATCTACAAGGAAAGGAAAAAGGAAATAACTTAGAAATCCATCCATAACTTTTTAATCTATATGGTCATTTAAGTGCTAAAACATATTTTCCAAGAATTTAAAATGTTCCACAAATTTCTATAGCTACCAATTAAACAACTTTAAATTGATAAGCAATGGGCTCCAGCATCTTTGAGGTGATTTTTAAATGTATTTAAAAGATGGGAGAAAACCACAGGAGTGGAGTTTGAAGCAGCAAAAGGGAGAGCAAAACACCAACCACAGACCAACGAGAACTTGAGATGACTGAATGTTTTTGAGTGGCTTTGAACGCACATCAGATCAACAGGCCAAAGCCTTTTCATTTAGTGATGAAAAGTTAAACACATTCCCACAAACACTCATGAATATTGGTGCAACTTTAGGGCTTTCAAAAAGGTCACTAAACCTTAATTTGGCAAAAGCGTAGTGTTGTTTTAACCCCTAAAATAATTCAGTAGGAACTTAAATATCCATTTCTGATTAAACTTTAATATTAAAGCCCCTCCAATTGTTTTATTTGTATCTCAATTTTGAATTTGAAGGACTTCCTCTGATCAAAATTGTACAGCAGTCTGCTTCTACTTCTTACAGTTTTGAGTGGCAGCTTAAAGGAAACAAAAAAAAGGTCTTACTACATTATTAAAACCCCCCAACAGAGGAAAACTCCCCACAGGCTGTCAGCCAGACACCCCTGCTTCCTCCACTTCAGGTGGTTCTGAAGGACAAGGAGCGGGGCATCTCATTAGCTCTCCATCCCGACATAAAACACACATGAAAAGAAGCCCTGTCACGGTGGTCTGAAAGATGAAATGCAGCTTCTACAGACTCATCAAAAACACATGCAGCTCTCACTCCAGGGTGGAAACTCTTTTAGGGCGCACGGGCCACAGGAAATGCTTACCTTGCCGTCTTAACGGAGCCCCTCTGCGGCTTGCACATTCCCTCTGCCTATGTTTACTCACTGACAGAAGAAGAGGGTAAAAACAGTCAGCAGCTTCGCAGCCAGTTTCTCGCAGGCGAGCTTTTAGAAGATATTTAAGTCAGGAGTTGTTTTTGGCAAAGCTGCCGCTGGGAGATTTCAGCAGTTTATTGTGGCAGGCTTTGTAGTGCTCTGACCTTGTTCTTTTCTCTGCCAGATCAACCTCTACTCCTCTTCCGGTTAATAAGCACACCTGCTTCGGTTACTATAGTAACGGCCTTTTGCAAGCGAGCAACATCATTTCCTGTCAGTGGCTGCACAATGCGTCAGAAATCATTTCATTCATTCAATTTTGGACTTTTTCTTTTTGCCAAAAATTGTTCATTATACCTCTGAGGTTGCAGAAAAGATGAGCATAAAAGAAGGCGGTGAAAGGTTTTCAACAACGATCTCGCTGGATATTAAAGTTTTTCTATGAACTCCCAAAGGTCCCATAAAAGCCAACAAACATGAGCTATTTTTTTTTTTTTTGGCCTGCTCTGAAGCGATATATGAAAATAATGGAGGGAAAATATTCACACACAGGAAGGGAACAAGAAAACAAATTTTGGAGTAGTTTCTCTTGGGTGGCAGAAGCAGTAAAAACAATAATAGATCAAAAGAGTGAGGACGCTGAAAGCTCGCATTTATTTTGCCCTCAGGCCGGGATCAAGCTTAAAAAAAAAAACAAAAACACACCTTAATGTTGCTTTTCAGTTCACTTTCCTTAATACAGAACGGCCATCTTTAAAAAAGCGTGAATGTAGAAAACAAAAATGCAAGAAGAAGGCCCAAGAGGACAGTAGTGAGCGTGGGAACCTTAAGGTCCCATCACTGGAGGGTGGGGGTCATTCTAAACACACTCATGCTCAGACTGTCGGTGGTGCCGTTTGGACAGTGAAGGCCAGAGAGGGGAGGAGCGAGCTCACACGCACCCCTTCAGTTTTGGCACTGTTGTCGGTCAGAAGCGAACGCAGACCTTGAGCTCTCCGAAAGATAAGAGCAGATTACAAGGTTGACTGACCTGGCTTTGATCCGTGTGTCTCTCCACTGTGGAGGGAAGGCAGCAGCGGCAGCCATGCACGCTCAAGCCGTAAACAAGAGAAAACTATGAAGGATTTACAACTGCTGCAAGCGCTCCTGAAATTGCATTTCATTCAATTTCCCAAGAAATGTAATATTTGCTCTGTTTGTGCTTCACATATTAAATATATTTGCATCTTCAGCCTTCTTTTGAAGACTTCGTCTTGCCTTTAGTGCCTACACGACATTTTTAAGAGCAAAACAACTACACATCCTTGGAAAAGAGCAGAGAAAATGTATTTCCCAGCTAATTGAAATGGATTGATTCTTCTTGACTGCAGAAGTAAAAGTAGATCAAAACACCAAAGTGATGCTGCAGTGATTTGTTAGCATCACAGGCACTCTTTCTTTAGACGTGAACAAACAGTGGACACAGGCTTAAGTCTTAAGTGCTCCTGTAGTTAACATGAATCCGTTAAGTTTTATAGCTCATCTAATACTTCATCACAAGACTAAGGATTTTTATGCATGACCACAACTCCAGATCAGAGAGACACGTCTGCCTGGAAAACCTCTCATCTTTGCACTCCTCGTCAATACTCTCTAACCAGGCCACTCAATACAATTCCTCAAGGGATCCCTCATCTCCAAGACGGGAATTATGTCTCATCATCTTTGTGTTTAATTCACCTCATGCGAAGTCTACGGTCTGAAAACCATTTCTGCAGTGGAGGCGCCGGCTCGCATCATTTGAAGGCACTGGCCTGGATGGAGACACCACATGACCCATAGAGAGCTGGGAGGTCACACTGGACTTTATCAGGAAGAACTGGAAGAAAAACGTCGTGCTTCGTTTCTGAATTTGTCAGATAATCAGGCCATTTGCAAACATCCCCTTTCCGAGTCTGAGCTAATTTACTCACTTTTTCGATCGGGGAGATCTACACTGTTGAACACGTATTTTGTACACATGCTCCAGTAATTAAGAAGACGAATGGCTTCTGGTTGATGGTATCTAACGCGCAACTGAATTGGCAAGCCCAAATGTCTCATTTAGGAAGGAGCAGCCACAGGAAAAACAACGGAAATGACATTATCTCTCAATCACACAAAAAGGGAGCAACAGACATCAAGCAGATGACATCCTCTGGAGAGGAATACAGCATGCCACTCTAATGAGAACTTGGAAAGAAAGTCCTCCTGCTTACAAGAAAGAGGAGCTTAGTTGATGTTTAAATTGTCCTTTTGGGGATGTTGGGGAAGAATTAGAGTGTAGCGGATCTATACTTACATGTTCTACTCATAATGATCTGCAACATAAGACTGAAAACTTTTTAAAGAGATGGGATGTAAGATCAAGCCATCATCCAAACATTCCACCTTGTATCGTATTCTTCTTGACGTGTTTGTGCAGAAAAGATGAGCATGATAATTCGCCTTACGTATTAAAAGAGAAATTATCATTCTGAACAGATTCCAGTTCTGGATGGAGATCTGCATCTGCCCCCTGACGAGTCAGTTGGTTGTGGAATAAAAAGTTGCAGTTCTTCCTGAACGCCGGAAAATACTGCTCGTTTTCCCCGATAGTTAGAGGAATGTCCCTTTCCTGTTCCTGTTTAATGTTTTTGGGTGTAGAGACGGGAGCAGACAGACTGAACCTGGACCAGTTGCTGTTCATCAGAGAAGTGAGGTGCAGAGACAGTCCTGCAGGTCTCTGGACTCTATCAGCAAATTAGACATCTTGAGGAAGAAGCTATGCAGGCACAGAAACGAGATTCCACAGAAAACATCTGAACTCAGCAACTCAAAATGTTTAAAAAATCCTAAATGCTTTTATAGGACACTTTATTATAGAAAAGAATAACCACAAAACACTCTGGAATGAAGAGAAATGAAATATAACTTCAAATGCATAAAACATTAATATAATAAAATATAATTCCTAACTTGGAAGTGAGGTTAGGAAAGGGGTTGTATGGTCTTTTTTTGTATTGGTTTGAAGAATAAGTCGAGGGAAGATCACAAAAAGCTGCAATGATGAAAGTAGGAGGAATAAATGCAAAAAATCTGACCTTAAAACGTTTTAAAAACAAGACATCATTCAACACTTGCAATATTCTGGAGTTCAGTGTTGTCAATTTATCGGAGTTAGAAGAGTCCAGAATAACAGCCAAAAAAACCCTCGTAACTCTGTTGCAACTAGACAAACTTTCAGGATCACTGTGACCATTTAAAGGTTTTGAAAGTTTCGTTTTAATCACAGGAGGAGAACAGACAAATGGGCTGCAGGAAGAAAAGGCTAGAAGGTCGTAGGATTTCAAGAGAGTCCACATAAAAGGATCCGTGGAAGAAAACAGACACCGTCCTGCCGACCTCCAACACCTGAGAGGAATGACACGTCCAGATGTCTGCCTGTCAGCCGCCAGCTTTCGTTGCAGACACAAACGGCGGGCGACAGTTCTGAATTCCTATTTATCCCGTCCAAGAATGCAATGTATTCTCCAGGTTCAGACAGATAAACATCACTTTCACGGCTCTGCTGTGCTTTTGTTCGCTCAAACAATAAATTGCATCCTGACATTATTGCCGACTCAAATAACTCAGAAACTTACAAATCTTCAATCAACATTAACTGGGAAGTGAGCAAGCCATTAAAAACCAATGGGAATTGGATTAGTAGAAGTTAGCAGGTTAACACAGAAAACAAACCCTAAAAGAACCATGTTCTTTTGGAGGACAACTTTTCCAGTCCTGCAACTTCAGCCTCCACCGAGAGGTCAAACAACCACGTCTGTGCAGAGATGTTAGAAACGCTTACATGAACTTGCAAGAATGTGACTAAAATTAGCAGGATTAAGACTACTTGTTATGGCTGACATCACATAATCCCAGAAACATCAGTTTTAGCTGAGAAACATGTTGGTAAGCACACAGGCAGGGCAGAGGGGGAAAATATGACGCGAAAACCCTCCCCATCTCTCCGGAAACCTTCTCTGCCTGCCCTTCCTGATTGTTCCCAAGGTAAACAAGGCCCCGCTCCACCATACTGTCCTACAGAAGGCCTGTCCAAACAAACACTGGCCCTGTCTCCATCAACACGCAATTTTAATAATGTAGAAGGATGGGAGCCAGTGATGACACTGTGCTCAACAGCCGCTCAGCACACAGAGCGCTTCACCTTCAGATAATTGTTGGAGGAGATGAACACATCCATATCTTCTCTACAGAAGGGGCAGCTGAGTCACAGCAGATGATGACAGCTTCGAGCTCAGGCCCAGGTGTGTGCGGCTTTTCCTAAGGAGCGCAGACGAGGAGCAGGAGCACATTTTGAAAGACTTGAGATGGGGAAAAACCCTGTGCTCCTTGATGGGAGGAATGCAGGGCAATTATGGGACTCTGGACTCTTAAGATGTCAGAGTGTCGTAATTACAAGGTAAAAAAAGTGTAAAGCAAAATAAGCAGCTTCAGATAACAAGATCTTTTTTTAATAAATACAAATATACATAAAATAAGATAAGAGAAAGGGTTTACAAGGCATTTAGCCAGGAAGAGAAACAAATTCCTTTATTTAGTTAGGCAGCTGGATTCCTGAAAAGATAATTATCAGGGAGGTCATCTAACCAGACTCACAGCTGAGCCCCAGACGCCACAGCAGATTCTTTAAGAGCAAAAAACCCAAGCCATTCACTGGGACAAACGACTGGAGGTTATACGATAGACGTCACGTGATAACCAGCTGGAAGCTTCAGACATTTCTAGTGTCTTTGAATGAATATAGAAATGTTTTATTATTTGCAGCTTGTCGAAAGCTGGAAGACCAGGGTTAGCTTAACAGTTTGTCCCCGAGTTGAGGTTGGTTTTATCAAGCTAAATGAAAGGAGCTATCCAGGGTAGCAAACTCCAGTCTAGAATGGAAAGTCCTGAAGTAAAAGCTCTTGGATTTCAGCCTCCGCCTTAAAGGTAGTTTGAAACCTCCACTGGAGCCAGTGCAGTTCCCCATGTGACTGCTAGGTGGCTTGATACAAAGTTAAGCTTGTGCTCATCAAGTTCTCAACAAAAAGAAACCCAGATTTTTTTTTTTTTTTTTTTTTTACTAAAATCATTTCTACCTACATTTGTTAAAAAAATCAAATTTTATGGTAGTAATGATGTTTGAATTTTTTAACTTTTTAATTTTTTTTTAATTTAGAATCAGAACTGCTCTCAAACTGGGTAATGATCCACATTTTTAACAAGTCACTAAGTTCTAGAAACATTTAAAAAAAATAAATAAATAAAAGTAGAATAATACATCTTAAAATGTTTACTCCTGTGGAAAACAAATAGGTTTGATGATGTGGTTGGTGAAAAATGCTCAGCACAAAGCTGAAAGACAACCTTTAAATGGGCCAAATACTAACTAGCAGATCACATGACCATGGCGTTCATCCATCTCTTATCCAGGCTACAGTTTAAACCAATTAAATGCAAGAAATGCATAAAATAACAGAAAAGCAGAAGATAATGGGCATACCGTCTGCTTTACACACATTCAAAGGTCGCAAAAGTAATGAGACCAAAGACAAGGAAACCAAACAAAGGTCACAAGAGACAACTAAAGCACAAAAATCCCAAAATGCACCAAGAAGGATTTCTTTAAATGCCTGGGACAAAAAGATCTGCAGATTTTATTTTTAATTAACAATTCCAAAACAAAATTACACGAAACACTGAAAACCAACGTTTTTTAACAATCCATCTACTGGTCGATGATGGAGCCAGAGCTCTACATTACATTCTTGAGGGGGGAAAAAAAGTTTATATTGGCATTTCCTGTAATGTGAAGGGGCTGGGCAGGACACACAGATTGCCTAAAATGAGCACAAATTGTAGACAACAGTTGAACACGGGTGCATGACCACACACTCGGTGGCCACAAAGTGTTTCCTCACCGCAGCTGGTCACCTCCAAACAAAGGGGGAAATACATTCACTTTTCCGATCTTTTCTTTTTTTTTTAATAGAAGTTGAGCCATCAGCTACTATCAGCATGTGACTAAAAAAAAGAGAGACAAAGTCCAGCACCGCAAAGAGGAAGGAAACTTGCAAATTTGCATACCTTGCATGAAAAAATAAAAGAGGAGAGCTGAACCTGAGAGGGACTGGTTAATATTTTGTCAACTCTTTTTATCGAAAAGGAATTCCAGGGGTACTTATATGGGAAAGAGTAAACATGCTAAGCTAAGGACGCATTCATCTGTGAGATGACGTTTGCTTGTTTGCTGTGTCATCAACCTAATTCCCCCCTTTCTAAGCAGGCAGCACAGTGTGTCAGCGAACAAAGCTCTTGGGTTTAGATGGGTCACATGTCACATTAAAACATACATTTGTTCGAAAATAAAGATAATAGATTAGCACATCATATTTTTTTAGAGTTATCATTAAAAATCATGTTGGCTAAGCTTTGTGGTTCAAAGCTCAAACTCCACTGGTTCTGGGATAAAGAGGGTGATGAACTGGACAAACAGCACATGTGCAGATGGATGGTTGCATATTTTTCTTTTTTTTTTAGTTCTAAAAGCTTTTTTTTACTGAACAAGTAGATAAGCAATTGATTCAACAGGGAGTTAGGCCTCATTTAAAAAAAAAATCAATTTTAAAGAATCTGAGAATTTCAGCTCAGAAAATCCCCCAAATCACATAAAAATGTTGTTAATTTCACCAAAACATACTGTGAACAAAACAACTCTTTTACAAAAAATGAATAATTAACAATTTTGGTTCATGAAGCTGCAGCTAAATGGAGGCAGAACCAAACTGAGTCTGGGTGGGTCACTGGCAGAAGAACAATACCAGCTGACCAGCAGCGGCTGCGCGTGCGGAGCTGAAGCGCTGCGCGGAGCTGGATGCGGCCAGAAT
This sequence comes from Adrianichthys oophorus, assembly GCA_036245035.1. Classification (NCBI taxonomy): domain Eukaryota; kingdom Metazoa; phylum Chordata; class Actinopteri; order Beloniformes; family Adrianichthyidae; genus Adrianichthys; species Adrianichthys oophorus. The sequence goes on along the minus strand of BSAI01000125.1, from coordinate 13,095,947 downwards.
ACGCGCAGCAACAAAAGCAAACGTGCTCTCTGAAAATGGAACTGATGCGAAAGTACGAGCATAAAAGCGCGCATTCTTACCGAGCATCCCACTCATAAAGGGCTGCGCCCTCTTGCAGGCCCCCAGCGGGTCTGTGGCGGATTTACGTTCATGGAGCCACGGCGTGACGCACGCGGGTTTGCGCTTCAGGATTTCTCTTTTTTCCCCCTTCTGTTTGGAGAAGTACAATGAAGGACGTCAGGGCATCCTCACACGCGAGGCTTCTGTTGTAGCAAGGCGACAGAGCCCACTATAATGCCTCCTGGGGTGGCGGCGCTGGACACGCCCTCTTTGCGTGGTTCCTTAAAGACGCAGGCTGCCAGCGTGGGGCCACTCTGAGCAGCGGAAGAAAGGCGGAAACCCTCATTTTCCAACGAACAATATTTACTCTAATTTACAAAAAGAAGAAAAAAAAAAAGTTCTTTTCCCCATCCTTTTAAACCAAGTAAAAAATACATAAAAAAATGAACTGAGTTCAAATCTCAGTGAAGTCTGTTTTAAATTTGGGAGAGTCTTGGGAAATCTCAGAAAACCCTCAACAATGTCTTAAATAAAGTGCCATATATGCAGTAGAAACTCATAAACTGAAGCAAATCCCATTGCAGTCATTGTGAATTACAGTAAAATACATCACATTTGTTCAGGTAAAGGTTCTTCCACCTTCTGCCTGCGTTTAACTGTTTCCAGAAAAAAACTAAAGAAATTATTCACTTTAGACTTGGACAAAAAATTATTAGAAAAACTGGGAGGCTAAAAACAACAGGATGTTAGTCTTGACTGTTCATAGAATGATAGCATTGATTTTATTTAGTTTTTAACTTGACAGGGATCATCTTTCAAAAGAGATTTGATCTTTAAACAATTAACTGGATAAAATCATATCTCACAAAAACAATTAGTGGTGGTCAGCAGCGTCAAATTGCCCTATTGAGAGTGCACTGTGGAGTTCCACAAGGATCCATACTCGAACCAATCTTGATCTCATATATTTATGATCTACTAGAGGTATGGAAAAACATCCACATACAAATGTGTGCTGATGATGTAGTAATATTTACGCCTGCAAAAACTTCATATGAAGCTGTCCGTATTCTTAGATAAGCCCTGGTACAAGTCTAAGACTGACTCTCAAACTCATGTCTCCTTCTAAACACCAAAAAGACTGTATGTAGGGTTTTCTTCAAACAAAAAAACTGATACACTGACTCAAATGTTCTTCTAGGAAATGAGAAGCTTGAACTGGTTCAGGAATTTAAATGTCTTGGAGGGATTCTTGATTCCTTTCTTACTTTCAAAAACCACGTTCAGAAAATAAAAAAAAAACAATCAAACTTGGATGTATGCAAGTATGCATAACTTTAGACAAATAAGGCCATCTCTAACAATAACGGCAGTGAGGACATGTTTGCATTTTTGCAATGTTCTCACACATTAATTATTGTTTTACAATCGGGACACTCACTGACACTACTCTTAAACAAAGAGTCTTTGTACAAAAGAGCATTGGAAACATTTGCCAAGAAACCAATTTCATATTCAATTCAATTCAATTTTATTTATATGGCCCAATATTACAATACACTGGTATTCACACCAGTATTTGTACAGAAGAACATAAAGTCAGTCATAAAATATAAACAATATCTGTTGTTAAACTAAACAGACTAAGCTAAACTGGCATCCCTGCCCTTAGGCCCTCCTTCTCTGTGAGGAAAAACTCCTAAAAAACTGATTTTGGGTAAAAAAATAAATAAATAAAAAGAAACCTCAGGGATGTCCACATGAAGGAGGGATCCTCTCCCAGGACGGACAGGTGATGTGCAAGAACTGTTAAAGAAGTAGCTTATCTAACTCTACAACTACATGTGTGAATGGTGTAGCAGCTTGGCTTCGTCCAGATGGAACTGTGGGACAGATAGTGGTGCGAGACGAGGTCCCCGGCAAAAGACAGGAGCCCAGACGATCAACCTGGACTCTCTCCCTCTCCAAGACGTGAGACGAGACAATATCACTACTGTCTTAACTTGAAAACTTACATTTTATTTTATTTTGAAAATTATAAATGCCTTAGATTTGCATGAACAATTCACAAAGTCCTTTGTGGACTTGCACCTCGCACTAGTTCTGTGGCTAGGGTTGACCGTGTGTTGCCCTACAGATGTACCCATTTTGGACAATCTGTTCTCTTTGTAAAGGGCTATAAAATCTGGAACAGTGTACCCCTCAGCCCAAGAGAGTGTCCGACTTTTGCTACATTTAGGAATCAATTTAAAAATTTGGCCTACATCCAAACAACAATGCACACACTCTTGATGAGGCCCTGTTCTGCTTCCTAAACTGCATAAACCTGCAAATGTAAATTTTGTATGTCAGTGTTGGATGCAAATCACATTTTGACCGTTTACATAGTTACATTATAATATTTATTAATTTACAATCTAATTTGATCAACTGTTCACAGACTACTTTACCTAACCTTCAAATTTTTACTGACTTTATGTATTATTTGTCATTTTTATTGTTGATTTTTGTATGTTTTTGGTGTTTCTTGTGGGCAAACCTACACCTTACCCAGGTACTACAGTTGAAATTTGGCTTTGCAGCTAACACTGGTACATTTACAGAAATGTTCATTAATGTCCACTGTTCCGGTTCAAACAACAACAAAAAAAAATATATATATAGTTTGCTTCTATTGATGCAAAAAACTAAAATATGAAAGTAGAACTTTAGAGGTTTTCTTTCGTTACAGTATTTGGTTAATTATACTTAAAAAAAAATATATATATATATATATATATATATAGAAACTTTTAGGGAACTGTTCTCACATTCCACACCGTCTGACAACCAAGAAAAGCTTTCCTAACTCCATATGATTGATCTTGTGTATTCCAGGTTAATCATCTCCATTCAAACAGCCCATTTGAACCCCTCTGAGATGGAAATAAACAGGAAGCAACCAATTTCTTTCTCACCCTAACTTCAGGAAGAAGAAACTTTTACAGGGAAAGTTATTCTTCTCCACTTTAGTCTGTCACAGAAACATTTTTTTGTCATGCAACTCCTTTCAATCCACATGGTTCCTCAAACCCTCTGCTTTTCTACAAATTGCTTGACAAGGAACTCATTTCCTCCCTCTGGTATTGTTCCCAGATTCTCCGTTCCACCAGCTGATGGGAGAATTTTTCTCTTTATGATGAGAATTTGACTGCAGTGGCCTTTTGTTCAGGTTCTAGATACTTTTAAAATCTTCTTTTTGACTTTCCCGTATCCCTAAATGTATCTACTATTTGACCCTTTTCTCAGCTGACATACAGTCCAAAGTAATATTGAATGAGCTTCGAGGATAATTATCTATCTTCCCATACAATTGTTATTAAAATCGCAAGAAGCAGGAAATTACAGATCCTGGCCTCACTCTGTTATGCAATCTAAACATATGAACTTTAAGTCTGTAAGAATAACAGCAAAGGAATAAAAACAAAACAGTCTGTTTATGGGAATATAAAGTGCAAAAAAACTTGTATGCACAACTTTTTCCTGTAAAATTACACAGATTCTAAATAGGAAAACTCTTATTAAGATTGTTTTTTAAATTAATTTACTTCGCTTTAGCTGCCTAACTTTTCTGAAACTTCACAAATGTTTTATTCAACTGCCAATTACCTCAAATGCTTGTTCCCTTTTCTGTTTGATATTCTCAAAGCTTTCTTTCTCCAGAAAATCCTGATGTTTTTTCCTGTTGTTATTCAGCATTATAGCTGGTCAGTGCAGTACATTTATTTATCTTTGCTGTATGCACTTTGCTTGTGTGGATATAATTTATCGGCATAATACCACATATTCAGGCAAACATATTTCTGCAATAAAATGTTTTAAAAGTGGCATTTTTTGTTTGCTGTGCGTCTGATGCATCACTGTTGTGGCCTAATTTTAGAGTCACCAGTCAAGACGAGTTAGCTGCACTGCAGATGTTCTCTGATGTGCTTCACAGAAAAAAAGAGCAAAAAACAGACAGTCAGAATGAGGACATGTTAAATCAATCCCATGAGAAGAAGAAGCTGAACTGAGATGTAAAAGTGTGACAGATTTGTTGATGTGAGGCTGCCTCCATTTCTTTGTGTTTGCATGTGAATTAGCTGAAGATTCCTGTTTTTTTTTCTTTTCCCCTAAAAACTGAATCCCATTTGTGGAATTATTACAGAGAAAACAAACTGTAACCGGCAGTGAAAAAATATAATAAAATTATTACAATTCCCACAAAGCAAATGTTATACTTAGTTGTAAAAATTCAGCTTGTAGAGTGGAGCACAGAAGCTTTACAAAAAGAAGAGAACCTTTAAATCATTGAAATAAACCTGCTAAGTGAGAAGTGCCCCTGTTTGCATCAATCCAAACATCATGATAGCTTTGGGAATTCACCAACTTCTTCATTCATTCTTTGTCTTTCAGCATTCATTAGTGCTTAAATAAAGACATTCCATTTGCAGCTCCCTTTTTCCTTGAGCCGTCTGCCTTCATCTTAACGCAATCAGCATGGTTCCCCTTTGCTTTGTCTAAAATCAATGTTTTCTGGCCTGAGATAAGGAGATTATCTCTGCACCTGCCCAACACTCCACTGATTTTCAGCATGCATGCATCAGATCAGGCTTTTTCAAATTCCACCCAGGAGTCGCTGCTTGTATGCATCTAAATCATGTCTGCTAAAGCTAGGAAAACCAGGTCATCCCTGCACTCTGGGATCAAGTGTCAGAAATGTATATTGCTCGACCAAGCAAAAAAGGTCTACGGAGGACTGCCTCTGTCAAAACATAGTCTGCCAAGTCTGATATGGGTTTCATTTTTTATAAGATCATTGTTTATCCAAATTTTGCAATGCTCTGCTAATCCTTTCATATTTCAGATTATGCATTTTTCTCCTCTAATAGTCTTCTAAAACGTTCTGATGACTAACAAAGAATTATGGGAAATTAATAATATATTTTAGGGATCTGCTGTGAAAAGGTCCAAACTGTTTCCTTTATTGTAAAGTGTATACATGTTCACATTTATTATATATTTAGACTTTTTTTTGTCTATTATCTTGTAGGTCCTCTCCAGCATTGGTCTCATTCAGCTTCTGTAAAGAAACAAGATGTTCACATTTGTTGTAAAAACATGAAATACTGCATGGTTTTTTTTTCCCCTTCAAGCACAAACAGCACATTTCAAAATGAAATAAATATTTGTTGCAAATCAACATGCCGAACACAGATACATATGACAATCCTTGGTGATGAGTTAACACAGAGAATTATTCCACGGTTTGTTTCTTTTAAAATGAGAGAAACTCAGACATAAAAAAGGAAAGAAAAAACTAAAAATAGTAGAGCTTTTCTTTTGGTTTTTGTTGCTAAAAGTCCTCTGCACCGACCTAACAAAGCTTTCATTGTACGCCTTGAACATCTATTTCTAACATTAGCGTGGTGTTAAGGTGAGCACACAGCGTTTCATCAAAGTAAAATTGTGCATTTGGTCCATCATTTGAGTAAAATTAAAGCAAAGACATGCTGCTAATGAAATTTGCATATTTACTGACATGAGCACCAGCACAAAAATCAACATTCTCAGACTACTATAAAGGTGCTGAAATGCTTTAATGTGATTCATAATGTTGTCACTAGTGAAGTCTGGAAAATGTTGAGCTTGAAGCTGACTGATATAAATATCTGATAAACAATATGAGACAAGTACATTTAGTAAACACATACTGCAGCTCCAACAATGAGTAGGCAGAGTGGGAAAGGTAAAGGCAGCCCAGAATGCTGGCGCCTCTCCAAGTCAGAGTCCATTCCTCATTTTCAGTCCATCGTTTGATCCAAAGTGTTTTTTTTTCTTTTTTCATAAAGCTCTCATGATGAACAAAGATTTCTCCTTTTTTCAAACTTTTCGTTCGTCCTTGTTTACATGGTTGATCCTTCCAAAAACTTTTCCGCAGCATTACCAAGAAAAAAAAAAGTCAAATGATTGTCTTTCCATAAAATACAGAGTACATAGATTGATCAACCATACGCGCCAAACACAGTCATACATAGGCACTCTTCACAGAGGAGAAAGCGCTATTTATAATGCCGGCAAACGCTTAATATTCAGCCATAAATCTGTCAGTAAGACAGAAACAAAAATAATAATTTAAAATAAGGAAAAGAGCAAATAGAAATAATCCAACACAAAATTAAAGAATTGCTCTCACGGTCCGGCTTTTATTGGAAATAGAGATGTGTGTCAAACAAAGGAGGAGAAGCCCGCGGTAGGTGCCTGAGCGGCACAGCCCAGGCTGCTGGGGGGCCGGTAGAGGCTGCTGTGCTGGCTGGGGGGGTCAGAGGACAGCAGGGAGGGGGTGGGAGTCCGGCTTCCTTTAGGCCTGAACAGAGTGCCCTGGCCCGGGGTTTGGGGCTGTGGAGATGGGGCGCTCTGTGGGAGGAGAGGGGGCAGAGGGGGTACAGGTGGTGGGTGCTGTCGTGACTCCTGCTCCACCAGGGGCTCGGGCTGGGAGTAGCCATAGGCAGGCGGTCGAGAGACGCCCTTCTGCTGCCTCCGCCAGGAGTTGTAGTAGGTGGGGTCGCTAATGTAGTGGTTGACAAAGGAGTGGGTCTTCTGCCGGCTTTGATCCATCTCATATTCGCTGTCGCTGCCCTGTGAGCCAGGAAACATTCTTAGATCACGTAGGTTATGACAACAGCAATCTTTTTTTTCCAAGCGACACTCAAAGTTGAGGGAAAACGACACGTTAAGGCTCTCAAGTCAAGACTAGATCTACTACGATAGCACAGCTTCAAACCACAACTCTATATCTATTCATATAACAACAAAATATTTACATCTACTGAAAATCTGTCATATTCAGGCTGTCAGAGCTCACCCATAGCTACGTGGAGCACAGACAGAAGTGTACACAAGAGTGTCCTAGAATTGGACAGAAACTACGTTAACAAATGCAGCTTTTTTTTGTGTTATATTAACTGCTGCAAAATACAAATATTCTGTTATATTTAAAAAAAACTCACAAACTGCTTTTTTTAAACAGCAATTTCTTTAGAAGACTGTGAAGTGATTTTTGTGCCATCACATTGCAAACAAAAGTCACAGTTTTTAGACCAAAACGTCAGAAGTTGCAAGAAAAATGTAAAGTTTTAAGAATAAAACTTCATAATTAGCAAAAAAAACCCAAAACAAACAAACAATATACAGTCGGCAAAATTGCGTGCCCGACAGCTGATCACTCATCTGCTGCATTGACATCCTACCACTCAACAGATGCTAAGGCCCCATTTGTTTGGCCAAGCGGTGGGTAAACAGTGGTAGGCCATGCAGAAGAAAAAAACAGCAGAAGGTTGATGCCTCTAGGGACAATTCTGTGAGTTCAAACAGCTGTAAATGATGCTTTGACTGTGCAGGTACAGATGCATTGTTCAGGTAGATGCTCTACAAGTGCGGGAAGACAGATGTGCAGCATCTGCAACAATCGACTGTGCTGCCTTTTGCAATTGCCTCTTTCTACAGTCAGTATGAAACCTCCTCCGTCTTAATATTCCACTCTTTGGATTCTATGACAAATTATTTCCTATCTGAGTAAAACTTTATTACTTTAAAAATAATTTAGCACAGTGTGGTGTGGATAACTTTGAATAAAAAAAATCAAGCATCAGCTGCGGCCATTACTATATTACATTTTGAACTGATCGACCTGAGGCAGATAGTCTGGCAAAGCATCATTCATTTATTACTAGAGAATTTGCTTCATAATTAGACTGCTTTTTAATTTGTACTTTATTTAAATCAGTAATGATGACAAAAACAGGAGGCTACATAAAGGACGAGTAGTGTTTGTGACATCAGTGAAAAGAAAAAAAATTAAGAAACTTTTTTATTTCTCAGAAAAAAGCCCAGACTTTGCCCCAAAGGACTATCTCTTCGGTTCAGTTCAATGGCTGAACTTTACTTTTTTAATAAAGGTTAATTTCTTATTCCAGAAAGGGGATTGGGGGAAAGACTGCAAGCAAGAATCTCTGCTTACCTGAGAGTCAGATATCTCTGAGGGTTTTTCAGTCAGACTGCTGCTCTCGGCGGGGATCAGGTCATTATACTTGGTGCTGACATCTTCATCTGAGTAATGCAAACTTCCGGGGCTGGGTCTCGGAGGAGACCTGAACAAATGGAGAACAATGGAGACGGGAAGAGCCAAAGTGAGTTTGAAAAGTGGAGTGAAAGTCAGAGACAACTGACAGCAGAGAGGTAAAATGACTGCACTTCTAAAAAGTAAAATAAAAAAAAGGTTTTATGAATTCTGGGTATGTGAAGGACATTTGTTGGGTAAAATAACTGAAAAAAAACAATTTAATTGAAAATAAATGTAATAGATTTTATGTTGGAAAACAATTTGGTCTTTGCTCTCAACTATCAACATGTATCAGACTCATTATAACACATATTTAGTCATACGACCATAAGACTTTCCTTATAAAAGATCAAAGAATACACAAACAGTGTACAAAGAGTGTAAAATAAAGTTATCATTTATGAAATAACTCTGTGGAAACCAATCCGTTATAGATACAAACTCTTGCAGAAAAGTCAAGTTATTAGGCTCCTTGAGCGGTTTTATGAGCAAAAAGACCTTTAAATTCTTCTGACAGGAGTCATTAAATACACAAAGTGAACCAGAGAGAAACATCTGTGCATGCAATTATTTTATCTTCTTCTGAGATAATGGCTGCTGCTGTAAAAGCTCATCTGAGGGCTTAATTGCAGCACATCAATTGGGCCATGCTAGAGTCCAACTGGGTCTAAAGTATTGCTCTTTTAGTAGCTTGGACCGCTCTGGTGCTGTTCCTTGGGCACTTGCTGCTGGCCCTCGGTGCACCGGCCTCTGTAACATGAGAGCTAGATAGTGGTGCTGAGAACGCAAGCTGTGACAGATCTCGCAGCTGGTTAAAGGAGTAAACACTGGCCCCTGAGATTACTGTATTTGGCATAGGTGTTATTTGTGCCTGGGCACTTGTGGTAAAAATAGTTTTTGAGTGGAGCCTGGGGCAGCACGCAATCAATCCCTCGTGGCGCTGTCGGCACGCCCTAGCAGTGTGCCGTGAGACTGAATTTGATAGTCAGGTAGCCAAACCTGCACCTCTACCTTTGTAGGTATCAATGGGCTCAGTCTAAGACTGAGTAAATAAAGCGTTAAGAGGTAGATTTTGCCCTTTAACTTAAATTTAAAAAAAAGGAATTCATAGCATGAAAATAAATGTTCCAAGGATCTGAAGTGGAAAGGGATGTGCGCAGGTGGAGAAGCATACTATCCTGGGATGTCAAGTGTAATATTGAGACATAAAGCAGACAACCTTGACAACTTCTGGAAAAAAATAGCATGTACCGCGAACTACATGGAAGTGGTAAACCACTTGGAAAGCCAAGAGTGATCTTAGAAGACACAACATGAAAACGGCCATGAAAAGCTGGAACTAAAAACACACATCTCCTTTAGGTTTCAGACGATGAAAAAAAAAAAGACATTTAAACAACTTTGAGTCAAAGAGATGCCACATGAGTGTCTGGGAAGAAGGGTGATGCTTCCCTAGCTTTGATTTTTTTCAGAGCAGTTTATTTCCCTCATTGCCTTATCAGTCTAATTGATCCGTCGTTCCCTCATCCTTTCCAACATCCCACAGAGAGCCTCTCCTCTCGTCCTACTTCATTAGCAAATGGTGTGGAACAAGACCTGACTTCTTCAAAGAAAGGGACCTACTTAAAGCCCTTTGATACCCATCTTGGCCTCCTTGGTTAATGAGGATAGCAGCTCAACTGGCCCTTTAATGGACCTCCAAGCTTATTCTGCTGCTTTTTGCATGTTTTATAACAAAATTAACCAAAAGTTATTTTTTTGTGTTGTGAGAACAAAACTGAACCAACCAATCATCCATCTCACCCAAGATTTATCATGTTTCTCATGTTGAAATTCTTGATATCTTATGTTTATCTAAAAAGCCAGACTGACAGCATTCTGTTGTGATAGCTCTCACAGCTTTGCAATCGAGGCTGAAGGCATGAGAAAAAAAATAGCCTGCTTTGGCCTATAAGCACTCTTTGTCTAAAGCAGAGATGGATGGACAAAGAGCAAAAGCAGACACACTTGAATGTTAATCAGCTGGTATTGTGTTGTTCCCCAACACTGAATATAAATGAGATGAGAGGCTCAAATCAGCAGCCGGGATCCTCAAGCCTCAATTTGCCCTCTCAAGACTGACAAACCACAATGCAACATCATAAATTCTTGTCAGTATCACAAATAAGATGCTTTATGCAAAGAGGAAACAAACAAATGGAATTCATAGTGTGTTTGAGGCACTGAAAGCAGGAAATGAATGCAAAGCAGCAGGTATTGCAGGGAGTGGAGCTTACCGAGTATAGATGCAGTTTTTGCGGCAGAAGGAATTTTTAACAGACAGCCGTCTGTTGTTGAGCTCCAAGGCTGGGAATCGACCCTCATCCAGACGCACCATCTCCCCATGGGTCAGAGGCAGCGCAGTACAGTTGGAGCTGTTACCTGACCACGGGTGTGAGGATGACACTGTGTGAGTTATGATAATTAATGATTGACCTTGAATCAAAAAAAGTCTGAAACAGAAAACTTTGTGGGGGGTAAAAAGTGGGGGGTGGTTGTCATAGAAACATTTATGGTTGGTTACATTGGCAAAGTCAATCATAATGTTTTTATTTGACTGCACCACTGAGTTATAGTAATACAAACGATCAGACAGTGTCTTGAACAATCATATTTCTGCAACAAAGATCTTTTCACAATTACTAGACATTAGCTATACTAAGCTATCCAAATACGTATTTGACACCAGGCTAAAGCTAAGCTATGAAAATGTGTGTTTAAAATCAGGCTAAAGCTAAATCCTATGTTTGTTTGCCCACTTTAAGGTCCTGGATGATTTTTAAAAAAGGATTTTAAGGTGCTCCTTTGTTGTTGTTAGTTGCTGACCATGGGCGATTACCAAAAACGCTAACAAGCCGCTTTCTGTAAGAGGAAGTAGGCAAGGGGTGTTGTAGTGTCAGAATGTAAATTGGTCCTTTGACACCATGTTACTGGAGCCCTGTGCTGTAGTTATTTAATTACGGAGTCTAAGTAATGACCCTGGTTAAACTGCTGCCAAGCAATTTACTCTGCTATCGATCCTTTCTGCAGTTCAACAATATTTGTCTGATTTACCCAAACCTTTCCTTTCATCTTTTAGTAGTCCGGTCTGACAAAGAGGAGAAATCTCTGCAATCCCATTAAACTGAACAGACTTCACATGCAAGATCATTAAATTTCCATTGTTTGCACACTTGTTCAAATGGAAGATGTGTGTACTCAAAAGCCTGAGCTATGCAAACAGTCACGCATAATACCTGGATTTGGCAGTATTTCCTTCACTTGCATTGGAAAACATCTTTTATTTCCCATAAGGGATATTAAAGTGCAAAGACATGTCTAGTCACTGTGCAAAGGTCTCATTAATTCCAATATATGCATTTAAAAATGAAGGTCTAAAATAGGAAACACTTAAAAGGAAAAGCATAAAAAAGAATCAATATAAAAGCAGTAAAATTGTTGAAGAAAATCAGTACAGGGAGGTTATATTATTGATGTAGTGGGCAAAAATGTGCTTATGCATCCCTCTGTGTGATAGTGGAACTGAAGAAGTTTCTGCCTTCACTTTGTAACTTTTGCACATTTGTTTTCCTACCTGCGTCTGTTTTCTTGGTGTACTTTTTACTCTGGCCTCGGATGATGAGAATGAAAACCAGAAGAAGGATGAAGATGAGGCCAACCAGGGCAATAACAACCAAGAACCACCACTCTTCATAAAATGGAGACACTTTTTGAGCTGAAAAGACAGCAACTGAAGAATATTTTTGCCTATATTTTATCTTTATACAAAAATTATGTATTATTCTAATTTCATTCTAACCTGATATAGATGGAGAGGGGGCGCTCGGAGAACCATATCCATAATCGTTGACAGCGATTACTCGGAAGTCATAGGTAACTCCTTCACGTAGCATGTCCAGATTAAGTGTGTAGGATGTCACCTCTTTGGGAATGTCTTTGATGAGAATATCCCACAGTCCCTCATCTGAGAACAAAGTGAGAAAGAAGTGTTTCAAAAACATGAATGTTGATCTTCTTGGAATAGAGAAGTTCAAAGACACTTGTCTCACCAGAAGGTCTTGCCTCAATGACGTATCTTGTGATAGGTGCCCGGCCTTGATCACCGCTTGTCCAATGAAGCGTAAGGGCAGCACCATATCGAGAAATAAAGGGCTCTCCTGGTGGGCCAGGGGCTCCTTAGAATGACCAAAATTGTTGATTTTTACACTAAATAGTCATAGAAGCTGTGTATCATTCAGCTTAGACATAACATGAGTGACATATTTTTAATGATCCTACCTTCTCCTGGCCCAGTGGTAATGTTTGCCTCCACCTCGGGTCCGTAAGTGAGCGTTTTAGCTCGAATGCGAAAATTGTAGGTAACACCATCCGCCAGGTCTTTGATCTTCATCCACAGAGGAGAGCTGCCCTTCACATCTACAGTCACTATCTTACTGACACCTGGAGTGCGAGGAGAGGATTCTGTGCAGGAAACACTAAGACTCTAGATACTGCTTTGCACAAGTAACAAACAGCCAAGCTTTTTGCACGACAGCAGGCATTGTTACACACAAAAAGCATAAAAGGACACAAACAGCTTTGTATATGAGACAAGAAATGCTTTCAGAGCAAACAGGGTCTGCAGGTTTGCAATGTTAGTGTATTAAGTAAAGACACACAGCAGCCTCAGTTCAGAAATCAGACTCTGTTCCCAATTACTTAGAATCTGGTCAGACACCAGCACTTAGCCTGCTATTAACTGGGTTTCCCCAATTGAACATCGAGGCTGTGTTAAACCTCACAAGACCATTGCTGCACAGTTTATCAGCCTTCCCATATATATTTCTGCAGGGGTCCAACCCATCTGCAACAGATTAGAGCAGGAACTTAAGCAGCATGAATTAAAAAGAATACAGTCAAGAGGTTGTAAATCAGTGTCTGAGAAAGGCAGCCGAGGAATGTCAACAAACGGAAGAGTTGTTAGGCTCCAGGCAAGGTTTCTCACCATCCACTGGAGTGCAGGGCTCGTAAACCAGCCGGTAGCCTTCAATGATGCCATTGGCCTGTATGGGCTCTCCCCAGGACACATTGACCGACGTGGTAGTGAGCTCACTGAAGTGTATGTAGCTCGGAGCACTTGGCGCTTGGGTCAAGAGAGGGAGAAAAAGAAAGATGACAGATAGACGGCCTCTCAGAATAGAAACCAACTCCTCATTAGTTGCAGGAATACAATACACTTCACATCGCCTCATAAAAGAAGTCAAAACCTCAAAAATGTGTTTGTGCTTATCCTCTCATTTTAAAATAAAGTAACTTCTAACATAAAATTGTAGGAGGCAGAGCTTCTGCTTGCAATTGTACAGGTTTAAATATAAAAGTAACCAATTGCTCAATGCATAAACAGAATTAACCCTTTAAAGTCCATGAAAAACATTTCATTTTTTTGGGAAGTAGCATGTCTTTTGAACCCTTTGATGAAACTCACAAAAAAAGGCAAAATCATTTTTAAATGAGATATTGATAGTATCAATTATGATACATTGAGTGATTTGGTAATTTTTTTGCTCATAATAATGTTATGTAATGGAACATCGCCCACTGTCTCAAATTTGATCCACACATTTAAACATGGTGTAACTGTATTATAAAGAATTAATTATAAATTTTTAAAATTTTCAATACAAAAATAGTCAATTAAAACATAACAACAATAAATGAGTTATTCTGAACATAAAGTTTTGAAAACTAGCTAAATGTTTCCTGCCAAAAGTGTTTTTGATATTACATGGAGTCAGTCATTTTAAAATGGACACGAATTGCCTTCTACTGCCTCTAGTGGAATAATAAAGCACTGCAGGGCAGAAAACATGGATAAGTTATATAAAATGGGTGTTTGGAGAAAAGCTTTGATCATACTAACAAGATAGCGGTGTAAGAAATGTGTGTATCAAATTTAATACGGATGGTTATAGGTTAAAAATAATTGTGCATAAAAACGAATCACAACTGAATTGTTTTGAGATTTCCAAAAAGTGTTTTGTTGCTGTTCAAAAGCTTTTAAGATAAAACAAAGAAACAAGGAAAAGCATTGCACGACACTTTGGATAAATGGGTCTGTAACTAGTAAAACTCCACACAAAAGTTTCTAAAAATCACTTTGTGACCTTGAAGTAGAGCTGTGAGAATTCTGTTGACCTAAACCAGACCTAGATAAGTGTCAGGATTTAGCCACAATTCTACACAAAAATATCACAAATGCTTGTGTTGGCTCCCTTCCCAGTACCATGTGGTAGAGGGAGCCAAAATTCCTCCCTGTGTTTTTGAGTTCTCAGCACTTTGCAACTCTTGCCAATGTCACTGCCTTCAAGGGGGCTGAAAAGACTAAAGACATTTATACTGTAAACTAGTTTTTTGTGCTGAAAGCGAGGAGGAGGAGGGATTCTCGATAGATTATAAACACAGACGCCTTTGTGCAGTCACAGCCAAAAAAGCAAATCTGTGCCTCTTGCAATGTGTGTTATTTGCTTTGCCGCTGTCACAAGGGTCCCCCAAATGAGGTGCCAAACTGGCCGACTAGAATTCCTATCTTTTTCATGCTATATCTCAAGCGAAGAAGCCAAAAACACTTCTTCTATTTCTCGCTGAATACAATAAGTAGATTTTCTGCTTTTGTGAGAGCTTCTGTTCAGTTTTGCATTTTATTAGAGTTTCAAGATGAAATGCATCTGTTAAAAACTCCTCATACATCTCAGAAGCATTAAGGAATTGAGACTGTGAACTACATGGTGTTGGCAGCAGATTTTTCTGATTTGCCACCAGCCTTTAAGAGGATCTAATCCACATCTGGATTTTGCACCTGCTTGCTGAGTGCGCCCTCTGGTGGGCAGGGAGCGGGGCCCATCCCCTGCAGCATTGAAAGCTGCCACGCTGATCATGTAGGTGGTGTAGCCTGTCAGGTTTTTAAGCTTCACCCCGAGCTCTGGCAGGAAGAGAGTGCGCAGGCGCTCCGTCTCGTTCTGGAGCTGAAACTCCCAGAAATAGATCTGCACACATCATAAAAGAGACCAGGCATCAGAGAAGCGTACTTGTAGTATTTATTTTCAAGTACACAAAAAATAACTTTTTTTGATACCTTATAACCCTGTATGTCTCCATTCTGAGCATCTAGAGGAGGTGGGTCCCATGTGACATCCAGCTGGGTGGCAGTTGAAGACTGCACCACCACATTTTGAGGAGGATCTGTTGGGACTGAAATGAGGTAGAGATTTAAAAGTAAATAGCTTTGTAAAACACAAATACATTTTGCAGATTAACAAAAGCTACTCCGTTTGACAAGAATACACACCAGCCTCCCCAACAAACACCTCCTGCGGTGCACTGCTAGGGCCCTCCCCCACAGCGTTGTACACACTTAGGCGGATCTCGTATCGCTTGTGTTTACTCAAATCTACAAGGAGATCACATAGTGTCATTAGTATACACATAGCAGCATTGTAATAGGGGAAAAAAAAAGTTGAGATGAAAGAGAAAAAAAAATAGTTTCTCCATTGAGACATGGAGTCATGGTGATGCCTGTGGCAAGACAACATCACAAACGGAACAAAAAAGCACGAAGGCGTAGAATTATTATGCAAAGTGGTGGAAAGAGGAGCCAGTCGAGGGGACACAAGGGAAGATTCGAGAGTGATTAAACGATTAAAAAGGCGAAAAAACAGGGATAATCATCTAAACACATTAAGTATATTTGTGGCTCCTCAGCTGCTGATACTCTCTTACTGCGAGGTATTATATCCCACATTTTTTTATCTGTAAATATTTGTAGGCATTAAATTGTAACACAGCGTTATTTCTTTGTTGTGTTAAGATGCTGAGGAAAAGGACTGGATTTGATTAAAGCTTACTTTTTAACACCCACTTTCCTGTTACTTTTAATTAATGTGCAGAATTCCCCTTTTTCCTATTCTCCATCTTTTTTGTCACTTTTTCAAAATAAAATTGATATTTTTTCATTCAATCACTACAGAAATAAACATTGCGCATAAAATGCAAAAAGACTAATTGAAGTCAACTTACTGTCTAGTTCGTACTGTGTCAGGGTTGATTCACTCAAGTTTCGGATGCTGTAAGGAGCTGGCGTGAGGACAGAAACAGTTAAAAAAGCTGGGAAAATGCTGATGACAATAAAAGCAATATATGAAAATCCAGCAGCACAAGGGGCTGTTGAAAGGGTTCAGTCACCTGAAAGATCGGCCCAGTTTGCAGCGAGACTGTTGACTGTGCGTACACTGAAACTATGGAGCCTGTCATAGTGTAACTCCCGGTATCTGACTCTAAATCCCAACAGGACCCCATTAATGTGCTCCTCAGAGGGAAGCTAAAAGCAGACGAGGCCCAGTTAGTGTACCCTCAACAAACAGACGTTAAACAAGCAAAGCCTTTCTGCAACATACCTGCCAACGCATCAGTACAGACGTTGTGGTGTGAGGTGTGAGAGACAGCACTGTTGGCGCTTTGTCTGGAGCTACAGAAAATAAAAGGATAATGCATCAGATATCCACTGCTGATTAGACTTAGAAACAAATATTTGCAAGCAAAGATCAAATAAAAAGCTACAGGTTGCTGCTCTCAGCAGCATGGAGAGTCCCTTACCATCCTGCAGTGTAGTGATGGCCTCACTCTCCTCACTATATTCACTGTCTCCAATATCATTGGTTGCTTTAACACGGAATTGATAAGAGGTGAAGGGCTTCAACCTTTAAAGAGAGCCAAAACGGTTATATAAAAGTTGGTATACACTGTGTACATATATTTATTGGGATGGAGACAAAGTCACCTGTCCACCATGTAGGAGTGCGACTCGTGGCTGACGGATGCAGAGTGGACCGTCCAATTGCCTTCTGGCAGCTCTTTGTATTGGACTGTGTAGTATCGAACGGGGGACAGGCCGTCGCTGCCTGGTTCCCATGACAACAACACCCGGCGAGCCTGCACTTCCTCTTGAGGTACAGTGGGGCGGCTTGAGGGTTGGGGCCGAGCTGAGGGGCACAAACACGCACACGGTTCTTGTCAAACTCCTTATATGCCGTTGGTTAACTGAAAGATTAAACCAGGTTGGAACATTTTATGCTCACCTCTCTTCTCTGTTGTGACCACCAGAGCCTCAGCAGCCTCCCCCCAGCCTTTCCGGGTCTGAGCTGTCAGACGGAACACATAAACCATTTCTGGTTTCAGACTGGTAGCTGTGTACTGTCGTGTGCTGGGGCTCAACACGTCCACAGTTGCCGCATTGCTGTTTGAGGAGTTTCTCCGGAAGGTGATCTGATAAGCTGAGAAGATAAAATCACAAGCATGCATGTAAAAGTTGCCCAATATTGACACATGTTCATAACTTTTTTATTTTTATGAAAGTCACAAAGACTTAGTTTAAATCAAACCATAAGACATCTAAAGAACTTCAAATTTCTTGTCCATGAAAGGTACAATGTTGATAAACTGCCACAATTTGGGCCTTTTTGTCATCTTACCCAGTATAATCCCATTGGGCTGTGCGGGAGGTTGCCAGATTAGCCTCACTGAGGTGGTTCTGACTTCTGGGAACAAGATGCCTGCAGGAGGCCCTGGCACTGTCAGATTAAAAAGAGATCAGAATGCTTATTTAAAAAACTGTTTTAAAGATAAAATGAGAAGTTGGAAAAAATACATTATTCAAAAGGAAATCTGCACAGGATGTTCCTGCATAAAAGAAAAAAATAAGACTAAACATTTGAAGTAAGTAGTTTCATACAAGAATAACACTTAGCAAAGACTCCTTGGTACAAAACTAAAGCAGATTAATTTACTTCAAACTATAAACCTGTGTTTGTGAAAAAAGGACATTTGTTTGACAAGCAACCACATTATTGATATTGTGTCCAAGTGATGTTTACCATCATCCAGGGTCCTCTCCAGAATTGGCGGCAAGCTGGTTCTTCCATCTCCTATACGAGTGAAAGCGAGAACCTGGATCTCGTAGAGGATGTACTTCCCCAGACTGGTCAGCTGGATGCTGTGGCTGGTGTTACCCTCTACTGCCCAGAAGCTGGGAGCGCTGTCTGAGTCCTTCTCCTTATACACAACCTGGATTTAAAAAAAATTGACGAGAGGAAATCCAAATTTCAATCACAAAATACATAATGGACACAAATCTGAAATGTGGAATATTTTAGAGCTTTGACCTTATAGCCCAGAATGAGTCCATTACGATCGGCTGCTGGAACCTCCCCCCAGCGTACCAGAATGCTGCTGGAGGTGGTCGCAAATGCTGACACATTTGTGGGACCACTGGATGGCACTGCACCAAGACATTGAAAGCTGTTTTAGATCACCCTAACACTGGCTCGATTTTTGCTCTTCTTACATGTATTTCTGGCCTCACCAGACTCCCTGGTCCTGCTATGAACTGCCAGGCTCCAGGGTCCAGAGCCAATTCCATTGACGGCCTGGACACGGACCTCATACTCTGTCCACTCTTCCAAGTCCTCTATGGTGAACTCCCTCTCCAGCCGGTCCATGATTACATGGAAAAGAACTCCTCCTTTAGATTCCGCTTTGCAGTACTGGATGCGGTAGCCGATGTGATCTGGATTGCCATTGTACTCCCACTCTGGAAGTGGCTGAGGGGAGGTTTTACACCAAAATCAAGAACAATATTAGTATATATCTCATCATAACAGTGCCAGTATGTACTAAAGTAAGAATCATATATGAGTTGTACCCCTTTAGGCACCATGCCATTCTTCTGCATAACACCGCAAAGAAGGAAAATGAAAAGCATCCCCATCTAATTTGTTGAATACTCAAAATTGTTATTAAATATTTGTTTTTCATCAAGCACAATCAGGCACAGTTCCTAAAAATAATTTTACACATGATTGCTTGACAAGGCATAATTAAATAATTTTTAGCCATTTTCCAAGTATCAACACTGTTGACAATCACTTTAAAACTTACTGAACCACCATAATTCCACTCATTTTCGATGCTGTATATTCAATGATGTTCCAAATACACAATTACGTGTAATATTATTTTGCAGACTTTAAAGGGTGCTTATCTTATTTCCTTGGGGTTTTTTTATGGCATTTTGATTCACTCTATGAGCACAAGTGCAACAGCCATGAAGAGGGACACAAAATTTGATGGCAGGTAACATCCGGCTTTTAAGGCAGCCACAATCTTCGAGCCATGCCATCAATTTTTAGAGCAATATCTGCTGCTGACACTCCTCTGTTTTTCAAATCCAGGTATATCCTCTCTTTTTTAATCTTGCTGGGCTGCAGGCGTATCGCAAGCTTCTTTCGACTCTGCGCTCAGGCGCTGTGGCAGTGTTGGTAATAGACAGATGTCGAAAGAATGCACGGGCCAAATGCTGATGCGGAGCGCAGCAATAACCAAGGACGCGATATGTCCGGCTTCTCTAAAACTCCATCAAAGTCGTTGCACATATTCATTCATCATACAGAAGGCCCAAGCGTACAAGAACAATTATACTGAGAAAAGAAAAGACAACGTGAAGCTTGGGAGTTCATTGGGAAGCAGCTGTCCTCCAGCAAGTCATTTAATGCAGAACATTTTCCTAACTTAAGGGGATTTTGTTTTTCCATTCTTGTGCCATTACCTTGATGTATCTAAACAAAACAAAAAAAAAAACATAGAAGTAGCTCATCTGCATGCAACGATGAAAAAAGTTTTCATCTCATAAAATTCACAGTCATCATGTAGCAGACTTGATGCTGTCTATCACGACGAGCATGGAATACATGAGGATGTCTCACCACCCAGCGGAGCCACAAGCTGGTCTCACTGGCAGTGCGCAGAGTGACATTTGCAGGGGAGATGTCTGGGGGAGCCTGCAGGGTCTGGATTTTCCTGGAGGGCTGGCTGGGAGGACTGGTGCCCACAATATTCACCTGCCGCATCCTGAACCTGAGATAAGAAAAATCTGCTGATCAGAGATAAACTGCACAAAGCGGGGATTTTAATCACAATAGTTTTGTGATATGAGAAAGGATTAGTTTGCTGGAGATTAGATAAGATGAAGCTCTAATGATGCCTAAAAGGAATGACAGGGAGAACGGAGAATGGAGTTTGTGAGAAAACAAAAGACTCTACATTGAAATGAGACTACAATGAGTGATAAATGATTTCTAAGACATAACATAGATGGGTGTGTTCACCTGTAGAAAGTGTAAGGGTTCAAATCCAGGACCTCCAGTGATCGAGCATCGGGTTCATTAGTCAGCTGGTGAACCACCAGCCACTCTTCATTTTCTCCAATTATGCCAATCTGAAAAGCACAGGAGAGCAGGGTAACATTAGAGGCTGAAAAGAAAAAAAAGGATTGAAAACATTTTCACTCCTATTGGGCATTTTAACATCAGAAGCATAAAGGGAAGTGTCGTACTTGAGCTTCAACCAGCCAACGAGAAATAGAGGTTTTGCCATCATAGCCGGGTTTGAACTGCAGGGTGACGGAGCGAGGGCCAATGTTAGAAATGCCTAAATTGCTTGGGGGACCAGGCAGCTCTGTATAGGAGTGTTAAAAAAAGACACTCAAAAGCAAAGCTTGGAGAAAATCCTGAAGTTTGATGTTTGTGCTTTTACTCAAACACTGACCTGGTGGAACACCTGAGGATATGGTGGAAGAGGAAAGCTGGCCTTGTCCTTTGGAAGTCATGGCTGCAACCTGAATAGTGTATGTAGTGAGAGCAGTGAGCCCTGTCACCTTGTACTCCTGTGTCACGTTGGGCAAATAATGGGTCACCCTAGTATTGGTCCTGTTGAACTCCTCCCAGGAGATGCGGAAACCTGATGAAGGAAATGAACTGCAGTCAGAGCAGAGTTACAGCCTTTCCCAGCAGTACACTTGTGATGGTTGTCTTTTACGGTTACCTGTGAGAATGCCATTTTTCTGCTGGGGCTCCTTCCAGCTGACTTTCAGTGAGGTGTCCAGGATGTCTGTGAAGCTGAGGTGACCCACAGCACCAGGAGCTTTAAAAAAAGTTTTCAAAAAGGGAATTTTGTGAGAAGTATACACATAATTAAAAATAAAAATTCTGTTAATGTGGCTTGTGTAGAAAAACGTACTATCTTCGTGGGTGCGTAAGCGCTGAGGTGGACTGCGGGGCCCATCTCCAGGCGTCGTGAAGCATAACACAGATGTGAAGTACTCTGTGTACTTCTTAAGTCCAGATATGTAACCAACATGAACACTGTCCTGGAAATTAGGGCGGACTGTGACAACTGTGACCTCATTCGAGTGACCAGGTTCCCACGCCAAAAGCTGGAGATTTGGAGATGAAAACACAACTTTATCCATAATTTGTCAGATTTAAATAAAAAAAAAAAGAATCAAACAAAATGATACAAATATGTCAAGTATTTTCTAATGGTTTGGAAAAAAAAAGCTTGGAACACAATGCCCTTCTGTCCCCGACCACTAGAGTGCACCAGTTGACAGAAAGGTTTTGTTTACCTTGTATCCCTGGTTGATTCCATTGATAAACTGGGGGCTTGGGGCACTCCAGGTAAAACGCACAGTAGTGGAGTTGACAGCTTCGGCTTTTACATTTCCTGGTGGCACAGTGGGCACTGTTCCAGAGGAAGGGTAACAAAAAAAAAAAAAGCAAACAGAGGATCCATGGGGCGATGAGGGATGAAAGAAGAAAGTGGGAGGGGGTGAGGCAGAAGAGCAAAGGAAGAAGAAAACAGTTAGATGGGTAAAAGAGGACTTGAAATCTACAAAAGGTGCTTTCAAACTAGCTTCTTTTGGAGCGTGAGAATCCGACTGAAGGAACTTGTATTTTGGCTGATTTGGGCCGGGAGGAGTACGCCAATCAAACAGGTTGTGAGAGCACTTGCCTCAGGTGGCTTCCAAGTAAACCCTGCAGCAGTTTGTTTGAAGTGAGCATGCCATCCTGATGTAACACCGGAAAACAGTTAGGGAGCTGCACATTAATGAGTGTGATGGACACGTACACATTGGTCGTCTCATCCCACGCAGCCTTAGAATCCTTTTGAAAGTATTCAAATGTACACGACAACCCGCTTCTGCGTGTTCAGTGGAATGAGTGGTGGAAAAATTCAATTACTGGAAACCGGGCTAAATAACACAAACACCTTACTGACATTTTCACTTGCATGTGACTTGGATGATGAAATAGTTATGTATAGTTTGCAGTGCAGCTAAAGTGGAATGAAACCGTCATTTTTCCCCCCATACTTCCAAAGCCTTATAGTTATGCTAATTACATAAATATTTATTTTTCTTTTTGTGAACATTCATTTGCAGTGGAAACTGAGAGCAGCTCAGATCAACAACTGGCTACTTAATCAGGCATCACACCAAGTGTGCAGAAAGTTTGATTACCTATGCCAAATTTATAACTTGGGGTGCGAGTGTCAAAACCATTCACCATGCATCTCAAAAGACGATGCACATGAAGCAAACAGAGGAGAAACCTCAAAAGAATTCATTAGCATTAAGAAAACAGTCGTAATTGTGAGTAAGCCTAAAAAAGTTAGTTGTCTCCCCATCAGAAGTCCTCTGTCAGCCTCCAATTTAACAAAAGTGAGGCAACTGTTGATGCAATTTGTCACTTTACCAAAACTCAACTGTCTCTTTTAGCTTTACTGCATCACAACAATTTTAATAAAGACATACTCAGAAATGCAACTTTAAGCTTCATTTTATGTATGTCCTCTATCATCAGAAAAAGGCCACAAGAACATGTTAAAATTACCAAAAACCCAACTTTATTTGGAGTGGGTCTTTAAGCATCTACATGAGGTAGGTGACACCTAATGGAAACAAACTGTTTCATGAAATATTAACTGTAAAACTGTATAAAAGATTAACAACACTAACATTTAGGAAGTAATATAAATAAATAACACATAAAAACAAATCTTCCTGTCACAAAACTCAACAGGAAGTTGACTCAAGGAGGAAATTCAAAATAACCTAATTTATTTATTTCTGCTCTTTTTTTTAAAAATTAACTTACTTTCCCTCAAAGAGATGCTATTGAGAATATTAAATGAGTCTGGAGTGGGGATTTCTTCTGTTGGACTGGATTCACTGTGACAGGAGCTTTTTTTGGAGCTCTACACCTACAATTTCAGTTGAAACCAGAGGCACAATCCTCAAAAAATTCTCGTTACAGGAAGTCAAACCTGTCTTTTTCCAGAAATATGAATCATCGTAAAAAAAACTGTCAGAGTATTTTATCGTCTTGTGACAGCGGAACAGACACTGACCCCCTTGCAGAGTCCACTCTGTGACCTTGTGGCTGTAGGTGCCTCTGCCGGCTCCATTGTAGGCTCCCACCTCGATCTCATAGTTGGTCCAGATGATGAGGTCCTCCAGAAGCAGGCTGGTCTGGTCGGGGTTGGTGATGTTTTTGATCTGACAGTCGACTGGAAGCCCTGACAGACAGTACCTGACAGCAGTTGATGGACAGAAAGAGGAGGAACACACAGAAAGCCAGACAGGAAAGTCAGACAATATTAAGACAGCCTTTTACTGAAAAAAAGGGTCAGAGGGACAGTTGAAAAGGAGAAAAATCTATGCTGAATTGTTTTAAAACAACTACAGAAACAGACGTGACAACAGATAAATGGAGGAGGAAGCCATTTAATTGGCACCAATTATTGTGTAGCAGGAAGAATAAGAAAAAAAAGAGACAAAGCAAAGAAGCTGACATAACAGTTATTAACACAACTGAATAACACTGATCCAGACAGACACACATTCAAAAAAAATGGACAGGTTGTCATGGAATTCTTACCTGATGATGTAGCCCTGGAGAGGGCCGTTCTGGTGGCTCTCTGGAGGTGGCTGCCACTGGATCATGATGGACTGATTGGTGCGGCCACTAGCGATGACTGTCTGGGGGGGTGCACTGGGGGGCTCCTCAGGAAGAGTTAGTCTGAAGCAAGACAACAGTAGAGAATAGGCGGGCAGATTTTTAAAAAAAGAGACAACGAGGGAAGCCATGCATAAATTATCCAGCGTTTCTACATATTTCTGTTCCATTTCATCATAGGCATCAAATCACGATAAAATCTCTCCTTTTAACGCACCATAAAGAAAAGAAAAGCTGGAGCTATAGCATCGCTGCGTCTTTGCCCAAAACATATTCTCTACACTACTGTCCGCAGAGAGACAGCTTGCTGTGGCAGAGAAAAGATCAAAGAAGGCCTCTGTGAAAATGGAGCTGCACAATGGAGACAGTGCAAGTGAGAGAATGATAAAAAAGAACAAGAAAGGGAGATCCAGGAAGACTTTTCAGTTTAGTCAATTTAAGATGACATCTTGATTTCTTCCCAAAGTACCAGAGTGCTGCTCTGAAAGAGATAAAGCAGAGTTTTTAGGATCAAAGAGGTATGTTGGAGAGATGCCTTAGAAAAGTCTTGCTCTCACTAAGGCACCGTCACCCTCCTATGGTGCGCTACTGTCTGGGCAGTAAATGAGTGTGTGATGGAGAAAAAGAAAAACCCCAAAACTGCTTGATGGGTTCTGGTTATCTGCTTTGAAGATGTTATTTTGCTGCAGGTGTGAAAGAAGCTGCCAAAGACGGTTTCAGACGGTGATATATAGATGTGAATCATTACAAAAATAACAAAAATAATTGATACTTTGTATCTGCTATTGCACCCATCAAAAGCATTCAAAAAGTCTAATTTCAGCTCATTGGGTTTTCTCTTTAAAAGGCCCATTCTGAAGCAGACTCATTTTGGCTTCATCACCGGAGGGAAGACCAAAATCGAGGTTTTTCTATTGAAGTGCCTTGATGAGATGCGAAGAACAAGTTGTTTTAAAATCACGCCTTGCAAATCATGCCTTGCAAGCACATTAGGTTACACCAGACTACAGGGAACACTGCAAGATGCAGAGCAGATGTAGGCAGCACTCACCGTTCAGTCTCTTTGCTGAACTGGCCTCTGCCTACATCGTTGACGGCACAAAGGCGAAACTGGTATGAACGAGCCGGGATGAGGCCGCTGACTGTGACCCCCGTTGATTCAGGCTCAATGTTGGCCAGAAGGACTGTCCAAGGAGCATCTGAGATGGAGAATATATTAAAAAGCAATAAAAATGCTTCTGAATATTAATTATCTTGCAAAGACAAATAGATTCTTCAGCAAAGTATTTCTGGCACTAACACCCTCACATTTAAATTCAGTTATTTCTGCATATTATTGCACAGGCATTGTTTAATTTTCAGTAATAACACTGTGGCTACTGATAGAAATAAGTCATTTAGCTTGCATGCACTCCCCCAAGATATCAGATTGCAATTCAATTATCCAAACCCAGATCCCATCTGAATCCTCAGATTCATTTTCCTTTTAATAAGTTGTCATTTTCTGTGTTACCCTGAGTTTAAATGAGAAATCGCCCAACAATTTATTCTCTATTGGTCAAAACATCTATGTCTTTGATGCTATCTTGTTAAATAAAATAGAAACAAGATTGGAGCATTGGACATCAACACAATTTGCCTCCTTCATAATTTGAAAGGAAGAACACATTTATGCTTATAGAGAAAAAAAATACGGGAAGATGCAACAGCCAATTGAATAGAGAAAATATAGATGTAATAAAATAGAAATGGGCACCAAATCAGTAGATCATAAAAGTACGAAGCAGCTAAATTGCCTTCAATAAAACGCAAAGTTTTCTGTCTTAATGGCGGAAACTTACTGTTTTCTGAAACCTCCAGGATGTAGTGGATCAAGGGGCTGTTGCCATCAAATGCTTGGGCCCATGTGAGGTTGATGGCTCTCTTCTCTATGGTGCTCAGAACTGCTATGGGGTTCTCTGGAGCATGGGGCAGCTGTCTGCAAGTGCACATGCATGTGAGGAGAATACAAAGAGAGATAAAAAAGGAGCAAAATCAGACAAGGTATATTGCAATATAACACAGTTAAACAGCCAAACTGACATTGTCAGTGTTACAGATGCGTTATAAATTGCAAATGAAAACAGTGATAAACAGTGGAGAAAACATCCATCTATCATACCAAGAAGAGGAAATAAAAGTGTAAGCGGCAAGATAAGATGGGTGGCAAATGTTCCGACCTGACTCGGAGGTGAGCACTGTGGGAGTCATTGCCGCCCACCGATGTCACCCTGCAGGTGAATGTTCCAATGTCGCCCGACCACGTCTGGGAGATGTGCAGCGTCCCGTCGGGATCCAGCCGCAGACGAGGAGAGGAGTTCACGTCAATCACCGAGCCACTCTTCTCCCACACATGCCTGCAGGTCGGTGCATGACTATGTAAGTGCACTCCACATGCAGAAAGCTCACATCTCACTCCTTCCTTTGGAGCTTTATGAGGGTCTTTGTCATGTGCTCATACTGCAGAAGGTTGGCTGAAAAGCCTTGTGGTGTAGTAAACAAAAAGATTTGTATCTGAAAATATCTTTACATAACATCCCCCCACCACACACACGCACAGATGATCAGTCATACACATGTAAATGCTGGCTGATCTTGTGATTAATTGCACCTATTTGGGCTCACAGGTTAATCTCCTCTGTGTGTCATTTAATTGATAGTGCCGTCTGAGGTTATTACGGTGTTTACATATTCATATGTTTACCCTGCAATCTGATCAATGTCGCAGTCTTGCAGGTGAAAGCCACTCTAATCACTGGACTCTGAAGACATTTCACATCCTCCGACACATGCACGTGCTCTTCATCGTGCTCAAGATGGTCTGGAGAGCAAAGGGAGGCCTCCAACTAATTCCTCAATCTGACTCTAAGAGTTTCTGAATCTCCTCTTAGGAGGCGTTCCATGAGTGGATAAACACTACAAGATCTCATGCAGATTTCCTAAAACCAATTAAGTCTAATGTTGATGCCAGAGCTTGTTTACCAATCTGCAACTGCTGATGCATTCATTCCTAACCATATGTGCACGAAGGAACATAATTCTGACAGATTACCTCACTGTGACACTGGGATCATGGGCCACACCACAGGTCATGACAGCTTTGGTCCCCTTGATGACGCTCTGGTCCTGTGGTGGCTTAGTGATGCGTGTGCGAGCTGTAAGAAACATTCATGGCCTTTTACTCAGAGAATTCAAATGAACTTTGTGGTCTTTTTTATTGAAACTTACACTTTGCAAAGCTATCAAGGACGGCTTATTACAAATTCCTCATTATTTATCAATAGTTTAAAACTACTAAAGGAAGGATATACTGTAAGGGCAAAGACCTTCAAGAACTTGCAAAAGTGTGCTCGACCTTTACGTTTACAAGATGTAAACTACCAAGCTTTTTACTCACTGATTTATTGTGTAGTCAAAAATGTAGTCTTGTTTCTCAAACTTCCTTTTGTTAAACTTACCCCATACGACCAGATCGGCTGAGGCTTCATCGATGCCCCTGGAGTTACTAGCCATGCAGGTGTATGTGCCAGCATCTGACAGGTGGGAGGGGCTTATGAGCAAGCTACCTGACTCCAACAGGGTGAATCTGGGCTGCTGGACTGAGCCACTAGCTAAGACACGCTCACCTGCAGGGAAGAGCAGATATGATTGATGGTCAGTGAGGGGAAACAGGGGTGCGAGGCCAGTAGGTGGTGTAGTAGGAAACCAAAAAGAGAAATTAGTGCATTGTAGAAGTGTCATGAAGTGAAAACGGAACATTTAAATTGAGATTTTTCACTCCCCTCTCTCCCCCCCATAGCTATAAATTTAGGCAAGTCAAAAGAGAATAATAAGCAGCCCTCGAGAACCTCATGCAGCTCAAACCCACGCACCTTTCTGCCAGGTGATGGCTGGCCGCGGGGCTCCTGCAGTCTCACAATGCAGAATGACTGACATACTGTCAATCACAGCGCTGTCAGAGGGGCCGGCTGTAATGTTAGGAGCAATACCTGCGTGACGTCAGCCGCACACACGGAAAAAAGCATTCATTCAGACAAAATCAGTTGAGACAGAGGTGATAATGAGACACATAAACAGCTTTCCCTCTAATAAAGCAGGTGTCAGCTGAGAGCTTAATAGACTTGACAAAGGGGGCAGCTGTCAGGTCTGATTCTATGCGACAGCTCTGACACTCTGACGAGGCGTCTTCATCTCCCTGATTCTCAGTCTGTGCTTCAAAAATAAGCAATTATTGCCCTAGCATCCAAGGTTACAGATCTGTTACTGCAAAGAGATATAAAGGATAGATGGGTTTAAAGCAGAAGACAGAGAGAGGGACCAAAGAGAATTTGAGATGGGTGCTAGTGGGAAGGATTTAAGGATGACTTAAAGAGAGGGAGCGGAGAAGACAAGCAGAAATAAGGATTCGGATGGCTCTTAACTTGAACTTTCAAAAGGGACATACTTGTAACAGCTAGGTAGGTATTTGTCTGGATCTCTCCTGCAAGATTGCGGGCAAAGCACTGAAACATCCCCGTGTCGTCTGGCAAGAGGCCGTTGATCTGAAGACTGCCTCCAACCAGCACCCGGTACCGGGGAATCTTCACTGGGCTGATGGGCACTGCGTCCTTATACCACACTATTTCTGGCTGTGGCGTTCCTGCGGAACGAGATGACGGTGTACTCACTTACTGTGACCTTTTCTTTCACTCCAGCTTTTTTATTTTTAATAACAAAATCATAACAAACCTTGTGCTTGACAAGGGATATCCACCACCTTCTCCATTTCTGCAGTGATGTGACTTGGCGGCTCTTTTATGAACAGAGGATATTCTGTTTTGGGAAAAAATATATAATTAAATTCCCTCAACATAGATGTGCGGAGGCGCTGCCTGTCTGCTCCGTGGAAGGCATTCATTAATTACCAAGAACATGGAGGTAGGCCCCCGCAGTGACTGAGGGGACGCTGCTACTGCGCAGAGATGCCTCACACTCATAGTAGCCACTGTCGCTGACTGCAGGCAGACTGATGACCAGCCTGCGGCCAAAATCCCGAATACCTGTGCTGACCACAACTCCGTCTTTCCTCCAAGTTATACCCATCTTGACAAGAGGTCTAGGGGAATAGAACAAGAAAAAATGAAAAAAAGGGGCAACGTGAGAAGCGAATGTCAGCTTAATAGAGAAGAATATTCTGTTTCAAGGTTAAAGAGCATCGAGGGTGTCGGAGGAGGCATCTGTCACTCTGGTTGACTCTATGAATTGGAGATAATAGTCAGATTTTGGAGCCAGGATTTTACGTGACAAGGAAAACAGAATGAAGCCTTGAATCAACGAATAGAATGGATGAAAGGTACAAAATTCACAGTGTGGAATCAAACAGAAGGCTTCAAGACTCATTTAGATCAGTAAATATCATCTGTGGAGAGAAGAGAGGAGTGTGCGGGTGTTTTGTTGGAGACCTTGCGTTGGCAACACACTCCATGATGGCTTCGTTTCTCCCCACTGTTACACTGGTGTTCTTCGGAGGGATGATAATGGAGGGGGCGATGGGGTCTGCAGGCCCTCCCACATCTGTCACACAGCAGAAACCAACAACAAACCTTGAGTTAAAACAGTTTGTGTACCCGATGATGATTGAGTAAAACGTTATTTTTTCTGTAGTCAACCATTAACACCTCCTTCTTTACTCAACACCCCTTTTTCTGCTCCATACCACATTTTTTTCCCGTGCGAGGTGTTCGTCCAGACATTAGAAGCTATTATGTAACATAATTGAGACAAACACAAAAGGCGATTAAATGCAACACCATCACTCACTGGTTTCATGGAGCCTCCAGCCATCCATCGATTCACTGCCCTCAATCAGTGATCTCTCTCTGAATCTGATCTCATTTTCCCTCCACCTCCCCGCAGAACCCGTACGAGTCTGTGAACTCGTATGCGTTTGGGTGATTGAGTGTTTACGGTGCATGCGGATTGTGCAGTATTGTATGGTGTGTTGTTTTTTTTTCCAGGGTGCTCAATTTTCAGGGCTAGCTGCGGTTAATAAGGTTCCTAATCAAGTTTTTATTGTTATTATTATGCCACCTCATTGTAAATCTGGGCCTTTCATGGCTAATTTTTTGAATTTTAATTTTACGCCAATGCTTCCTGTTGCAAATGGCAAATGCTGGAGCAGAGCCTCTGCAGCTCATTACTACTGTTGGGTTGATTTTGTAATGGGGTCCTGCTTATTATTTCAAAACACAAGTTTAAATCAAAGGGTTTTGCATAAAATGTCATGTATGCAAAACTGGGTGTAATTGTTTGACAGTGGGCAACAAATAATAGAATATTAAATGTTGAATAACTGCTGTTTCCATAAGGACGAAGAGAAAATATGAATGTAGATAATGATGTGTCACATCTCACAACATAACCTTACACTATTGACTCATCTAATTATCTGGATGCAATTTTGGAGTGAGATGAAAAGGGTAAAAAAGGCTTGAGATTTTCTACTTCAATATTTTTCTGAAAGTCCTACAAGCAGGATAGTTAAAACACTTGTACACATTATCAGTCATAGCATGGAAGTCCTATAAATCCATGTGGAAACACTTTCTGTCAAAAGATAAGTTGATTTAAAAAGGGAGAAAGAAAACAGATAGCGTAAAGATTAGCCCCAGTGGAGAGGATTTATGAATTAAAATTATTCAGGTCAAATGTTATTGGATTAAAAAGGACGATTTTGTAAATGGCTGTAATTTTTGTGACTATTCATTGAGTTTTTATGCATGATGTAATTGGCTCAGATTTTAGTCGTAGTGAAAAAGACTTTGAAAAAGCTTAAAACTTGGGTGCTGGTTTTTGTGACAGAGCCAAGTTTAAGTGTTTAAATCTGTATTTTTTCACTGTCAGACCCAAAATGTTCTTTAAAACAGAAGCAGGTTAATATTTCGGAATTGTAAATGAGCAAACTAAAGAGAATTTTAATACAAAACTCGGGGAGTGGTGAACTTAATTCCTTGTGGTTTAATTCTCAGACCAGAAAAATTTAAATGATGTGCACCGTAGTACCCTTGACCCTCCACCCCAGTTACTATAATAAATCTGTTTAATAGCCACCGATAGATCGGCAACTCTTTAAAAATCCACTCTGATGAAAATTGTGTTTTGGGGGTTTTTAATATGTTATTGTGGAATTTTCCTCATAATGTAGGACATATGTTCAGTAAATTAAGCTCAAAATTGCATTCCTGAGTATTTCTTTATTCGAATCATTGTGAATCAGGAGCAGATAAAAAATACAGTTTGAAAAAGATCGTATTTGATACATAGAAAACACACATCCGAAAGCTCCCTGCTCCGCTCCATTCAGATGACTAGATCCATATGAGTCTTCATTTTTCTCATTTGGGCTGACATCTAGCTTTAAAACTGTACCGCTTGATTGCTCCATTATTGCTTACTAATTTTGCTGCACCTCTAACATTAGGATGGGGAAGTAAGGGGCTGTAAGCTAGTGAGAGAGACTGTAAACAGAGAGCCCTCAACAACTGGAAGGGCCTGCATCTCAGAGGCTAATTTCCATTCAACTCCTGCTGCTTTGCAGAAACTATATCCTTGAAAACGACAGGGTTTTTGTGTGCTAAAAAAGGCATAATCATCATCAACAGACTAATTGGAAAGCTTTAAAAATTGCTCAAAAGATGATCAGAGTGGGTCCATAAGGACCATATTTTACCAGAGTGGTAAAATAAATCCCAGCCCAAAAAGAAAAACTGAAAAATTCATGTTTTCTGATTTAACTGTATGAGGCCACTGAAATCCTTGGAACAGTTTGAACATTTGTGTTAAATGAGTGTGGACACTAACTGCAGAGCAGGTAAGCAGCATAGCCACATAAGAGTGGTTGTAATTTCTGCTAAAATTAAATTATCTTAACGTAACCGTTACCAGGAGAAACAAAATCACTCTGAAACGTCACCATTGATTTCCTACAAGTCTGTGATAAAACACCAAAATCTGAAATCGTTTGAGCTTCTGGTTGCATCAATGAATCAACAAGAATTCACAGGAAAAAAAAAACATGGCAAATAAAAAACGTCGTTACAGTTCCATGAGGTTCAACACTCTCTCAACCCTTAAAAATGAACATGAACACTGAGGCAAGTACAGTAATATCTGCAAGCAAGAAACCCCATCTTTTAGAAAAAAACAATGAATAATTCATGAGACAGCATTGTGAAGTCATGCCAAATTTGCTAAAAATGCTATAATTGTTTCTGTGGAGTGACTGAAGTTCTCCTATAGCTGATCAATGCATTTTGAATATATTTGAACTCTTCTAAGTCTCACGTATCTTTGCACACCTGAACTGATCAGTATTATTAAATACAACTGAATGAGATATGTTTTTTTGACAACAAAGAAGATTCATCTAGCTAAGTTTTTTTTGGTACCAAAATGTTCAGCTGATTTCTTCAAGAAACTAATCAATCTGGTGCAGTTCATAAACACTCAGTGTTGAGAATACCTCAAGTGTGTAATCGTCTAATTAAATGCAAAAAGCAAACAACACAGTGACCTGAATAATAAATTCTTGCTACAAATGTCAAAGCATCGTTTACATCTGTTCCTGTCCAGAAAGAAAGGGAAATGTAAGTCATCTCTGGTGTATTTCGCAATGTAAGAAAAAAAGAAAACACCACACACAGTGTCGTACCACTTAGTTGTGTCAGTTTGTTTTTCCCTTTTAAACTTAGCGCTGTCTTATTTGTATTCTTTCTCAAGAACAAGACGCTCCCTGTTCTCCTTTTCATGTCTTCCCTCCACAGAATTGCTCAAATGAACAAATGCAGCTCAGAAAATCTCACATATTTTTTGATGCAAAGCAACAATTGTGTGAATTGCAAGGCCGGATATGGTGAAATTCAGTGATATCTGGTCCCAGCAGGCAGCTGTGTCACCAAGTGCAGAATAAAATTGCTCTGAATTCATGACCTGAAAGGCAGATGTGGGCAGGTGTTTTAAAAAATGTGCAGTTGGATGGAGCAGTTCCAAGGAGGATAACAGTAAAAAAAAAAAAAAAAAAACACCTTATGCAAATAACCCAACGGATTTTATGATAACTGCATGATAAAAAATATGCTTTCAACCACAAGCCACCACTGGAATGAAAAGGAAAATGAAGCTGCAAACCAGAACAAGGCAGGGATCACAGAGGTTGATATTTCCCAGAAGAAATTATTAAAATATAAGACCTTAAACTGAGGTTTCTGCTGGATTTTTGTAAAACAAACTCAAGGACTCCAGCTACAGAATCTAATTATTTTCTTGTTATTGAGCACAGCTCCACTTGTACATACCTTATCTTACAAGATCTGCAAAAACATTCACTTAAGCTAAATTTGCACCTTTAACCTTCCTTTCAATCAACAAACTTGACATGTAGAACATGTAGAAGTTTATGAATTATTGTAGAGTGCTTTGCTAAAGATCACATTTTAGAGGAGTAGTGAACATATTTGCCTTTGGAAGGGACTAGATCCATTTTTCATAGTCACTTTTTTAAAAGCTTGAATGTGGAACCATTACTTTTTATCTTTTTTTTTTTTTTACATTTTATTGCTCCTTATTTCACAGAGTGGATATTTTGATCTTTCCGAGTTGGGAGATTTTTGAAAATTTGAATTAATCAACCGAGGACTAAACAGAAAATGATGACAATAATGATAGCTTGCAGCTATTCAGAAAACCTGCTTTTTTATTTGCTTTAATCTCTTATTAATAAAGGGCAGAATGCTTTTTTCACGGTTGAAGGCTGAGGGAGTCGGGCAAGGTTTTGGGCAACATTTAAAATCCTGCCAGAATTCCAACAAGTCAAATTAGAAACAATTGGAGAACTAATAGGCTCCATGCTTCCCAGAGGAGCATTTCACTCTCAGACTTAAGTTTCTCAAAGATTCCAAAATTAGAGTGAGAGGCAGAGCTGTCACCTCGCTGTAAAAGCTGCAGCAGAGCAGAGGTGGACACTTCTTACAAGATCTAATTTGAACATTTCCTTTATGAAAAATAGCTCTTCTACCCATCAATTTTAAATTCTAAGACAAACAAAATTCTATTTAATTCATATTTTAATAAGCTGTGTGTTCCCAGTCAACCATTTTCACTAAGTTAGAGCCTGTTAGAATAACATTGTATTTAAATTTGCTGTAGTTTAAATCTTGTCATTAACTTAGGCAAAACATGTTCTTTGTTGTTCTTTTCTTTGTTGTTCTTTGTTGTCATTTTCTCCTAAAGTAAACATATTGCCTTCACCTTTAGCCTATACAGCTATAAAACGTATTTAGAAAGTATTTTAAGGCTCAAAATGAGTACAGGGGTATTGATTTTGTTTCCTGTGGAAGTAAAAAAATGTGTGGTTAGTTAAATACGTTTCAGTTTCAACATCACCTCAACCAGCAGCAGTGAATGTTATTTGAAGTAGTTATCCTGTTTGTTTTTAGAAGCGAGAGCATTTTAGTCAGATGTGTTTGTTTGTGTGGGTGTGCTTTTGTTTAATCATGGGCAGCCTGCACGCTCCCATTTCCATAAACCTGCTTTTTGTGAGGTGCAGTTAAAGTGAAGGTCCACTTTACGGGCCTGTACATCCAGCCAGTCGGACAGACGCTGCTGGGTTTGCACCCAACACACAACCCGCCACTATAATTCATCGTTAAAGCTGGAGGTTAGAGGACGCCAGCAGGGGAACTTATTTGCCGCAGGTATTTATGGCGAAAGTAAGCTGGACATGAGGAAGTAACCCACCAGTAGAGGGCACTATTTCTGTTTCTATTATCTGCAGCAAAGCCACCTGTCATAGAGGGGCTGAGTTTTACAAAAACATGTTTGACATGCACTTACTCTCCACGGTGAGAGTGATGGGCTGGCTGGTTTTGTTCTCTCCATTCTTGTCGTTCACTGCCTGGGCGTAGTAGCGTCCTGCATCTGGGGCCACGGTGGACAGAATGACCAGTGTGTTGTCCAGCGTGATGGCACTAAAGCACAAAATCAAAGACTTTCAAATGATTTCAAAATATTCCAGCAACAAAAATGTCAAAATAAAAAGGATCAGCTTAGCTTCAAGCTAAACAAACATCATTATTTAGCTGTCTTTTACAAAAAGTTGAGTCCAAACAAATCAATTTAAGCACGCTTACTATCATAAACCCACACAGAGACCCACTCAGATCATTAAACCACAGAAAAGCTATTTCTTACAGTCAATAAATCCTGAAGGGAAACTGACACACTAACAGGAACATAAATTACATCTTAAAAGAAGCACATATAAATGTGTTTTTGCTAGCACTTCCATTTGCAATGTAACACAATGTCCTAGAAGAATGGCTCTGAAATGTGTTTGTGCTTTTGCACAGCTCTGCTGTGTTTTTATGTTAAAGTAAGGTTAGACAAGAAGGGCTTTTATGCTTTTTTAGGGATCATAAAAATGAAATTCTGGAGCACATTTGTGAGATATGAGTCAACAAATACCTATTGAAAAATGCATAAAGAGGTAGTAAAGTAAAGTGTGGATATGTGTCATACAATGCCTTCAACAATTTCAAGCTCTCTATATTGTATAGAGATCATCATCCATTTGTTTTTTTTTATTACCAGAGTGACACTGATGGCGCTGAAACACCAAAAATACAAAAAACTGGAGTGCACCCATTAATGCACTGAAATTGTACCACAAAAATTTAAAACCGTCTTTTACAATCGCATGTGTGATTGCTTTGGCACAGCATTTCCTGCACTAACTGAAAGGCATTTAAGCCGATAGTCCAAGACGTTTGTGAAGAGACTATTAAATGAAAGTTGACGCTAAGCATACAGCCCGATTAGGCTCTTCTTATATCTGCCACCATCTGCTTGATTGGTGTAGGATAAACACTCCTGGACAATTAGGAGCTCTCACCACGTCAACAGACTCCTACATAAGCAGACAAACACCGATATGCATGCACACATGTGAATATCAATGCGGCTTGACACAAAGCAAGCCAGCAAGCAGAATATATAGTGTCCTGTCAGCCCCTCTTATCGTCATGGAGAGAAGTTTCACGGGTTACTGCCGATAAGAGTCAGCCGCGCGGTTTCCAGCTCTGGAATCAGTGGAAAATTAATGGATGGTGCTGTAATAATGTTTACTTATTTATTTGCCTGTCACCGTTTCTTTCAGTGCTCGGACTCTTGTTGTTTGGTGTGTTTTTTTTAAAGTCTGGAGGCAGGAATCTGTACCTTAAGCAAAGAGCATGAAGCTCCGGCTGAAATTCTTCACAGCAGCTACGACATACTACAGCTGGCTGCTGAATAATAAATGAGGAGGTGGTTTCTGGGGCGTTTTGTGTACTGCCTACCTCTATTTGTCTGGATGGCAAAATTAATCTCAGGTGATTACTCTCGCATTCTCGCCTCAGGAAAATTACATATCAGAACAGACGTGAATCCGACAAACGAGCAAACAGCTTCTGCACCCCGACTCACTAACTGCACGCCTTTGTAGCAGTCGCCCACTGATCCCCAATGCATATACTGTATCTATTCTTTAAACTGATTGTTACCACATTTGCACACTCCCACACTTGCACACTCACATATGCAGCCAAGGGTGAGGGCTGTCAGTCAATCATCTCATCAATTGAGGCCTTTTGTCCAATTTTGTCTAATTGGTTCCCCTGCTGCCTGCTCCATCTCTACCCTTCAATCATTTTGCCTGCAAAGTCAATAGGGAGAGATATAATAACCCGCTTTATCACTGTGAGGTGATTCAGAGATGAACACACGGCCTTCGCCAACATTCCCTCATCAACTATTCTGTTAACTTCACTCATGGCATGAGGGGGGAATAGGAGAAAATCTGTGAGCAGTATTGAACTTCTTAGAGTTCTGAAAGAAGTGAAAGAAATTGTGCTTCTGCAGCTCAGCGTTGTCCAATAACTCATATATAAACTCTCATGCTCTGACAAGAATAGACACCATCGCATCAGCCCTGCGCTCACATGCTTCCAAACCAAGGGTGGACTTACATGCGGCTGCTCGAGGGAATCTTGCGTCCATCTCTGAACCAGGTGATCTGGGGCTTGGGGAAGCTGTGTATGCGCGGCGTGTGGATGAGAGCGCCTTCGCCTTGGGACACAGTTTGAGACCTTTCCCCCTCCACGAAACCATTCATATCTAGCAGACATAAAACATTTAATGAAAGAGAGGGAGAGGGAACAAATGAATACCACAGAAAAAGCTGGGAGAAAAGCACCCTGAATTGCTGCTGCAGCTGTTGAGGTCCTTGTTTAATTAAAATCATTGACATGCTGGACTTTTGCGAAAACAGTGACTTCCTTCTGGTCCAGTAGATGATTGGAAGGAAAGCAGTACTCACAGGCAACATGCACTTCAGTGCTGCACTGCATTATTGCACCCACTCGGTTCCTCACAATGCAGCGGTAGTGGCCAGCATGCGATTTGTCCAATGAGGGGATCAGGTACCTAATGGGTACACAAAACAGCAGCACGATTAGTCATCATTAGCATCACAGACGACACCTGTCATCTTGGCTTTTTTATCACCCACACTCAGAGTGCCGGATTAATTGAGAAGCATACCTGAGACAAAGCTATAAAAAGCATTCCGCTTGAGGTGTAAATGTTATGAAGCACAACAGAGTGCTGCTGAAGCTCAACGCGATGACAGAGACTACAGAGAGGAGGTCTTTGATGCAGACAGCAACTTGTCAGCTCGCAAAACCCCATTGTTATCCCGTATCTTCAGCCCCTTCAGTCAAATCATACAAGCTGCCGCATGTTTCAAACAGTCGCAGCTCTATCCCTCCGACAGGCGTTTATGTTAAACGGGTTTGAAAAGATAGCCCGATAACCCCAAAGCTTCTTCAACAGGTTTGCTACGACCACTTAGAGTGTTCCACAGTTGTGTTTCCCTCTGCACTGCAGTTTCCATGCATGCGTGCGAATGTGAGTGTGGGTTCTGATTAAATGGATTTTGGTTCCCTTTGATCAGGGATGGCGAAGAATAATAAGCAGAGGCTTGGCCTGCAAGGAAGACCTAGAGACTAAGCCAGGCTGAGAAGAGCCAAATGCTGAGAAAAGACAAGAGGAGAAGGAAGAGATGATAAGGGATTGATAGAAAAAAAAAGAGGTTCTATGTTTATGTTTAGTCAGAATCAGACTAATATCTAAAACAAAGCAAAGCAAAGACTTGCTGGGACACACCAGTCAGTCATTTTTTTCATCATTTAGCCACTTCCAACATGCACTTTCACATGGAAATACATTCTTAAAGAACCACTTCTATAAACATCGTGTGTTTGGTGTTTTTTTTACATGTTCTTGTGACATTTTGTGATGATGGAGGACATATTTAAAAAAAATTAAGCTTAAAATTGTGTTTCTGAGTATTTCTTTTTCAAATTGTTCTGAATCAGGATTGTTGCAAGTCTTCAGCTTGTTCAAAATGCAGCAGCTAGACTGTTAGCAGGAACCAACAGAAGAGAACACATTGCTACTGTGTTAGCTACACTAAACTGGCTCCCAGTTGAATCTAGAATCTAGTTCAAAATCCTCCTGCTAACCTATAAGGCCTTGAATGGTGTGGTCCCATCCTATATTAAATATCTCATAGTGCCTTACCAACCAAACAGAACACTTCGCTCACAAAATGCAGGACTACTTACCTACTACCTACTTACTTACTACCAAGAATTTTTAAAAGCACAATTGGAGGTAGAGCCTTTAGCCTCCAAGACCCTGTCTTATGGAATAAACTCCCAGCTCATGTAAGAGAGGCAGTTTCATTCAACATTAGGCTTAAAACATTCCTCTTTGGACAGGCCTACTACTAGGCTAGCTATTAATCAGAGAATATCTAACTTACTGCTCTTCTACCTCACCTTATGTAAAGAAGTTTGGGGGAATATTTATCATTTTCATAAACTCTATTATACATACTTCTCCACTGAGCTAAGCAGAGGGAAGATGGTTTGATAAGCTGGGCCATGGTGGCCTATTCTCTCTGCTTAGTTGGTTTATGCGGGCTTAGATTAGATTAATAATATATTTATATTGACATGCTAAAATTGCAAATTCGCTATTACTGTTATTATTACCGTCCGCTATCTGAGAAGTAGGGTCTAAGGGTAGAGATTTTAGTTTAGCTTAGTCTGTTTAGTTTAGTTTAGCAACCAGGTTTTGTTTATATTCTTATGAATGACTTTATGTTCTTTGCATAAATACAGGTGTGAAGCCTATTGAGACAGCTATGGTTGTGACATTGGGCTTTATAAATACAATTGAATTGAATTTTGTCTAAAAATGGCATATTCATAATTCTAAGACCACTGGGAATGTTTTTATAATAGATCAAAAGACTATTGGAATGGGACTTTAAACAGTAAAAGGTGATAAAAAATGCCTTCTATGTGATTCTACAATAACATCAACAAGACAGTGGAAAGGAAAGACCTGTGACGTGCTCACACCATCCCTGAATGCTTAATACAGTGTGAGACACACGTAAGAGTCAGTTAAGACTCCCTTAACTCTTCGTGTTGGCTTTCAGGGGAGAAATGCAGCCAAATCAGAGCTGAATAAATCCATGAAAATGAGCCCCACGTATGAATAAAAATGAACAATTGTACTATTATTTGCAATTAAATGCTGTTAAAACGTCTGCCTGTAGTGAGATAATTACAACTGATGAATAAAACAGATGACAATACAATCAGCTCCCTCCTGCAATTTCACATTCCTCACCTGTATTCCAATGAGAAACGCGTCAGCTCGGTGCCGTTGTAGATCCATTTGAATTCCAGGGGCCAGCTGCCTTCAGCCATGCAGGTGAGGACCAGGCGGTTACCCTCCAGATGGACCTGCGTCTGTGGGGGCTCCATCTTAAAATAAGGAGGGACGTCATCTTCGAAGAAGAGAAGATACATGGAGTTGTGTAAACAATCATAAAGAGTGAAAAGAGGGGAAAAAAAACAAATCCGTTTAAGGAAAATGCCTCATATTTGTGACTCATGAGAGAATTTCACAATAAAATATCACCTGTTTGCAGAAAACAATAGCTCCTGACATTTTCTGCTTTGGGAACTAGAAGACCAACATGAAAGAAATGCTTGAAGGACAAAGAATAAATAACTCTTATTTCAGGCCGAATGGGCTTTCAAAGAGGTAAAAAGAGCAATTTGTGCTAAAAAGGTTTAAATGAGCACGTCTATAGCACCAAAGTGCAAAAAAAAATGTTTTTTTCCAAAGAAAACTAAGATTGAGCGGGACTAAAGCAAGAAGAGAGGAAGCAAATTGAGAAAAATAAAGCAATAAGAATATATATAGAATGCAAGCCATTTAGATAAAAACCTCTGAAGCCATGGGAGGTAGTGGAGGTGAGGTTGGTTTAGAAAATGCAAACTTTCCCCATCTTAAATCCTATTCTCTGACAGCATGAGTTATGTTCTTTGCGTCCCTTCATTTATCTTTATTGTTCTCTAATGCATCCAGATTATAAAGGCCCCATCCGCAACGCTGCACACAGCCAGTGCAGCCACAGAGAGCCTTTAAGGTGATGCGCAGAGTCCAGGGCTGAGTTCCGAGACAAAGTGCTTTCATTTGAGCTGATGAAAAAGGCATGATCGGATCTATTGATCTGTCTGCCTCACCAGCCGTGGGCAACACTGAGCCAATTGTGCCAGTGTTTGTGTAGGGCTAATTAAAGTCTGTATTAATAGTTGCGGTAGCAAGTCTGCCACACCAGTTGACTCACCTTCACGATTGTTCAGCAGTGCCTCTCCTGTTCCCCACACCCATATAAAAGTTCATACTCGAGATTTATGAGAGCAGATGCAGAGGATGCTGTGGTGGAATTGGGTGAATGTAAGGGCAGCCTCACCGAGCAGGCAAGGGGACACAGAAAATTGAACCTGATTGAAACTGTAAATAAAAGAATGACTGTGGACCCCTGTATTTCCCAAAGGCGGTCATGCGAGCAGAGTACAAACATATTTAACAGAACTCGCATACCTGTCATCTCTTAGACTGCCTATCTGCAGCCTATTCCCTTTTCAATCACATGAATCATAAAAGGGCAAAAACAGCCATTATTACATCAATGTCTGTCTCCAAACCACTCCTTGTATTTTTATTTTTTTTGTTTTGTTTTTATAGCGACAACACTCACTTTTCTGCCCTTGCATCCTTATTTACCCCAGCCAGGACCCTCCCTGGTGAGACGCTTTTATTTATAACAATGCAGTTGTACACACAGATTCGGATATTTGCACGCACACATGCACGGTTCCAAAGCAATAACATATCCACAGGCAAAGGTCCTCCACTTCTAGCTGAATCAAGGGTTCGGTGGCTATGAGCACTTGGCAGTCTCGCTCCATCAACTAGCTAACATTACAGACCTGCCCATGCAAAACTTTACCTCCCACATTGATCGTCTGAAGGAAGAAAAACACATAACCCAAACTTACTGATGTGATGTTGTGGAGCAGCGAATTGAATTCCCTATAATCACCACTGCGGTTATCTGCTGTGGTTCTGCTCATGTGATCAAATTCCTTTCAGCCTCAAATGACCCATTCAAATGAAACTTGATGATAAATGTCTGGAATCTTATCTTTAGCGCTAGAGACCACTTTCATATTTAGAGCTAAGTGTGTATACAGAAAGAATGCCAGGTAAAACAAGAGGAAAGTCAATGTTTTTACCTGAAAAAGAACACAGAATCTAAGCAAAACTTTGTTACATGAAGATGGAGAAACAGCAGGTATCAAGGATTATTGAAGAGATGTTCTTTTTGAGGGTCTTTAGAAACTAAAGCTCTTGTGACTTCAAATGTTATTATTGCCTGTGTTATGGTTCAGACAGGCACACCACCTCAGTCTAGAGAAAAACCAAAATGGGACATGGCAGACGTTTGTGGAAGACAACTTATTATATTTAAAATATATATATATATATATATATATATATATATATATATATATATATATATATATAT
>BSAI01000125.1:12740744-13053747 GCA_036245035.1 Adrianichthys oophorus | reverse complement strand
TATATATATATATATATATATATATATATATATATATATATATATATGTTTCTTTTGCAATAGAAAAAGAAATAGATTATAACAAAAGCCCAAGACAGCCAAAAAAAAAAAACCAAGAAGAGAATGGAAATCTTGGTCAAAAATGACAAAAGACAGGAACACAGTCGACCTGGCCATGCTGACCGTGGGAGTGGACAGCTCCCTGCTACAAGCTTTCTCATCAAATCTGAACTAATAAAAACAAGCACAAAAAAGCCAGCAAAGCCAATTCCAAAACCAAAACAACACCCAGCAATATGTGATTGCTGAGGACAAAGTAAAAGGAGACAACAGCTAGCACACCACCAAACTGTTCATGACTGTTCTGGTTTCATTCCTCAGGTGTAAATTCGGGCAATCAGGCCACACCTGCCAGGTGAGCAGAACGATAGAGAGGAGCGGGAAGGTGCAGTACATTGATTGTAAATGAGAACTGGACTGAGTAACTCCACCTCCCTTTTTTAAAATGTTCTTGCTAATCCTAATTTTTTTTCATCAAATATTTTTTCCTGCAGTGCAAGTTATTTAAGTTATAAACTGACCAATCAAGCTGCCTCAATAAAAGTATGTGGTCTCACATCGAACATTTTAAGTGTTTGATTGACAGATTCTCCTGAGTCCGCTTTCAAATGGCAGGGGTGTGGCCTTCCAATAAGCTCACTTTTGATGGGCAAGAGTGGTTGCCATAGAAATATTGACTCAGACCAACTTGGACAAATCACTGCTTACTAATGTTTTCTGGTTCCAACATGGCGACAGAAAAAAATTAAAAGTTGGCCAAAAACAAATAAAAAAAAGCAACCGAACATATTTAATTTTGTTGGAACTGGAAGCAAGTCATTTTCTATGGGTGACATCACACCCACTCAGTCCAGTTCTCTGATACATGCACCTCTCAGTGGTGCAGTAGAACATTGTAACAGCCTACTGCTGAAACAAAACAAGAGAAAACATAGATGACTATGTTTTTTTGTAGCTATGAACTTGTACATGACGACGCTTTATAGAGCTGTACAAAGTTCAGCTGCTACACTGACCTGTCACTGCCAAAGTAGTCGGCTATGCCTCCTTGTACATGACTTCAGGCCTTTGTGTCCCAGTGATAAAGGAGTACATGCATCCTCACTACAGAACACTTGTTTCTGACATTACAGCAGGGTGGTTGCACTGGATCAAGGGAACATTATTCTAGGACAGACAGCGAAAGGGAGGAGGAAAAGCAGAGAAGAGTGGTTGGGGAGAGAGGCTGTGTTCTTCATTTCAATGAAGAATATGGAGGCAGTTAAAGGTCTGGCAGCTGCATGGAAGCTTTTGCATCCAGGTGGAAAGCTGCAATTCTGGACAAGAAGCTCCTGCAGCACTATGACCAGAGATAAAGGGAGGCTGCAGATCCGTGGAAGACCTAAACTGGCTCACGAGGACTGGGAGGGCTGTTAATGCGGCTGCTGTGCTAAGCATCTGCCCCCAACAGCCAATCTCCAGCACCACATCCCATTCACCACAGATATAAAAACACCTTATTCTAACCTGACAGCTGAGGTTGAATGGTGGCACAACTCCAGTCGGGTCCCCTGCTGCATGCGCAGAATTTTAATGGCTGTGAGACAAAGACTACAGGCACCGGGGCAGCTTTATATACCAAAGCCCATTGTGCTCCCTGTTGCACCATGCTGGCAAGCAATCACACAGACGGTGTTCACATTCAGCTTTTGTCTGGTATTTTTTGCATTTGCTTATTTTGTGGCTCACCTCCTAACCTCAGCTTCATTCCAACAGTGGGGAGATCTTCCTGCTCTCTGTTTAATCCTGAAGCAACTGCATGCAAGCCTTTGTAGCCTTGTCATGTTGGCACAGCAGCACTGAGATTCAGCAAAAAGTGGACAGCTCGTTGAAACCATTGGGTGTCTCCCGTTAACTATGCTTGTCCATCTTCACAGCGAGCCATTTCTCTACACCTCTTTTTCAATGCACATAAGTTCCCCTCCCAATCGATCAGATGCATCCCACAACCCATCACGTCACCCGGGGAAATTTAGAGCTGTCATTTAGCTTCTCTAGTTGGTCTTTACCATGTCAGATGGGTCACGGTTGTTCCTTCTGATGGGGGTTATGCAACTGTCATGGGAGTGACCTTGCCCTAATAATGGACTTGTGAAAGTGTGAGATTGAAAGGAGGTCGGAAGAGAGTAAAAGACATTTTGGAAGTGAAAGAAACTCTTCCTTCAGTAGGAATACACTCCACCACGCTTGCTGAATACGTTGTCATTATTTTGCATTTTTTTCTGCAGGAAAAGTTGAAATGTGAATGCTTGGGAGATACATTAAGCCTCTTGAAGACACAACTTCAGATGAAAAATAAAACAAACGCATGGAATATAGACCTACACTTGCAAAAACAGTCATTTCTGAAGGTCAGGCTGATCAAAAGCTGCTGTCACCGTGACAGCAGGTAACGATTTACACTTCATCTCTTAGGTGAGTAAGAAAGCAAGCCGACATGAAAGGAGGGATTAGAAAAAGGAGCCAACAGCAGAAGACAGAGAAGAGGAAAAGAGAGTGACAGTGAAACAGATGG
This sequence comes from Adrianichthys oophorus, assembly GCA_036245035.1. NCBI lineage: Eukaryota > Metazoa > Chordata > Actinopteri > Beloniformes > Adrianichthyidae > Adrianichthys > Adrianichthys oophorus. The sequence goes on along the minus strand of BSAI01000125.1, from coordinate 13,051,133 downwards.
TGGGAGAAATGCAAGGTTTAATGGATAATAAGAAGGAGAGATGGAGAAATGATAGAGAGCCAGGGTGATATGAGGGACTGAGGTGCCAGGAAAAAGAAAAAAGAGACTGGGTGTCCTTCAGATACAGCCGGCAAGGTGAAGTAACACATTAGAGAAGAAGCCAAACAAGCAGGCCTGGCTGAAAGACAGGGAAGGGAGATGGAGAACCTCTGCACAGCCCTACATTCAGTTATAGAAATGGCCCATGGATCAGCATCTGCGCGTTGTTTGTGAGTGCCCATCCATCCCAGTTTGATGCATCCCAGCAGTACTCCTGCTGTATTTATAGCTTCTATGCAAATCATAATTCTTCACCATTTAGGATCGGCAGCAAGAGATCTTTTGTGTCTGCTGTGGCAATATAGACGTCACACACTCGGAGCTGAGAGTAATAAATGAAGAAAGACTTTGGAATTTTATGTTAAGTCGTTGAAGATGTTTTTCTTTTTGATGCTGCTTTGATGTTGCAGAATAAGTCTTTGGGTCAGAGGCAATGCCGCCTGCATCTCGTCTGTGTTTAGTGGGCTGCCACAGGTTAATTGATGTGTAATTGATGAGATTAATTGAGGTGTAATGTACTGTGGTGACATGTCTGGGATCCCACTTGCTGCAGGGCTTGTGAGCCGGCACGCTGAAGGTGTGCCTGTGTCTATGTGAGGATGCGGCAGCACAATTAGAAGCACTACTGTAGAATCCAGCCAACAAATGTAGATTTAATTAGGACTAAAGACAGAGCTGGAGGCAACTCAATGGGCAGCAGATTGAATTATCTGGACACACAGTCCAGCAGGCTGCCTGGACAAATTCACAGTTGCACACATATTCATACTATCTTTCTGTTTGGAATTCTTCCTCATTTGCCTCTCAGTTTTCCTTCACCTCTGCTTTGCTTCTTCAAAGCCTCTTCCTTCTTTTTCCATATTGAGCTTGTTCACTCTTCCTTTAGCACTTTCTCCTACTTTGCAGCCACGGTCTCTCCCAGCAAAGTAGTTTTCACATACTCACTCCAAACCCTCTCATCAGCTGTCAACTCATTTTGCACACTTTTACACTCCATGTCGCTTCCCTCTGAGCCCTCTTTGTGCCACTCCTTAGTATGTATCCTCTATCTTGTAGTCCTACTCTCTCATTCTTCTCAGCAGCAGCAGTATATTGTATGCCGCACCAAGGGACGTGTCTGTGATATCCAGGAGCCTAATTAGCGAGTCCAGCTACTGGCAGAGAGCGCAGCACGGTGTGGAGCACAGGCACAAGGCCCGGCCTCAATTAATGAGACCTCGCACACCCACAGCAACCATTACACGCCCTCTGCAGCATCCAGTCTCCAGTCAGCTCAGCCTTGTACGATGAGCGGCAACAAAACCACAGCTGAGCAACTGCGACTAAATGCGAGAAAGTTGCGTCTGGAGTGGTCAAAAACTAGCTTTGTGCAGGACAGAGCAGGGATTTTTGTCAGACTTTGTCACATGAGTAAGATTTATGTCTTGGAGCAGCACTGAGCTGTGAATGTTTTATCACCATCAACAGATCAGACATTTTTCTTACTTTCTGGGAATAGAATATACATGAAAAATGATTTGTGCTAAGAGGTCGCAGCTTGGAGAAGTCTTATAAGTAAAACATTATAGGGAATGAACCTGATGGAGTTCTGGACATCACAGTGTTACTTCAACACTCTGTGACAGGCAGCTTACTCAATGTAGGGAAAGATGTGAAGGTTGCATGCCAGATCTTGTCTTTTTCAGTACAGAGGTGCCAAGTGAGGGAGGAAAGAAGGAGGAAATAAATCCACCTTCACATATAAATGACAGCAGGTTAAAGAAATACAGTAGCAAATGAAATATAGTAGGAGGAGTGCCAAGTGGCTTTTTCTCCAGGCACGAGAGAAGTGAAAATAGGCCCAAGTGGATTTGAAAAGTAGGGCAAAGACAAATGGAATAAATAAATAAAATAAACACATTTAAATGTGAATTCCACAAGGCCCTGGGTCATTAGAGTTAATACTGCGCCTAATGCCATCTGCAGCGATTGTTTACACTAGTCTGGATAATTAGATCCTAATTAGTGGATGGTATGGTGAGGGAAACAATATTTCACACGCGTTGAGATGGAATAATCAGATGCACCTGCAAAGCTGTTCTGCCATCCCATCTTGGGAGCTGTGGATCGCTCTGTGAAGATGTAGCTATTAGACAGCTCAAGATGTATCTGCTTGATACGCATAAAACAATCTGTTTGGATTTAGTTTTTTTTCCCCCATCATTAACATAAAGGTTGTATAAACAAATGTGTTTTTCTGCAGTTTTAGCATTGGGAAATAATGAAAAATGATCTATTTTTATCATCTCTGAAATTTTGATTTATTACAAGCCTACATAAACAAAACTAGATGATATATTTCCCATCACTTTGGCTGTACATCTTAATTTTCTGTCTTTTACTTTGTTAAATTCCCCATTCAATACAGCACACTACCATTCAACATTAATAGCAGCACAAACTATTTATAACCTATTTATACCTACGAGGTAGTGGAAGTGCTTGTTAAAAATACAAACAATTTTGATAAAACGGGAAACTATCTTTAAAACAAACAACCATTGACTGTGCTTCACAGCTCCCCACTGCGATACTAAAACAAAAGAATAAGAAGGTGCAAATTTCTATTCATTTTCAACACAATAAGTCTGCCTTTAGGCTCAGATTTATTTCAGTAAATTGTAAATTGAGTTATTATGCACTGTAGTTCATCTGAGGCTTTACTTGACTAATTTAATCCTAATTCTACACATGGTTGGACAGATAAAGTTTTATTCAGAATCATATTTGCCCATTTTAGCATTGAGACCCTGAAATATCATCAGGCTAAGTATTCCACATTATCATGTCGCATCCATGCGTTTCTATTCAACTCATCCCTTTGGGCTATTGAAAATATATACAAGACATGCAAAGAGCAAGTAAATAGTGCTTTACAAAGTGGAATGTGTCACAGTGCCTGCCACTGTAATATATACTTGTGAAATAGTTGGCAATTGTGATTCCTAGCTGTGTGGCAAAGTGCATGGGTGTCAAATGAGGGGAAGAGGCTGGCAGTAAATGCAAATGGTATGGAGCAAGTGACAGAAAAATGAATGACTGCCTCCTTTTATTGCGTCCATGGGAACTGTCAGTCCCGACTGTTCATTGTGCTTGGCCAAAGCATGAACCGCAATCAGAGTTGCAATGTTTTATTTACCTTTTTTCTTCAAGAAGACAAGGAACTTCATTTCCTAGAGTGAAAGCATGTCAGAGGTTTCTCAGATTACAAAGACTCAATTATCTTTAGGAAATTACAAAAATGAAACCTTTTGCAGAGTTAAAGGTGATCCATGACAGGGTGAAGAAGAATGCATGGAGGAAGAAACAACTTTTTTTTGCTGCTTTCTGTCTTTGGCTGAGGTCTGGACAGAAGCAGCAACAACACCTTTGTGAACAAGGCTGCCTGTGAGAGCAGAGAGTTCCTGTTCCTAATAGAGACCTCTGTAGAGTGAGAGCTGACACAATAGAGCTAGTCATATTGCTGACCCTTTCTGTCACATTAAAGGAAAGGCTCAAGACCGCCATTTCCTCCATCATCCCCGCAAATGCACCGAGTTGGGCTTTGTGGAGATGTGACAGCTTCACCACAACTTTCTTCAGAAGCAACCTCAAAGCTGCCACTATCCTTCCAGGCCACACGCCTAACCTGTTAGACACCCACACAGTTTTGCTCGCCGCCTTAATGCCTCTGAAGTGCACACGCACATCGCGCACAAGAGAGGGTGAAAGAAGGGAGAAGGCTCCATAGCACTGTGTGAAGATAGTCCGCCACCAGGCAGACAAAGATCTGAGTGCCCTGACATTATGCTAATGGTAGCGTTTGGCTGGTTCTTACATGATTTCACACCACATTGCAGACTCAATTATCAGATACAGTAACGGGGGCTGAGTGAGAAGCATGCAACTTGAACAAATCTGGATAAATTCTAATCCACAGAAGCTAATTGTTTTCCTCTCCTCACATGATTCTTTAAGATGGTTTTGGTGCAAGAAACACCACTTGTTCAAACCGGGTGGGTATAATAGCGTCCTGTGTGAATACTATAAAATTATGCATGCTTGAGAGTGAAAATACTGAATAATGATGAGATGCTAATTCTAACTTGCCACACTGGTAGATAAAAGATGTGTATTTCTCTTCTCTCTGCTCTGATTGAGTAAGTGTTCAACTTAGGATAACAACGTAGAATATTTCTCCATAAATGTTATTATATATTTGTCACACACAATATTGAGTCTTTGAATGACTAATTACTCTTCTTATTTCCAAATGCTGTCATCTGTTCACCTTATGATTAATGGAACGAGCTTTTCCACTTGAAAAGATTGGCGCATTTTGATCTAGAAATCGTACCATGCCTTATGAAAACCAGAGCCCTTAATAAATAGTCCTTGTAACTCTTGCAACACAACAAAAACTTGGAGAATGTTGCCAACAATGCAATCTTATATATAAGGCTGATGATGCTTTTCTAATTATATGAGCTTGCAGTCAAAGTTGTTCTTCCTGTGTTGCTGCAATGACAGAGCGACTTGTTTTCTTACAGTATGGATAATCACCAAGACCCCAAACTGAAGTAAGTGCATTCCGAAATCTTTTCTCCCCCCTCTCTGTGTTATTGAAATACAAACTAAGAACTTTGTTTTCTCTGAACTTTTCCCTCCTCGAAGGATACACACAGTGAAGGGATTGACCGTTTGCTGGCTGCAATCTCACACTTAAATGTGCATGGTTGATTAAGCAGATATGGCATAATGCTACAGGCGCTCAAGCAAAGGCATGATGGATTTGAAGGCTTAATGCTGCCCCTCACACCACAGAGAATTATAGCTCGTGATTTGCATCATAAATGTCTGTTGAATTTCCACTTTTCTAAATGAATATCACTAAATGAAAACCTGACAGAGAGCCAAACGGGGGAGGTAAAAGTGAGTTGCACTTTTTTTTTTTTTTCATATTTTCCACCCATGATGACAACTAAATCCATATTACTACATCTATAAGCCATGCATAAATACACATCAAAAAGCCTTTTTTCCAGACCTCATAATCCCTGGATAATCTTTATCTACACCATAAGCAGAACTAAATTGGAGGGAAGATTCGCAAATGAACATATTTACATCAGTTCCATTAGTGAGACACCGAGGAGATACGGCTCAGAGATCGGCTGCCGTTTTGAAATGCCTGTAGGCACTTAAGGATTTTATTCGAAGCACTTTAACTTACCGTGCCACGGCAAGTAATGTGCTTTCATACACATAATGCTGTGTATTTAAACTCTGGATATTAATAAATCATCAGTTTTATTTATTACTTCTCCTTTTGCATAATAAGTAAATCACATGGTTAATCTCTGACGTATTCAAGGGCTTTTTGGGTTCTGTTGCGTGTCAGTGTCACTGAAAGTATTCGGAGGCTTTCAATGATTCTGACAGCACAGAAGGTGTTCAGATGTCGATATGTGAATATGATTACCCCTTTATGGATCAAACTGGAAATGCCTGTAAAGATCTATCCATGTATATTTGAATTCCTCTTCAGATTAAAGAAACCTGTGTATACTCTGCAGCCTGCTAATGACTCAGAGATCAAAGCCCAAGTTGTTCCTGGTTGAGTTGATGGGGGATCATTACCAAGTGGTCAACAGGTCATCATTAGCAAGCATGCAACCTTTGTAGCATGCTTACTCAGCTCATTACAAGTTTGCACGTTCCTGCGCGCATGAGATCTCCACAGTGTGTAGGTGGGATGGAGGTCCGTCCCGCATCCTGTTTCCTCACAAATAAATGCTGCTCCAGCCTCATCTATTGTACCTCCTGCCTCCATCAGCTCACTCTCCATCTATTACGATCCAACAGGATGATCTCTGTGGCTGAAGCTCATTGTAAAACCCTAGCCTTGCTGATTCAATAGGCTCTGGAGAGTTTTGACAATGACCAATTCACTCATGACTATTATTCATCACAAAACCTTTCCAGCGCTCAAATAAAACCCACTGCCCACCTTTCCCACTCTGTTTGGTATGCTGTAACAATCCATCACTTCCAAATGTTGTGTTGCCCCTACCAAACGAAGCGTGCACACACAGGCGCGTGCTTTCTTTCCCCTTCGCACACACTTTTCTCCTGCAACTCTCATACTCTTTCTCACCTCAGAAATTGCTATTTTGGTGTGGGGCAATTCCTTCTCTCAGCGGTTTCACATTCATTCTTTCTCCCTTTGCAAACATTAACTCATAGCTCCCCCACTTCGGTCTACTATATCAGCTGCTCTATTCTGCTGCCAATTCTGTCTTTTGCCCTCTCTTCCTCACTGTCAGATGCCACCCTTCACCAACCCCACGCCTGACTGCTTTGACAGGACCCTAGATTCAGCCGGGGAGGTATTTGATCCCCCTATGGAGTGCAGCATTGGCAGCGGGGTCGTCTCTCCAACCACCGGACGCAGAGCCCTGAGCCACCAATTAAAAAGTCATGAAGGTTTTTAAGGGCATGCAGGACTGCAGTTTCCCTTGCTTCCATGGACTGGCTGCCTGAAAATAGTCTTTGTGTTCTTGAGACAACAGTAGAGAACGCACAGGGGTGGGGGGGTTGAGGAGAAGCGGGTTAACAGAGCAGCAGTGCGTGGGCCACTTCCCTCTCCCCTGTGTTCTTAAGCAGCATCCTCTTGGCCCCTCACGTCCTTAAATCAGATGAAACAACCGCCATCTATATGCTTGGCTCATCTCACGGCTGGACCATGCGCGCTCTTTGTTAGAAAGCTTTTAATCATGTGAGGCAACGACTAAAGCAGGTACCTCCCTGCTTCCTTTTTAATCAAGAAAATAAGATTTCCATAAAGGAGGATCACATTCAGCGTCTTTCTATCTACACCCTGCCTACACATTTCTGCTTTTTATACAGGAACATTAAACCTTAAATGTAGTAGAGCCGTTTTCTCTCAGGGTGTGTTAATGGACAAACAGAGAATGTGAGCTACCTTGCTTTCAGGAAAACAAAATTCAAGCCTGCGACCATTTGGGTATGAGTAGATTTCTTTTTTGATAGTTTCTGAAGCTTCAACAATCTTTAGAAAAAAGATGTCATAGCCAGAATCGCGGTGTAATGCTCTACACATTTTGTGAGCTGCCCAAATATGCTCAACAAGCTACTTGGCTACACAAAACGACACCAATAATTTGACCTAAAGTCTTAATTAGTTTCTGGTTTAAGGAAACAAAGACAAATTCCTCTTAAAAAGTGGGTTTTCAAACACATCACAGTCATTAAAGTAATTATTTTAACTAAAGCAATAGTCTTTCATTCAGCGAGCCTTAAACATTTGAAGTGCTCATAGAAAGATAAAAAAAATAAGAAGAAAGGGTGGGCTCCCGACATTAGGTCAGCTGAATCGACAGCAAGGATCTACACTTTTGTGACAAATAGTAGCCAGTCACTAATGGAATCAATAAGGCCTTGCAAATATTTACAGGACAAGAAAGCCTTAAGGCAATCAATTCCAATCTATAGGACGATGGAGAGCTTTAGAGCGGCTGTGTTTCAGGTTAGAAAAATCAATAGAGTCAGCTTTGGAGGGGGGGGGGGACAACTTTGCAGTGGCACCCCTCAATCTTTAACTCAAATGCTCTCCTTCCTTCCTTCCTTCCATCATCCTGACCTTTGTGTCGATTCCTCTTTTTCAAAGTCCAAGTTTGACATCACTGCATGTGCCTCGCAGCAGGTGTGGGGAACCACAGAGCGAGCATACAGCATGGTGGTGTGGAGCAGCCTTTGAAGGAGGAGGCAGCCAGTGGATGTGACAGCTTCTCAAAAGCCTGGGAGATAACAGCATTTGCCTGTGGAAGTCTTAACAGGTAGAAAGGTAAAGAAAGGGGGTAAATGGAGGACTGAGAAGGATCTGCAAATTCTCTGGGTGATTGAACTTTACAAAAAATAAAAGTCTTGCTCAGTCTCTGCTTGGTAATGGAAAAAGGAGGCTGATTGACAGAAAGAAAGAAAGGCAATAAAGGGAATAAAAATTAGAGTGCTGATTGCTTCCGTTTTTCTTTTTATCTGTTCTTATCTATTTTTTTAATGCTGATGCTTTGGAGGAACTAGCTCAATATTATGCATTAACTTGGCAGAATAGTGGATTAAATGGATATATTGGAGGAGAAGACAGAAAGATTACTCATTTTTGATTCCCTAAAGAGTTCTGATAAATAAGAATAATATCAGGTTTGTCTGTATGCAGATGACACCAGGCCTTCTATCTTCTATGCCACCATGCATGTGAAAATTTGGAAGATGGCAGTGGCTGCAGGTTTTTTTTTAAAGTAAACAATTACCAGACAATTTTTCTCTTAAAGCTGATATTGGTCAGTTGCCGCCCAGGCACATATCAAGGTCGCCTGGCGTTAGTCTAGTGACTTTTTACATAGAGGGGTATATGAAAAGTGGGCTACATCCACGACCACACCAACGATTTTCAAAAAAATCGGTTTAAATCTTGAAGATTCTGCTGATGCCTCCCCATCGTGTGGTGGAAGTTGTATTTGTGACCATAGCATTACTGAACACTTTTTGGGAGAGAACATCTCTCTGAGGAGTGTGATTTGCTTTACTTGTGTACCACGCTTATATGGAGGACAATCAGACATCTTCTGCCTGTGGCGATCAGCCTTTCCCCTCTCCCTTTGTGCTAACATGCATGAGGGAAAACTGCACACAAGTTAAATTGCCAAACCCTCTGGTGGGCAACATTAGCATAAATGGATCATTCTGAAGGCTGCTGGGAGGCTAGACAGCTGCTTCATAAGGCCATGCAAACAAAGTGAAGCCACATGTCGCTGTTCCATCACACTGCCAGTGCCCCTGAGCCTCAACACCTAAGTACCTGGTCGACTGCTTCATCACCCAAAGTGCCAACCTGCCTCTGTGTGTTTTACAGTATTGACAAATCAGGCACATCCATGCATTGATCAGCTGTTATCTACAGTTTCATTTTGCAATGCAGGCATCATGCAGATGCTGCATGGTCCATGCTTTGAAAAATGACTGTATCCTTGTGTGATAGATACTTCACAACACGGCTCAATTAACTGAATTTTTCAACTGAGCCGCACAAGAAATCCATAAAACAGATCAAACCCAAAATGTGCACAAACGCGCGTGTTTGTGAGCTCGCCAAAGAGAGCAAACAGGCGAGACACACAGGGAAAGAGACCGACCGCACAAACTGGAGAGTCCACTTAGCATATGTGGTTCTGACTGCCAACTTACGAAAAATGTCAATTACTCTCTGTGCATTTGAAACTTTTATGAATGCATCAAGGCTGTATCAAAGCCTTCCACCTCCTGGCTCCCATGAAAATGTTTTCTCTCCAAAAGAAAAAAAAAATCTTTAATTATTAAAACTCTGGCTTCAACTTTGAATTAAATTTATTGATTTCTACCTCTTTTTTTATTATTTTTTTTTTGCCAATACACAGATGCACAACTGTCAAATTTTCAAACCTAATGGATTTAGTGAACGTTTTGTCACGCATTTCAAAAGAAAAGTGGAATTTAGAAAAGACAGAGTGGATAATTTTCAGGATGAGAAAAGAACAAAAGGAGGTGATTTTTGAGCTGACATATTAGAAATGCCAGTCACAAACTGAACTAAACCAGTCCGTCTGACTCCATAGCTGAGATGTATAGCTCCCTCTAATGCTTCAGAAAGACAGTAAGACAGACATCTCTGATCTTTACTTCCAAAAGCAAGACTGTTTTAATCCTATCCTGATCAAAGGCAGCAGCAAACTTTGCTTCATTTTCATTAGGAGAGGATAGAAGACTGCAGGGAACCCCTTCCCGTCTCCTCAGCTCTGAATAGTTTGATCAATCAATAGCAGACCTCAAGCTCAGGCCAGTTGTGCTTCTCTTCTTGTCACTGCTCACAGATAAATGCAGCGATGGAGCAGTGGCACCAAAAGTACTTGTTTCATTAAAGCAGACTTTGCTCTGGGAGTGAACCAAATTATACTATTTTGTTATGCTCTGCTCCAGCAGAATGTCTGTGCTTGACAAGCTCCAGAACTTAGCTTGATGGATGAAAAAAATAAAAAAGGAAGTTTGAATCCTGGTGGAAGGACAAGGGTGAGCTGGTAGTCAAGCACAACTTGGCTACTGTCTGCCTCAGACAGTGCTGGCTAATCTTCCTAATCACAATCTAAACCTGCAGAACAATTGACCTATTTTCATGAGCTTTCTTATCTCTGAATGCATGCCCATATCTCATTTAGAAGTGTTAGAAATCCCTTTTGAATCTAGGTGATCTGTTCTCACCAACCTGTCTCCACATTCCTCTAATCCACTCTGATCTCATCCATTGCATATCAGCCAGAAAATGTCATGTTTATAAATTACCCAACAGCCTCTGCTGGAATGTTCCTACATATTGGCACGAAATGTCAGGTCATCTCTTCTTTTTATGAATAGTTGGGTTGCAATAAGTGTTTAACACTCATTAAAATATATATATATTTTAATTAGCTTTTTTTGCCTTTAGTTTTATATTTGTCATAGGAAAGTACAAAAAATATTTGTGAAACTCTTGAAACTTAGTCCAGACAGTCACTGCTCGTGCATGCCTGTGCTGCTGTGAGATCATTCAGTATTCCATGACCCTAAAAGTGCGATGAGGGTACTGAGAAGACAGAAAAGCATCTCCAGCTGTCCTCACTGAGCCAGCAACCAAAAAATTAAATTAACACGTTAGATAAAGCTTGGAAAATGACAAACCTACAGAATAAAGAAAACAGCTGACCTTTGAGAAGTTTGCAAAGAAGTAAGAATGAAATTTTTTGCTATGCAGCAGCACCTGCACGAATGTGACCTTTTGTGGGAGTCACAAACTAAAAAAAAAATTCTTCCCACAGCAAAATTAGGTATCAGATGGTTGCAGATGAATATTCAAACGCTCAAGATTTACTTTGGCAACAAGTCTTATTGCCCTATAAAATAGCAGCAGGTTATTTGCCACACTAACCAAAGATTTTTCAAATTAGGAAAAAAATAAGACATAAAACTTTAGACTCGTGTGCAGCCTAGAGTACAGAGAAGAAAAAAATGGAAACAACTGAGGGAAGAAGGGAAAGGTGTTTATTCTGGCAATAGTCAATACACCATCTCTTAAAAAATTGCACCTAAAAATGAAACTCAATAATTGTTCACAAAGCACAAGCAAAAGGTTTTCACACAGCCCTCACTGTCCCCCTGTATGTCTGAGGTGTCGGAGAGAACCCGAATACACAAACAGATGAGTTTAAATGATTCTTTTCTCCAAAGGAAAACAAGGTGAAATTGCTGCTGTGACAGATAACCTAAAAACTAAAAAAGGGTAAGAAGTTGTAGTAGAAAACAGGTCAAGCAAATGCACGAGAGAGGTGAAATGTGGATTTGTCTGCAAGTAAAGGAAGCAGAAGAATATGTATGGCACAAAAACACAATTGTCCAGATGACAATCTGCAAAAGAAACACGATGAGAAAAAGGAATGAAGAAAAAAAAAATTGAAACATATATGGATGATATGAAGCCTAACAGAGAATGCAAGTCTCAGAACAACGGGATGAGGAGGGTAACAGATGGATGACAGGATCATCCACTTCATGACTTTTGAAAAGAAGGTCATTCTCCAGGTATCTTTGACAGAGAGCAGAAAATTAGGGCCAAACAAGCCAAAAATGAACTCAAGCTGTTTAAGGTACACTCTCTACCTGGGTGTACACGTGCAAAATGTATTTAATCTGATCAAGATCGAAATAGAATTAAACTGTATAAATAGACCCCATAAAAATGTGTCTGATTGTAGCAAAGGTTTACATCTGTCACTCATTCAATCGGAATAAATTATTTTGACATGCTTGGAAATATCTATAATACTGGAAACAGCCAAAGAAGAAGAAGTAGTGGAGTTCTTTTGTAAACAAACATGGCTGCAGTCACACGATCTTATGAGCGTGCTTTTATGTATTTTTTTTGGAAAGTGACTACTGGCACAAAATTTTCTAAATACATGCGCCAGTGCTGAATGGTTTTCTTGGCAGCGTGGGTTATTTCAGTACGTGTGACCAACAACAACATTTAGCCTTAGATGCACCCTGCTCACAGACAGGGAGCCTCAGAGTCCGGCTGCTCTGCTTGGAAATATGGTTTTCTGGAGTCCGGCAGCAGAGCAGCAGACCGGAATGCACTCCGAAGCCTCTACCGGAGCACACACCCTCTACGCATGATGTAAAAGCCAACCCAGTAATGACCCACAACCAGAATAAGTATTTACATGCACCACAATCAGATCAACAATCGATATAACCCACCCATCTCAATCGGAAGGAAGTTTGGATTCAAATGAGTCTGATAGGGTCAGAGTATTCCGAATGGGATGTTTACATTTTTAATAGCAGCTACTTTAATTAAATGTGTGAGACTACAAAAAATAAAATAAAAAATTCAAAATGGTGCAGCTTAAAAAACATGAAACCATAGCTTAGACTTAAATGTAAAGTCTTTATCCACACAAATGTGTGTGTTTTTTTTTGTTTTTTTTTTATAATACAAGTTGAAAGACAGTTAGCCATCACTTGCCAAGTCCAGTCCTCTGCCGGAAAAATCAATGCCTATACTGCACCACAAAAAAAAGTCAATATATGACTTTTTTTCATCAAAATGACCTCACCCCAAACTCTTAAGACCTACAGAACCACAGATCCTCTGAGGATTTGGGATTTTAGTTCTTTGGACTCGGTTTAATTTAGATTTTCTTGTTACGTTAAGTACTGAATGCTTCTGGTTTTATCTGGATTCTGTGACTTCCTGCTCTGCCACTTGTCTTCTTCACACCTGGCTTTAGTTTGCAATCTCCACTGCGATTTGTTAATTAACCCTCAGTCAGTATATAAGTCTGTGGTCAACTCTCATTGATTTACATGGCATCAATTTACCTCTGATTGCTGGTATTGGTGAGCTTTTAGAAACATGACAGGTTCTGCTCTGACTTTCATTTAATGTTGAACAGATAATCCTGCAGGAAATTAGATGTAATGTCAATAGCAGGTTGTTTGCTGCATTAACAAGCAGCTGCAGTCCCAAAGTTCTTTTAAAGCTGCTACAAAGGGCAACAAATCTGGTGATACCAGCTCATTTGTCCAGATAAATAATGATATCTATTGCTGAAAGTGAAGCAGTAACTTCAATGATAAAACGTCAATCTAAAACAAATTGGATATGCTAGAGGCCAATCATTTATATGTGTGTCTTTACCAGACTGACAGCCTACCTATATAGCTGAAGGGTGTTCCTGAAGGATTACTATTACTGTGGCAGTCTGACTGGAGATTAACAAAATTATTTTTTTCTTGGCTGGATATAGCCTTTTTTTTTTTTTTTTTTTTTTCTTTTCCCTCCCGCCTGCATCCCCTCTCAATGAAACTATAGGGGATGGGCTCTCCACAGTATTAGCAACTGTAGCATATTAGTCAGCGTGAGCCGCCGTCTTTTGTAATGAGTCAGTCTGGTCCCCCTCATGTCTTGCTGTCACCAGGCCAGGCAGATCAGATGTGAAAACTTTGGTGAATTTGTTATGGAGGAAATAAAAGATGGCGCCCCACCGATTTGACAACCTTATTGTCGATCCTGTCAACTCTACCAGCAGGATCGAGGGATAAAATTTAAAAAGAAAATTGCAAGCGTAACAAAAACTGGCCTTCTTCAAATTTAACAGAAATTCTTCTGACATGGGCAGATGAGCACTCTGGAGTCCATAAAACAACTTAAAATGAGCAAGCGATTCATTTTTCCTTATTTTTTTCACTTTTTTTTTATTTCTCTGAAAAAAAATATCTGGCAATCATCTGAGGAGGGAGCACAATGCAAAAAGCCTCACTTTCTATTTCAGCTTGGAAGAAAGACACCATCTGAGGCATCCATGGAAAGCCAACAATTAAACAGGCATAGTTACTTTTTTTTTTTTTTTTTTTTTTACTTCCTCCTTGGGTGTGTGAGTCCTGCTCAGGGAGTGTGTGAGGTGTAGACAGAAGCGACGCCACCAGCTGCTGACCTTTACTAGCATCGCATAGCAGCAGGGAGCGCCTCAGTTTACCTGACTCACATTTTAAAAAACAGCTAATCAAAAGGTCCCCATGGGTTACTGCTTATAAGGAGGCTGAGAGTGCACTAGTGTGTACGTGAACTTGGTCAGCATGTGTGGATGTATGTGTCTGCATGTATAACTCTGCCCATATAGCTTTGATTATGTCATGACAAGTCGAGGAAGAGAAGAAAATTACCTCTTTCTTTTGCTACATGGTGTATGTGGGCTGCAAAAACCCTCAAAGTGCGTGTGAGTCCGTGGGATTTCATAAAATCAAATCTGAGTTTTGGGCTTATCCTTTAATTTGCAGCAACCGCAGTGATGCTCTGATAACTACTGCATTTCAACGCCAAAACCGCACTTTAAAAAATGTTCAAAGGTCAAACGAGTCCGCACTCTGTCCGCAAACGACTGAATTGGAATTAAAAGTGCATCTGTGCTCAGGCTTTCATCTCGGGGAGCCGGCTTAATTTTACTGACATTGTCCATGAAAGACCTGACAGTAAAATGCTGCAATGACTAAAGTTTGTTGTTTGAAAATCCAAGCACTGATCCAAATGAACTCAAAGTGACTGTTTCTGCAACTTCAGCTACAAACATCTAAATTTAGCTTTGACTTCAGGAGAATCTTTTTTTTAACTGTGTATTAAAGACTAAAGTTCTGGTTAAGAAAAAAGCACAATTACACCAAAGAAATCCACTTTCCCACAACCTAACCCGCTTCTGAGAATCCTTTTGCCCTTTTCCCATAAAAAGGAATCCATCCCACCTCGTGACTCTTGTTAAACCTCAAAATCCCTAATAGTCAGGAGTGTTCCTTGACAGAGCTATTACAGAATGCTCTAATAAGGGTTTATTTCCCTCGCTTTATACAAAATTAAGAATGCAGATTTTGCAAAATCCAAAGATATTTAAATATACCTCATGTTTCTCCTGCCTAAGCTAAAGTTACATCCAATTATTTACAATCCAGTTTGCTAACAGCTAGCGCAAAAGTGGATTTTGTGTCGAAAAGTAAGTGGAGAAGAATAGGTTAGAGCAACTATTCTGATTTCCTTTTAAAACAAAAGGTAGATGTTTGGGTAGAAGTTCTTGTCCAATGAGGTAAAGCTGCCAAATCACTGCAGAAGGAGCCATTTCTTTGTTCTTCACAAGATTAATTGTTCCTAAGGCTGAGAAAGAGAGGTAAAAGAAAAGCTGATGATTTGAACACTACAGGATAAGATCTCACTTGTGTCAAGCCAGGGAACGTGAAAGCACTGGATGAGAGCGGCAAAAGGCAGAGTATGGAAGCGTGGTTTAGGTGGGTGATGGTGGTGGTGGGAGGGAGTGGCTAGGCTCCTATTATAGCCCCCGGAAAGTAGGAACTCAATCAGCACTCAGACGTGGGGCCCTTTGTGCTGCAGTGTAATGGGAATTGTGAGATTTTATTAAGAGAGAGCAATTGCATGTGCTCCTCATCAGGGTTTTCATTGTGGAACTGGTGGTCACAATTGCGTTCGGAAAGACAGACACAAGGTATTTACTGTCTCACACCCTGAAGAATAGACAGCTCCCAGAAATAGGGTTTCACTCTGAAGCTAGGAGCTCTGTTGCCTATAATTGTCACAGCATCCTCTTGTTCGATCTGTTTCCATCTCCGTCACTCTCACTCTATTTTTCTACGTCCTTTCTCCTCCCCCTGCTACCCTCAATCAAACTACTTAATTTCTTTGCTCTTTCATTTATTTCCTTCCGTCTGTCTGTCAGTGTGGTGGGGTTTTATGACAGATTTACCCATCAGCAGCTTTTGTCTTATGATGACTGCATATATTGCAACAGAGTAAGAGAAAGGCAAAGGTCTGAGAAGACATCACCTCACAAAGGTCTGTCAACCTAAGTATTAATGGACCTGTCCATGTTGGTTTGGTGTTGTCACAGCTAGCATTTCTGAAGCACAAGGGCCAAAGTACAAGAGGGAACAGTTAAAGTCTTACTTCAGGCAGTATACCAATGTAGAGGAAAACACATTGCTGTTGGTCTGACCTGATGTGCACACGCCCAGCTTAGTTATTTACAGATTAATTTGATCAAATTATATTGCTTTTACTGACATGGTTCATTTAGAAGAGGAAACAAAACTACACATTTTTCTCTGCTGGACCAATCAGAACCACAAGTACAGACATGGAAACGCCTTGAAACTTCTATTAAAGTCCCATTTCGATCATCTTTTGATCTATTGTAAAAGCGTTTTCAGTGGTCTATTAATTATGATTTTAGCCAAAATCAAAAAACCATTGTCATTTTCAAGGATATAGTTTATGCAGAGCAGCAGTAGATCATTAGAAATCCCGTCAATAAGCTGTGGGCGAGAAGTAAACCTGCTCCAAATTCCAGTCATCCATCTGCTAAAAGTATCTCCTGCTATCATCCGAGCATGACTATAAACCATGATGTCTTTGTGTATTGCCAACAGTAACCTTGGAAACGGTGGTCCCGGCTCTTTTTAGGTCATTGACCCGCTCCTGACCAGTCCTCACCTTTCTTAGGATCACAGAGACCCCACGAGGTGAGATCTTTAATGGACTGCAGAAAAATAGATTATTTTTTTAAAAAATCATTCAATGTAATTTCCATATTTTTTTAGATTATGTCTGACACAGTGAACATGCACCTAAGATAAAAAAAAAAAGCCTGACCCCTCCATGATTTCTAATTGGGAGAACTTGCAAAATCTTATTGTGTTCTTTTTCCAACTATAGTTTTTTTTCATCTGTTCCTGATTCACAACAATTTGAATACATAAATGCTCAGAAATGCAATTTTAAGCTTTATTTTATTCATATATGTCCTCCATCATGAGAAAATGCCACATGAACATGTTAAAATGACCAAAAACACAATTTTCATCAGAGTGTGTCTTTAAATGCTAAATAGTAATTGAGATCAACAAAACAACAACAGTTTGCAACAAATGTGCAGCAAAAACATGTCTAAAATGTATTCTTGGCTATTTATGCAAAATTTGCAAAATAATGAAAAACTATTGATATTCAAAAACAATTCAGTATTCGGCCAAGCTTTTAACTTTTTTTTCAACTTCGGATTTCATTTTATTTTGGTGTACCTCTAATACAAAGTACCTGCACTGCCATAATTAAGGAGGGAAAAAAAAAAAAGATTGCAAAAAAGAGTTACCAACAAAAGTTACAGTATACACTGAATATATATATATATATTTCAAATAAAAATCCACCAACTAAAATGCAAGGTCAGATTAGATTTCTGATTTTATCCAATCATATAAACAATCCCTCTTCTGATTAAGAAAGAAGCAGATATATGATTACATGTTAAGATGTACTTTGGAAGAACGTCATCTGATTTGACTGTGAGGTGATATTCTATTAAACAACTATCATCCCTCTCTGTCTTGATCTGGCTTTGTCCTAATGAATCCAAACTTACTCTTGTCTAGAGGCACACAGTCACAGACCTCTCCATCAAAGCCAATCTGATAAAAGGATGAGAGCGGATATCGTGTGCTCCTCACACAAATCCTGCCTGTAATCTGTACATTGCTGTTGTTCTACTTTTCTCCTTGTAATCTCTTGCAATGCCCAGCATTCTGTTCAATCCTGTCAGTCCATGAAATATGACACGTCAAATATCCTGGTCAGCCACAGTTGGGGAAAGATAAAGAAAGTGGAGGGAAACTTTTGTTTAGAGAAAAAAAAACATATTACAAGGAATACATGTACTGTGAAAAATGGGGGGCTGATAGTGTTGGTATGTGGCATAATGCGGCTACGCAGTCCGACCATCTGATAATGAGGCAAGACAGAAGGAGGTTGGGATTACATTCTCCAGCAGAGATAGGGACCAGCTCAGGCCATATGTGGTCCGGTCCCTGAAAATCCTATTTGACCACAAATCATCTAAATAAGAAAACATCTAAAGCTCAGATTTGGGAAGAAAAGAAGTGTTTGAAATAAACGGATGACATGGAGTTACACGCAAATGTTACTTCAATCAGTAGATTATTTCTCCACCTTAAGTCCATCAACACAGTGGGTAACCCCAAGCAAAGCTCTGCCAAATGTTGTTTTCTCCAGGACTTTTGTCCCTTGGCTCTTCCGCCCCTGAGGTAGCTTGATTTTATCAATGCTACATTCTGTGTTTTTATTTAACTGTATTTCACACTCCATCTGTTAAGGTCTGTAGATGTAAAGCGATGGCAGTTTCTTGTAATTTCTCTGATGTGACTGGATTTCTGTCATAGGCTTACACCCAGAATGAGCCACCTGAAGCGTGCGTAAAGTTGCATTCAGCGGAACACACACTTGGAAAAACTTGCCCGATCTCCAGCCAGCCTTTATTTTGTGCAGATGCCGACAGTTCCCATCACATATTTTCTCAGTGCCTGTTAGTGTCAATAAGCTTTAACAAAAGGGGGCAAACACCTACAAATGAATGCAGACTTGGTGCGAAGCACAGTGAATCAGGATGACCTGAAAGGAAGAGGTGCTCTGCAGCAAAGCTGACAACGACAATCAAGCAAAAAATTAAAAAAATAAAAAAATCATTGTTTCTGATCTATGAAATGTGTATGAGAAACGGTTTTGTTTGATATAAAATGCAGTGACTGCCCACACATTTTTGTCTCGTTTGGATCCCTGCCCATGACTAACAAGAGAGAAGCCAGGTGTTGTTGAGCCTCAGGGTCAGCTCGGGGCTCTGCAGGCTGGGTGACTGTGGCAAAGCTCCAATGAAAACTGTAAACTTGACTCCATGCCACATGATTCAATTTACAAGCTGCTGGTTTAAGCTGGCACACGGAACAACCCTGTTGTTTGCACCAGGATGCGCTGTCTGTTTTGGAGGCTTTTTGTCCTGCAGTTAATGAGCACTCTAGTGGGAGAGAAACTGTAATGGTCGATTACGGCTGTGATAATGGCAAAGTCTTTTGTGTGCTCTGAATGGTGAAAACCCATTTCCTTACCTGGAGCGAAATAAACAACCAGGGAAAAAAAGAAAGTCTTCGTTCGTCTTCCTGAAAGGCCAGGTGCTTTGAAACGATGCGCCGATGGAGGACTCCGAGTAGTCTGAATGTGGATCTGGATATTTGTCAAGACGATCAAGCATGCCCAAAAACAACAGTCCAACATCCATCTTCTTTACTATTCCTTGTGCCTCCACATTTGCCACTGATTTATTCACTTACAAAGGCGCTCTTAGAGATACCCCAGAACACTGCTCTGTATTCCTGCTGTATCCCAAGATTTTAGGGTAATTTAAATTCATAAACAATGCTGCAGGCATCTCTCTCCATATGAGAAAAAAGCCAACTGCATAAATTAAATGAGAACTGAAACTTGTTAAGAAACTTCAGCATATGGTGTTAGAAGGCATATTTGGTGGCAGACTAATTCAGGTTAAGTTTCAAGAGACTTTTGTGAAATCCATAGAGTTTTATAGTTCTTTTTATTTTTAAGGGACTACAATATATTTAAAGCGCTGGAGCATATGCATCTACAAACATAATTTTAATTACCCACAGAGAGCCCAAAAAACACATGATTCAACTTTCAAAACAGCACACGCCACAGACCTAGAAATCCATTGGGTGTCAATCACAGTACTGACAATAAATCCAAAATCTGTTTACCTTGAAAACAGGATTCTAGGATATAAGAGGGTTTAAAATGATGACATAGATTGTTCTTGGCTACAACAAATCCACAGGTGCCTAAAGTGGAAAAGACAGGTTTTGGCGACAAGAGTGGCACGATCATGTCAGTTAGTG
The DNA here is from genome assembly GCA_036245035.1 of Adrianichthys oophorus. Classification (NCBI taxonomy): domain Eukaryota; kingdom Metazoa; phylum Chordata; class Actinopteri; order Beloniformes; family Adrianichthyidae; genus Adrianichthys; species Adrianichthys oophorus. The sequence goes on along the minus strand of BSAI01000125.1, from coordinate 13,031,111 downwards.
TACAAGACTTGCAGTTCAACACAATTAATCCTTGACCAGGGGACATGCAGTCACAGCTTCAGTGTCAGTCTGGTGATGAGGTCGTGCTGAGTGACCAGACTCTGTCTTGTGCTGATTAGTCAAGAGAGTTTACAAAGCCACCAAAACTGTGGGCGGCCATTTGTCTGGCACCCTGTAATTAATCCATTTCCATGGGAGCCTGTTGGGAGTCTGTGGGAATTGCTAAAGAGGCTCTTGAAAGGCAATTACCAGACACACAAATTCCATACAGAGTAACACACAAGACAAAAGAGTGTTTGGGTGACACTGTGGGATCCAGTGAGTTTCCAATACTTCACCTCTCCGTGAGATAGTTGATTAGAGAAATGTCATGGAGCAGAACCTGAAGCAGCTTAAAAAACAGGGGTAGGAAGGAATTTACACAACAAAAGACAAAGTAAAGTACTTCCTCTAAGTGGGTTCATTTATCTGTGCACGTTAAGGTCAGTGCTGAGGTTTTTCTTTTTTTTTTTGCCATTGCAGGCCATGTTTGAGTGTAGTAAATGGTTGACATTTCCAGCTAGATGTCTTAAAGATGCTTTGCACAGCACTGCAGTGATGTGGAAAGGTAATTCATGTACACCACTGTATCTAGAAGCAGAAAAAAAGCCCTCTGACCAAGGCCACAGCTGAGCGCTTGTGTCATTTGACCCTAAAAATGAGGTGAAGTCATGCTACGCTAATAGATATATTCCCCACTGATATAATTTCGCAAGTCACAAGAGGCAATTTATGCTCAATAATAGAGAAATTGTTTCTCCTTCAATCGCAGTGAGGTCTGACGCAATGCATGAACACACAACTTTATCACCAGCTCGTCCAGAGAAAACAGATGTCCAGTCTTTCCACATAGTGCAATAATAACACACTCCCACCAAGCATACACAAAGTCACCCAGTCACCCGCGCATTAAAGGGAGGCAGCTGCCAGAGCATTAGTGTCCAAAACCTCAGTGGAAAGGCAGACATAAACAAGCATGACAGTTGGTTTTGGGGATGCTAGGCACACTGATTGACAGTGCTCTGTCGGACGGATTAGAGACGTTCATTTCGTCCTGAACTCAATTATATTTTACAAAGGCTGACATCCCCAGTTAATTGCAGCCTTTCCACATGAGGGAATTATTTGCTCTTCTCAATTCCCTGACCATGTGTACTCTGTTCCACATGTATAGGCTTCATCTAATATGTGGAAATATTGCAAATTAGATCAGAGAAAAAAATGAATAAATGTGGAAAAATAAAACAAAAAAATAAAGTTCTGGAAGTGTGTAGAACTTCTGGAATGAATGAACACAATGCGTAAGTGCTTCTTTTTTTTAAATGGGTCTGAATATTACCTTAAAGACAGCTTAGGTTAGAAACAGATCCAGAGTGACAACTTTGTGATGATTGACATGCTGATGAAGAGAGGAAGAGGAGATCAAGAGTGGAGAAAAAGGTTATGCAGTGCCACTGGCTGAACCAAAATGAAAATGTGAGTCTTGCCCATGGAAGGATGTGACAGGAATCCCAGGCTGCGTTTGTGCTGGGGAGGGAATGTCTGGGCGGTAATGTCAAGGAAGCCCATGAGCCCAGCGCAGCCACCTCAGGAATATTGGCCTGCATATTCATGCAAGGGTCTCTTTGTGATCAGGTGGTTAACGTGGAAACAAACAGAAAAGGATGTTAGGATCAACATCCCAGATTATCCAGACATTTGTAGCTATTGCAATCAATAGTTGACATGTGTCAGCTCACAAAGTCAGATTACCGGGCCTTTAATCCACCTCTGAGGCTAGGTGGGTGGGTGAGAGGGTTTGGGATGATCTGCAACACCACAAATAATCCAGTACCTTGCATATCAGCATGGCGAAGGAAGGGAGGGATGTTGTTGCTCTCATATTTATCAGTGTTGGTGTACGTCTGAGGTGCCATGAAGCCTTGGATTAGATTAGTTGCTGACATGTGGAGAGACAGCTGTTGCCAAGACATGAGAAACCAAAAGGTTTGTATCTCCCCTGCTACCCTTGGGCTGTCCCTTGTTGTTGGGAAGCTAATCCCGTATCGTTTTGCAGTGTTGTTTGTTATAATGGGTATCAGTGACATCACCAGCGTTCACACTGGCTCAAAAGCAAACAACATCTCTGTTTATCTTAGTCGGCGAGATACAGAGTGAAAAACACTCCCAGATGGAAGCAATGCACTGACGCAGAGACGCCAGAGTAAATAGGTAGACAGGAATTATTTTGTTGATAATAATCCCATCAAACAGCTGAACAAACTTTCTTATTTATCGTCAGAAACAATCTCTTTGTTAGATTGGATAGAAGGACATTAACTTTTGAGACATTCAACATCTACAGAAGAAAGATGAGCACACTTAAGAAACACAGCTTCCCAAGAGAGAAGAGGGTCCATCATGAGGAATATAGTAAAAAAAAACATTTTATAATTTGATGGTGGGGCGGATGAGTCATTCAGTAGAGTGCCTGGATCATGGAGTACCTTTCAGCAACAATGATCTCTGACTTGGTCACAGTGACCCAGCTAAGAAAGACTCTTGAGTGCCGCTTAGATCAGACATTTTGAGGGGAGAAAATAATTCAAACTCACTCAACTTCTCTTGAAAGAATACATTTTAATTTAGTGTCAAATGGTGTTTAAACATTTTTAGTGGTTCACTTTAACTGACAGTTCTCCTAAACACAAGTTAGTTTAAAGTGAAATTAAGCTGGAATCAGTTCTGCATCAACAGAGACTTTGTTCTGCTGGAAGGCACAGCACTCATTAAGGTTCATCACACTCAGGACCCTGTTTTTACAGGGCACCTGATTGAGAGGGGCAGACAAAATTGGTTGGCTTTCTCATAACCAATGACCAATATGGTTCCTAAGGTCTGTTCTAGACACCTCACCAAAGCTGGGACTGGTTTTTAGCGTGACAGACAACTCACTATCTCAAGTTCAACTTTCGGATTGTCTGGATCATGGGTCGCAGCAGCCAAAAACTGCATAATAACAAAGGGAAGAATCATATATGAGTTGCACTGGAGTATAAGTTGCACTTTTGGAGAAATGTACCTACAAAATACAGGAACAAGAATGTTCATTTCATCTTGAAAACCAAATCCTAATAATTGAATAAACAACAACAATAGACTGAATGTAGAGTATGCACGCTTCACCACCGTGACACACTGATGCATATTTAGCTTCATGCAACATGGGAGTAATCTAGTATATTGGTGCAAAATATGGACAATCATTCAGATAACCATAGCATAAAGAACATCCTAGTCTAAATCAATGTTTCCCTCTCTGTGACACTTAGGGAACAATTCCACCAAGCCAGGCGTAAGACTGAGCGGCACTTCTTCTTCTGCGCTGCTATCAGTAGCAAATACTGATGCACACACAATGCCCTCTAGTGGTTGTTGCTATTTATTTTTGAGCTATGTAAACTCCATAAAATATGCTAAGTTCTAATGGGGAAAAACCAGGAGGTTTTGGGAAGAATCTGCTAAAAGATAATCCAGAAAAAAAAATGCCAATGTTGTTTAGGAACCAAAGGAGAAATGTGGACTTAGGTGTGGTCATGGACCGTTAATTCGACCAGCAACATGGACCAAACTTGAATTTAGATACAGGTTGACCCTTTTACACCTAAGCTTTAGCTTCAGCGCTGACATTCTTTTGACTACGGCAACTCTTCAGCCTTTGTATTGTAATCATCGTAATTCCAGTGGATTCTGAAGTGGAGTAAAACAGCCTTGCGGTGATATGCAACACTTTACAGCAGTGAAGTGTTGGCGTAATCTACGTAAATCAGCTGATTGTGTTGCAGAGAAAAACTGCTTTGCACTGTTGTCAAAGAGAGTGTTATTTAAATGTTGCAGGTGATATCTCTGGTGTTAAAGGGTTAAGCTAATCAACACCACTACAAACTGGAGCACCAAGGGCATTTTATATAAGGAAAGCAGGGGTGTGGCATGAATATAATTGTCTTTGAGTAGACAGAGGAACCAGAGAGACAAAAAGAGTGAGTGAGGAGATTGATGGAGAAGCCTGACAAATTTCAGCATTTTATAATAGTATCATTCTGTAAAAACAGATAAAAACAACAAGTGGATATTCTGTCACTGAGAGAACATCACTCTATTTTGGAGAGTGGGAAGTCAATAACGGAGTGAACACAGTTTTCAATCACAGTGAAACAAATATTGAAATTACAGAAAATGGCAATCAACTACTGCAAATGCTTTTTATAAAGAAGCACTCTTAAACTCTGTTGATGTTCCTCTAAGTCAGAATGACATCAAAAAGTGAATAACTGCAACATAAAAGATGAAAAGACGATTTCTCATTTTACAAAAGCGCCAAAATCTGCCACCATGAAAGATTGGTGTTTCTTAAAGCTAATCCTGGGGCTCCAATCAAGAACTATGATAAACAATAATATTTAAATTGCTAAAGACAAGTTTTAAACTATGCTGCTTTGGAGACACCATTTTAACAAAGTAACAAAAAAGAAAGAGTTGAGGAGTGATCCTGCATTAACAAATGATTAAATCAAGGAAGAACTGAAAGGCCATTTCCACCACTCAGACTCCCATTATTATTCTGTGAGCAGAAGTGAAAAAGACATTGTGGAAGTTTTAGGGAGATAATTTCCTAACACGTTAAATGTTTAGTTTCAAGGAATAGATTCTACCTTCGTTGTCATTGGGATCAATAACGAGGCTTTGTGGACTGGATAATTAACCAAAACAACAAAGTCTAAAAACTTAAGAACAATCCCACAGACAAATGAAAGATATATGTTTCTCCAGGATGCATGGCATCATTTCTGAACAAAAAAAAAGAGAAATCAGCAATTGTTCAGCATATATATAAATATATTCATTTTAATCCTGTGGGTGACGGCAAAATAAGTATGGGGCACTATGGTGGACCCAGAGGACGTAAACACTTACCAGTTAAGAAATCAACAACAGATTGCTCCTGCTACCCCCCGAAAAAATACGTTTTTTTCAAGTTAAATGTAAAGCCATCTGTGTGACTGTAGCCACTTGGCTAAAATTGGGTCCTGCAACAGAACAATCATCCTAAACACACCAGAAAAATCTACAACAGAATGGCAGCAGAAGAAAAGAATCGAGGTGTTGCAGTTGCCCATTCCAAGTCCAGACCTCAGCCTGATTGAAATGCAGTGGCTGGACGGTAAAAGAGCCTTCTGCATACCCTGCCTGCATAACTTAGCGAAATGCAAAGAAGCGAAGGAATAAAACTCTTCCATAACGATGCAAAGGGCTAAAAAGTTCATGCAGGAAATTCCTTGTTGCTGTGCATACTAAAGTTACTAATAATGCTGCTGAGTTTTGCTGTTTTCTTAGTTATAAATAGCATCAGTGCGAGACGTAATAATAGCTTTTAACTTGTTGTGAATTGACCAGATTTGATTAATTTTACTACCCTGTGATTCATAAAACCAAAAAGTGGGCTTTTTCTGGCTCACATCTTTGTGTATTAGGGACTGTTCATGTGCCACAACACTATATTCATGGTAAAATGTGTTTCTGGGGAGAGCAATGCAGCGGTTAGGCAGACTCACTGCTGAATGTCCTTTTCCTTTGCTACAGTGCCTGACAATCAAGCTTACAGATTTTTCTTTAATAGCATACTGAAATGTTGTGTAAAGCCTAAATTGTAGCACTCAATGGGCAACAGATGATGGAATTAAAGAGATTTAGGCCTTTGGGGAAAACAGACTGGATATATTTGATGTGGGACTAGGAATGATGGAAGAGAGAGAAGAGGGCAGAGGAGCAAGGCAGCATCTGGCCCTTGTAAGGACACAGCTATCTGGGAAGTCTCTACAGAATGAGAAGGGAGCTGACTGATAGCTCTTTCTAACAGCCTCTACGTGCACAGACTGGCACTCACCTACTAGTAACACCTGCTGCATCCATATGGTGCAACAATATTGCGCATCCCCTAAACAAAACTAGGACACGGGAAGCCTAAAAAAAGTTCTAACTGTGAAATTACGAGGCTGTCACAGAAAAACACTCATTCCAACCCAACCCCTGCTTGAGGTAACCATAGAAACCCCTCACCTGTCGTCTTACCGACAACAATAGGCAGGCAGGCAGGTCAGAGTGACACATTTTCTCTGCCTCGCAAACACACCGGATGATTTTTCATGTGCCGCGCAGTTTCCCATTTTCGCTCTTGTTCCTACCAGAGCGCACACAGACACACGCAGCTTACTCCATACGCACCAGATTTATCATCTGGCTTTTTCTACACCCTCCCACTGTTCCTTGTTATGCTCTCTCCCTTTTTCCTGTTTGTCTTTCATTAATCCAACACTTGTACTGTCATAGATACACGAACACACGTGCAAGCACAATGACACATTTTAATTTCAACGTTTTTGCCAGTGAAAGCTGGCAAAATGGCAGCATTTCTCCTGACCTGGCATATTCTAATCGCGAGTGAAAATGTGGCCAAGTATAAAGAGCCAGTAGGCTTCAGCAGCCTCTATTCATTGGAGACAAAACCTGGATCTGCGGCATGATCTGGCTGGTCGAACTTGTGAATAGAGCCAGCAATCCAGCGATGCCAGACCTTGTTAACCTCTATACTGCGAGGCACTACTTGGATGAATACAACAAAGCTGGAAAACATAAAAAAAACCAAACAAACAAAAACAAAACCTCCAACTGATGAGGACGTCTCCATCCTGTTAATGGGATCTCATGTTCTGCACTGCATTTGGAGACTAAAGATCCTTGACTCACAGCTGCAATGTTCAAGGATACAACATAGTCCAGTTCCACTCAAATTCTACACACAAATTCAGAATTTTTCCAAAAGCACAAGGAAGTTAAAATAACTCAAAGAAGAAAGGGAGACTGACGCTCTTAGACAAGCTCTAGTTCAAGGGATAAAACTAAAGCTCAGGAGCTTTTCAAATGTTCGGACGGGACGGCCTTTGTCCTGGGAGATAAGAGAAGGATGGGCTTTCCCACCTCTCATTTTCCTGCTGCGTTTATCTTGCTGCACACTGCAGACTCAGTGACTCACTGAGCAAAAAAAACATGGCCAAAACCAATAACCAGCAGATAGCATCTCTTACACTAACAAGCTTTTCACTTGGGGATACCATCAGCTCCCTGGTTTTCTCATACAGCTAATTAGGGATGGACTGAGAAGCGGACCCGCAGCTATCTATTCACCCTGTTTTTATCCTCTCAGTGGTTTCCAAATCTTCTTCTTGCCTCTGTCACTTTGTCCATCTGCCCCCTCTTATGCACACTTCTTTCTCCTAATTCAAAGCTCACTTCATTCACTTTTTATGCATCTATCTGCCATGTTCAGCCATCGGTACCATTACTGCCATTGTGTCCAGCCCAAGGCCACAACTGCCTCCTAATCCCATTAGACCAAACACAATCAATTATCCAGCCAGCCACGAGGATCTGAGAGAATTAAAAGGTTAGTTCGGGAGATTTAAAGCCATTGATGTCGATGACAAGAATGCACCCCACAACCCTCAGCCTGAAGCACTCAGCTTACCAGTGTGTCAGTGTCTGTGTACGTGTGTCAGCGCGTGTTCATCAACATGACAACCTGGCACCAACTAGAGCCACCGTGCATCGCTAGCAGACCTTTAATCATGTCGCTGCAAGTCCCGGCAAATTACTACCTTGTGATGGTAATCGATAAAGCGATAAACAGAGCCCGGGACTGCAGCGCCTGCTATGGAGAAATACCACTGCAGACGCTGGTTGCTGAACGTTTTCTCCTCTCATAATCCGACTCTCTATTGGCGAGAGTGGAAAAAAAAAGAAGCAGAATGAAGGGCCCTCTTGTTCCAAGCTGGACAGGCACATTGTGGAGGAGAGAGCAGAGCGCGCTCGTGCACTTGCATTGAGGGATGAAGGAGTTCAGAAGCCACAGGTGCGGTCCAATCAATACTATCTGACAGATAAACTGATATAATCTCATAGTAGTCTGTAGACTCATTTCATCTCCTCCTCCTATCTGCCCCACCACAGACTGTCCATAAACTCTTTGCCCCAGTGCTGCTTCATTCACAGCTTGATGCAATTTTCTCCCTCCCGCCCTTTTATCTTTCCCATACTCTCCTCTCCGTTCCCCCACTCTCCTCTTACTGACTCGGTTCCTTCTCAAGCAGGAAAATTAAATATGATCATTCCTCTTCAAAGGCGCCACCATTAGCCACATAATGAATACTCAGTTAATGTAGCACAGATAGAAGAATGTGTCAGCACCAAGTGAAAGGTGAACGTCACACAACTTGACATCTTACAGGAAATCAGCTGCGAGCAAACAAACATCTGCTGTCACATCATTTTCCATGGAGTTTTAGCAGCCAAACACAAAGCATCAATTGTTACAAATGTCTTATTACTGTGTATTAACACTCCATTGACATTAAACAATGTCACTGTGGATCTTCTTTGTCAGAGTCCAATACATCTTTTATGGCTCATTAATATTTTTGATGATGAATCATTGATCGTCGGGGGTTATTATGAAATACTTCCTCAATTCCCGTGTCCCTGACACGACCTGCACAGAAAAATGATTTGGCCGAGGAATGAAAGGCGCGGAGGCACTTGTGGCCCTAACTTAAACTCCAAAGAGCTTGTCACTTTGCCGCCCAGATGCAGCTGCCAAGCGTTCGCCCCACCGGGATTCAAATGTGTTTTTTCATGCAGGCCCGATAGCCACTTTCCAATTTCAACTTAATCTTAAACTACCAATTTCTACTGCCGTGCCGGTGATTGAAATATGAAACCCTGCATATATACAGGCCATTACAGAGAATACAAGGTTCCAGCTGCTGTCTGTCTGCTCTGGGAAGTGAGAGGAAAAGAAACAACAGGGATCACCTATGGGCCAGAACACATTTCTATTTATTTATTATTCAATAATGCCGAATTGGCCCCTGACCCCTAAGAGCAGCTCACACCTTTAGAAGATAATGGCAGCCTTGGTGAATGAGGAGGAAATCAAACCGAATTCCCAGGGCTCGGAGGTAACAGGGTTTAACTCTGACAGAATCAGATTAATTTCTCCCTTTTTTTTTCTATATTTTCAGCTTGATTTATGAACACATGGCAAATTCAATATTCCCTTTTTGGTTTAATACAATCAACATGATGGTTGCTACTTTTAAGCCAGGAATTGGGGAAAAAAACTATAAACTTCTGTTAAAAATAAAGAAAGTAAACAATGACAAATATGTAGCACTTAGGGATTTATTTTCATTTAATTTTTATATTTTTGTCTGGATTTTAACTTATCGGTTATAAGTTTGTCAGCAGCGCATAACAAAAAAAAAAAAAAAAAAAAATCCTCTCCTTGGCTCCATTAAGTCTGCTTTCAGAAAACTTTTATTTAGCCTTTAACAACGAGAGTCTGCTCTGCTGGAACCTGGCTCAAGGTTAGAACCAAGGTTCATTCATGCTCAATGTCCAGCGCTCAAAGCCTGCCACGCTCCTCAAGTGGCTGCAAGAGAACACTCGCCAAGGTTACGCCTGTCACATGCAATGAAAATCCCACTTATCTCAATCAAAGTCCTTCACAGAATATGCAGGGAGTGGTTCTACTCATGCTTCACTTTTAACAAAAATAAGGACATCAACTATTCTGGAAATCTTGCAGTTCCTCTTTTGCTGCACCTAAACCGAGCAGCATGACACATGCCGACTTAAATCAATCATCTGCAGCCAATCAGATCTTCAATTAATCAATTAAAGTCGTCACCTACTGAAGGGGAACAGATGAATGCATTAGCATATTCTTATTGCCACCTGAAAGCGCACAGTGATAAAACATGCCTTACAGCTGGAGGATGGGAAGACAGGCCAGTACATTTGAGGGTAATAAATAGAAAAATGATCTACATGTTTTGGTGAGACTGTGTGAGGCGGAAAATGGGAGGATGTAGAAATTGGAAATGGAAGAAGAGAAATTTCTTTTACATTTGCGTATTTCTTCAAATGTTTTCAATAGATGGAAAAAAAGAAAATAGTCGGAACCCTTTATGTATTCTGTCTGTACACAGTATGGACAAATGCCACTCAGGCAACAGTGGTTCATTATTAATGGCCATGTAAGATAATGACTTTGCTTAAATACCAAACCACAATCTGGAAAGATAAATTATTTCATGTTCATGTCCCCAAAGTCAGTCTCATTGTAATGAATTGTGCATTAATGATAATAAATTACTGCACTTTCCTTCCTCAGGAAACAATCTATAAGTTGGCTGACAGGCGATGTAAATGCACTGCTCTGGCTGCATAAATCACAAGCCAACAATGAAACACCTGTGGATTTTCAAAATTAAAATCAATCCTCTGCGAAGGCTTCCATTTGCTTAATCGCTTACAGTTCATACTAAATGATCTTTCGACTTCTGTGACATCTCACGCAATTAAAGGAATTAGCTCAATGACAGATTGGGCAGGGATTCTTTGATTCAGACTCAAGTTATTTTGCTTTAAAAAGCCGGAGCTCCTTTTGAATATGATCGAGTCGGGGCATTGGCTTATGTGGGTGGCGTGTTTGCGCGTGTGCGGGTTGTTTGTCTGATCCCTGGAACATCCTCCATCTCCAGGGGCAGCGTCTCCCTCTCTCATCAAGCGTGCCCAGCCAATGTGACTGTCACTCCCAATCGGTGCTGAGAGGGGGAGCATGCGCCTATTTTTATAAATGTATTCATATTCATTAGTCCTGAGTGTCATTCAAAGCAGCGCTTCTTTAATGTGGCGCGTAACCATCAGAGGCTGAAGAAGCCTCTCATCTCCCAAATTAATAACACAGGCAATCACTGCAAAGGTGCTTTCTGTCAAACAACAATAGCTCCTGATTTCCATCAACTCTGTGCACTTCCTCATTTCCACATGACACAATAAGAAAAAAATAGAAAAGAAAACACTCAGTGGTCTCCCCTCAGGGATTTACAACTAAAATGCCGTTGTACTGTTATTCATTTCAGTAATTATTAATTACAAGTTCTTCAACATTTTTTTTTTACCTTGACCCATGCAATGCTGTGCCTCAACATCTTGGAGGCAGCTGGTTAATTGTGCAGAATAACTGCTGCTAATGAGAGCAATTAGGCATCAAACTCACACATTTAGCCGGATGGAACCAAGCTCAAAATACTTTGGTTTGACTTTTTTGTGTCACATCAAGCACATGGCCGAATAAAACCCAGAAGTCACTGCTCAAGGCTTTCACTGAGATGTCATGACTGTACATGTAAAATATAGCTGTATCATTAGGATGAATATAAAATGAATCTTCTGGTCTTTTTTTTTCATGCACCGTTTTAAGGCCTTCTAAAGTAATGGAAGTTCTTCACCGAGCTTTTTCCATGTTTTTTTCATGCCCATTGTTTCTGCTCCACCCCACTTTAAATCAAGAACACAAAAGCAACTCCGCTTTCCACCATACTTCACTCTGGACAACATTAATAAAACAAGCTTTCAATGATGCAAAGCCGAGCAGCCCTTTTCTTGCTGTGGAACGTTGGTGTGATTAAAGCTTTTAAACATGGCCACCATCGGAGTTTGCATGTGTCAGCTCTTGAAAGGCAAATGTGCTCCTTTTTGTCTTATTTCCTGCTCCTTGTGTCTAACATTCACATTAAGGAGCTCCACAGAGCTCAGTCTGTTCTGATAACATCCAAACCTAACTTACTGCAACCTTATTGTTTCCTTACCTCAAATTGGAGTGGCACCTTCTACTGTTTTTATGGATGTTAAATATTCATTATAAGCAACTCTAATGGATCGATAAAAGCAAGCACTCAAAGAGCACATTTTTGACTTTAAACGATTACAGAGACAGAAATAAAGCTTTTTAATTGAATTTCATGAAATTAAGCACTGGCCGGAGTCACTTCATTAAACTGATACGACTCTCCCAATTTCTGCAGTCCCCACGGGCGTAGAACATGTCTACGAGTGTTACAATAGATATGCGCTCAAACATGATCTTCCACAGAACTAGGAAATTACTCTCTGAATTACTCTTTGAAACACAATCTCTTTTTTACACCTCCCATTCTTCCCCATGCAAATTAATAAAGCTTCACAAGCACTTTGTGAAATATTTGAGGAAAATGACATGCAGCAGAAGGATTCCAGTCAGCATCCGTTTGCACAAAGAAGAACAACATGAGCCGGCTTGGCCTTTCTGCCTTCCCGGTAATGCTCGTGCTTAATTCATCCATCACAAATCAGTTTTGAACTATCATACCCGCTGTGTGTCACATGTGATGCACATCCAATTTGGCTTTGCTCTCTGGAGTAAAGCTCTGTGTCGGCCTAGAGTGATTTCATGTGTCCACTGCCTCTCCTGTCTGGAATCCGGGGACCGGCGTTGCCAGAAGCCCTCCTGGAGTGGTACAGTACACGCCCCCCCCTCAACAGCGGACTCTCAGGCTCGTTTGTTTGGTTACTTCACTCAGGCTCTGTGACAGGAGGAGACGATGACCGAGGCGTTCAGGACATGGGAGCCCCCTGCAGAATTAAACAAGCTGTGCCTCGAGCCCCAGTGACAGGAAATCTCACTCAGATCACCAACGGTGGAGCTGATTGCACATGGCAGGTGCATCCTTATCCTTCAGATAAAATGTATTTGTTTTGTCTAGTTCACTTGTGTCAAGGCACTGGTATTTTTGGGAAGCTAGAATAAAAGTAGCAATGTCCTTCTCTGTTAATTATAATTCAAAATGGAATCTGTGACCTTTTAATGGATTTTTTTCCTTTTTATTCTAAGAGGAAACTCTCAGAGGGATTGGTTCTGTTTAGCAGGCCAAGCGTCGCACTGAACTAAATGGGTAAATGAATAAAAAGGTCTGGCAGTGAAGAATGTGGGAGGGTTACTATTTGGGCTCAAACTGGGCACACTAATCCCTTTGACCCCCCCATTTTACTGTCAGCTGTTTCCTAGCTACCATTGGCTTTGCACAGAATTTAGGATTTGTGCTACTGTACACCATAGCAATCTCTGCCCCACCAGTGCCTTTCGCTTTTCTTTTCTCCATCAATACACCAGCCCAGCATCGACATCTGCTGCAATATTTGTTTCTCTTTCTGTTTTTGCTCCACCTCACTGCTGCTGGCAGCAATGACAGAGGAGGCAGGTGAAACTGAAACTATTTTGCAGAGGAGGCCTTCAGAACGTGACAATTTAGACCCAAAAAGCTGGTTCTGATTTGGTCTATCCACATGAGACGCTGTAGCTGTGCCCCACTTTCACTGGTTGCACCAAAGCTTGTATTCAAATCCTGGTTTGGTCTTTTGAACAATGGTATACTTACTGATAATAAAAAATCGACATGCCTTTGCATCTATACCTATATCTATAGGAATCAAATACGTTCTTAGGTTTGCTGTGTGCGTCTTTGTGTATCTGAAACGAGACATTTGAACTGTCTTTAAAATTTGAATGAGTAGGTAAACACACAATAATCAGCATTCATCTCATCCCTGTCAGTATTGCTGTTTCCAGAAGTGCAACACAGACTTGCCACTTAACCTCAGAGGAGCTCCTCCAAACTGATCTTAAATCATTTCAGGCAGAAACGCACGGCAGGCGGACTTAATTTGCATATGGGGAGGTTCATACTTCATTGTCGAACACTGGTTCCCCAGAGCCTGACATCCATTAATCCTGTAAAGGTATATCAGCAGAATAAAAAACACGTTTCTCAATTTGCTGATTTCAATAGAGGCTGCAAGGGGTATTGATTTTTGTGTGTACTGTACACTTACATCATTTGTATCATTCAAGTAAAATTTCAAAACCAGACTTTTCACTTCAGGGCCTCTGATCACAATGATAATTCCAATAACACCTTTTGTCTTCTTCTTTTATATAATTGGAAATGTAGTCATCTAGAACTTAATGAAATTAGTCGTCTTTGTCTGTTGCAGAATCCCAACATATGCTTTCAAGCTCTTAACCTGAAGGCCATCTGTGGCTCGCTCTGAGGAACCAAAGAAAAGGAATCCAGATGTGGCAGCAGCCATGGAGGAGAAGCTCGCAGTGGAAATGTCAGCTCCCATCATCGTCACCGTTCCTCACTGACACGCTGCTGATGTTACAGGCAAGGACAGTGATCAAAGATATGAGTACATTAAAGAGCTGCCGAGCTTCTGTGACAACCTGCTCCACTCTGCCATGTACGCCAGTCTTATCAGTCAATAACAAAGACCTTCCTAGATGTAATTGTTGAGATGATTCTTCCTCAGATTTATCTCGGCTGAAGCTTTTGCATGTTTTACACATCCAGACTGCTGCAGGTCTGCCGAAAAATTGTATCAATCTTTAATGTGGGGCGGGGTGAGGAGGGCAGAGAGCGCTGCTCCAAAAATATATTGAGTTGGAGACAAATGGCAGGTGTTTCAAAACAAAATCAAACTTAATATCAGATCCCATGTGTCAAATAGCAGGAGAATGGGGATGAGAGTTAACTCAAGTTGTGATCAATAGCGGGCAAAATGCATTGAGATGCAGCAAACGGCATTTAGCCAACCCCCACCGCCACCCCCAAGCGGGTCTGATGGGCCTGCTGCCAAGCGCAGCCTGAGCAAAGCTGTGAACTCAGCCTCGCAGATTTCCATTTAAAACATTGCCTGTAGACAGAGAGAATGCCATAGACTGAACTCATCTAGCCCTTCAAAAACTCCTGATCTCTGACACCCCCCCCAACACACTTTTATGATCCATGGGAAAATCCAAGCATCAAAGAAAATGTCTCCAAAATTTAATCTACCTGGACAAAAAAAAAATTAGGAAGAAATTTGTATTCATTTAAAGACTAACTCCAATGAAAATCATGCTTTTGCTGTCTTTACCCATTTCTTGTAGCATTTTTCTAATGATAGAAAAAGTCAAGATTAAAATTGCGTTTCTGAATACTTTCTTTATTCAAATCATTGTGAATTAAGAGACGCAAAAATGCAAATGGAAAAGCTTGCAGTTGCTGCATAAGATCTACAATAGGCAGGCCACAAGTTCCCTGCTCTGCTCCATTTGTAGGCAACTAGATCCATGTAGGTCTCCATTATCCTCATCTGAACTGGCATCTGGAAAAACAACGTCTTTTTGATTTTGGTTAAAAAACGTCATATTCATAATTAAAAGAACACTTTTAAAGTATATCAAAAGACGATTGGAGTGGGACTTTCTGGTTATCTTTGTGTCTGCACAAAGTTTACCAGGTAACTGGAGTATGGGCTGGTCTATCACGTGCTGCAGGGAGTCGCCGTGTTGTGACTCCTTCGGCTTGAGGTCAGGACAAGAGCGGAGTAGGATTTAAACATGTGGATTCATTCCTGTGAGTGGGCAAAGACAAATGTACCACCCGTTGTTTTTACCAGGACAGGAAGGAACAAAAATGGTCTCCCACCACCCCTATCCTGCGCTCCCCTCCACACCTCCACAGTTGTTCCCACAATTCTCTGTTTCTTTGTCTCTTTGCCATTTTATTCACAACACAAGAATACACTCAGCAGTCCCCAGGAGGGGCGAGCTGGATATGAGCAGATATTCGGTGAGCACATTATGCTGTAAAAAGCATTATTTCTCACCACTGTGTTCCTGGAGTTGCCTTTGTGTTGTTTAAATGTTTACATGGAACAGCTTGGGGGCCTGAAGACATATGCATAGGCCAAGAATACCGCACGAGTGCAATCCTTCTTTTCCCTGGATAAATGCAGTGGCACCATTTCTAAAAGGCTTTTCATACCTTTTATTACACCCTCACTTTGTTGGAAAAATAATCTACAGCATCTTTGCAGCTTTTTTTTAAATAATCAAATTAATGCTGTCAATTCATGTTCCCCTTCATGTGACAATCAAGGTCATTTTAACTTCCAGCTCAAGGCTTCCTCTGAGACTTTTTGTTCTTGATAGTTAACGTGCCTCCACATCCTGTGCCAGATTGATTAGACATTTAGTCAGGAGAATTAATACGTGAAGATTTTTCTGCTTCCCCCCCGCAGTGCCTCTCCCCCTTCAGTCTCCAAAGTAAACAAGAAGATATGGAAACAGAACCACTCTCAGCTTTCTGATTAAAATCATCCCCAACAGAACTTGCCTCCAAATAAATGTTGCTATTACTGAAAAATGTAATTCCAGTTCAACTTTGTCGAATAGTATTTTGCGACACAGGAAAACAAAGAGGAGCTGTCTGTGGGTAATGAATCCATGCAAATACCAAGATTTGAGTAGTGACAGTTTTGCCTATCCCACAGGTTGTTCTATTTCTCGCCCTTTTTGAGTAATTTGCCGACTTCAGCAAACGCAAATTCTCAACAAGAGCTCAACACAAGTGCTCTACACCAACACAGCAGAAAAAGCGTAAGTTCTCCACTGTATGAAATGATTTTAGCCAGCTTTCCTAATAAGCACACATCGGCATGGCACATGCAGAGCAGGTGTTAGGACTTCATGCAAATAGCCATTTACCAGAGCCCTTTGGGTGAATGGCAATTACTGGGCAAAGGAGGAATGCCAAAATCCTGTGGTATGAGTTAACTTGATTACATTTCCATTATGAACTATAAACACAGTTTTTCTGCTTGACTGAGCCAATAAAAGGCTTCCAAAAAAAGCCATTGACATCAAAAAAGCTGTTTCATTCTTTAACAAGGTTGATTTAAATAATTTGTCAGTCTTTAACTCATTTAAATCCTTACTTATATATAAAAATTTGCACTTTGAATTATTACAATTAAAGAAAAACAATTCTCCTTTTTGTTTTGAAAATGCATTTCCTGTTGCCAGTGAGCAGATTTTTTTTTTCCCACTTCACTGTGATATGTTCCATCTGGGTGGATAAAGCATCCTGTGGCAGCATGAATAAACATGTGTAGACAGCATTTGGCAGCAAAAAGAAGGAAAAAACACACACGCGCGCGCACACACGCTGGAGGAAGCCTGGAAGACACACAAGGAGTCTTGATAAGGAAGTCAGACTGCCACCATTTCACCTGAGGCTGTGCAAGGCAGTTGCTGGTCTTCCCTGGCACGAGTCGTGTAGAAAATAAGCATTTAGTCCAAATTTCAGCAGCTGTTAGCTCTCTGGGGCAGCAAACATGTTTAATTAAGTGAATTTCATCCTTTAGGGAAACACGTGTCATAAATACGCTGTGTGTAGTTGCTGCGCAGCAGTGGAGATGTTACAGCACTTGTGACATACATCGCAGTGTTTCAAATTGAAGTGACTGCAAAGATTTCATCTGTTTGTGTCATCGTATCGAGCATCACACGAGGTCAGTGTGGCAATAACGCAAGTGTACCAGCTCAGTGTGCAGAGCAGCATCCATCATATGATGAGTTCTGTCTGCCTTTTGATGGAAAGATGGCTGTGAATGAACAGGCGCTGTCATCAGTCTCTGCAGCAACAAAGCCACCTTTTATGTTTTATGGACTCTTTAAACTCGCAAATGTCGATGTTTGTGGGGTTTTTTTCTTCTACTTCATAAGCATGCATTTTTTTGTGTACAGTGGACAGATTATGATGCGGCTTTTGCATCAGAGTGGGGAGTTTTAATCACACTGGGATTCTGAGTGTTTAAAACAAATATATTTTTTTATGTGAGCATGGTGGATTATCACAAGATTTAAAGATTTGGACATAGCAGACAGCTGTCAAGCTGAATAATAACGTACGTCCAGAAAATTATAGCAGCTGTCGGTTTGGCAGAATGTCAATGCCATAATCCAGATTAAAGCTCAATAGACATGAGCACAAGCATGTGTGTATACTCGATCACTTTTCCAAACAAACAGAACAAGGAGCAAGCAGGATCACACTGGGAACACAAGAAACCCAGCAGCTTTGAGGATCTGAGGCAGAGCATGGAGATACAAAACAGCAAAAATGGGAAGAGAAGCGGAAGCTTAGAGTTTTTTGGGGGGTTGATTAAGGGTTCCACATGAACATTGAAATGTCTAGGTGAGTGCAACCTGTACTTTGTACCCTCTTCTTTATATGAGGGCATCCTGCAGTATTAAACACAGCAGGAGCCTCAAGAGGAACCACTGAAAAACAAGGAACTACATGCCACATCTGCTTCCCCCTGTGGGGGTGCATGTGTGTCACTTAATTTATGACATCTCTGAGGTCCTTCTCTCTCAGGAAATGCCATCTCTGCCTTAATGCAGAGGCACTGTTGCATTGCTGCCTGTTTGCAAACAATGATTCCCCTTGAGGTGGAGAGCTGCCTCCCGTTTCAGAAGAACAAGACCCCTCCAGGTGCTGAGAAGACCCCCTACAAAGAGTGCAACTGTTTCTTCACTAAAGAACTAAAGCTGCCGTTCTGAACCACTGAGGACGCTCCTGTCAAATAACAGAACAAGCAAACAAAATAGTGCGTTTTTGTTCCAGTATTGACGCACAACCAGAAACATGAAAGAGTCCGCAACCCGAAAGGATGATAAAGGGGTCTGTTTGGGAGGAAAGGTAAAGCCCTGTGAAGAAACCTGGAGGCTCTGAACAGACCCACACACACTCCAGGCGTGTTAGTCTGAGAAAAGGATGCTAATAACAGCCGGGGGAACTGTGCCTTGCATAATAAGAGACTCTTTTCAGATAAGGTTGGGAGCACTTTAGAGCAATGCCACTTGTTCAAAGACAAGCACAGGGATTATGTTGCTTTTAGCACTCTGGTGCACCGAGCACTGTGCTTGTGAGATGGGGTGTGTACAGAGAAGACAGCACTAATTTGAATCAATTTCACAAACCTTACTTTTTTTTCCCCCTCTCAGGGACCAGCAGAGATAAATGCCTCCAGGAGTTGAGTGTCAAATGTGTGTCTTACTTTTTTCAGCTCCATGTGCCCTTTTACAACAAAAGCCCCCAATCCAGAGGTTGAATACTCAAGCACAAGCTCATGCCATTTAATGTGAACACACTGACACTATAAGCCCACACAAACTGTGTGTTTTTCTCCTGTGGTGAATCATGGAGGCAGGACGCTCTCCATGCTTTTCTGTCATTGTTTAGCACATGTCATTATCCTCTCACTGGCCAAGAGGTCAAGCGCTGACGGATGACAACTGAAGAGTCATTCTAGTTTCACAGCAGTAGCATGATGAGTGTAGATCATGTCCATGCCTGTCTGTCTCAGACATGAATGAGAGCAGTATTGAGTGATTTATGCATTCTGTAACATTACTTTCCCACGAGCCTCTGAGTCAGAATCCTGACGTGGACGAATGCAACTCAGCCTTGATAACACTGCTCTGCTGCAACTGTCCCACACTCATCTCCACACAACTTAATGACCATCTCTGCTTGAGGCGGAGGTGACAGCTCAGGCTGCACAGGTCCAAATGAATGCTCATATTTCTACATGTCCACGAATAATTTGAGATAAATCTTGTCTTGAAATGATCAAGTGTAGGAGCTGTTTTGGAAGCTGAGATATTAGGTCTGACACATTTTTCAGAATGGCAACCAACACTTTTCAGCAACATGCTTGTCTTTGTGTTGGACTACATGCAACAAAAATTCTATAAAGCTACTCAAGTGATTTTTTATTCTTAAATATATATTCTTAAATTGTTTTTTTTATTTATTTATTGGCTCTAAATGGACATTTTTGACATACTTTCAGCATTTCTTCAGAACACAGAAGAGCTTTTTTTTATTTTTTTTTATAGATTTGTAAATTTACCTTGAGTCTGAGTGCTGGGAATCCAAATCGACAAGAGCAGAATCCAACAGGAGACCCGCACCTGTACGCCCATGCCGGCTTTACGCACGGTCCGCCGTGGTTCCGTGGAGCCCCAGGTGCGGATTCCCCCTCTCCACGCTGGGGACATGTTGCTCACTGCTGGCCAAACACTGCCGGGAAGAGTCCTGGCTGCTGCTGCTGCTGCCG
The DNA here is from genome assembly GCA_036245035.1 of Adrianichthys oophorus. Lineage (NCBI taxonomy): Eukaryota > Metazoa > Chordata > Actinopteri > Beloniformes > Adrianichthyidae > Adrianichthys > Adrianichthys oophorus. The sequence goes on along the minus strand of BSAI01000125.1, from coordinate 13,011,143 downwards.
CTGGTCCTGTGCGTCAGACCTCCTCTCACTGATGATGGGGGTGAGTGACCGGGGGGAGAGACTCCGCTAGAGCGCACCGGCCATGGAGACGGGCGCCCTGCAGTATGAAAAAAAAAAAGAACAAGAAAAAAAAAAAGAAAAATCTTTGGACAGGTCCCGCACGCGCGAGGCGGAGTCAGTCCAATTGAATTTGCTCGGCTGTCAAGCGCAGGAGATGTAGAGTTGACATCATCCTCTTCTCTGCTTTGAATAAGTGTGGAGCTTTCACTGAAAGGTGATGGCGCAATATTTAGAACCAAGCACAAGCTGATGTGATGTCAAGATGATCGTTTTCTCTCAACTTAAGAGTGAAACAAGAGGACAAATCTCAGCATCCCCAACGGGACTCTCCTTCAGCATCCAGGCTTGAAGAAAACTCTGATTCCCGGTGTTTCATCCTCTCAGACCAGGAAGAAATAAATAGCGTTATTCTGCAGATATTTGAACAATTAAATCCTTAACTTGAGATCCAGGTTTCTTTTTTCCTATCCCTAATTTTATGAATCACAGACTTCAGTGAGGCAGCGCGCTCATCTCAAGACAAGGAATGTCAGTCCATGTGCTTTGTGCGCTACTGCCCCCTTGCGGCAGAAAGCGGTATTCATTTAGACAGCTTTGATTGATCGTTGACATATTAAAACCAAAAGACCCGGATTAAGGAAAAAAAACCATGGTGACAACCAAATCTCTCCAAACAGCCGATTTTGTATGTTTTTTCCTGTCAAGGATGAAGCCTGAACTGGGTCAGAGTCTTGAAGGAAATGCTATTTATTTGCTTTTATGCAAATGAGCTTATATTCTGCAAGTCAAAGAGTTTGGTCCAAAGTGTTGTTGCTCAACTGCTGTGCAGAAGTACGCTTGATGCCATTCAAGAGTGAATGGAATGTTTGCTGCCCCCTGTGAGGGCTCCACCCCCCCAACCCCCACCACCCCCCACCCCCAAATGGAGCATTAAAGGCAGGTTTGAGTGCACACACAATTCCAGGCACTTCTTAAAAGAGACAAGTGTACATATGAGCTAAAAAAAAAAAAGCCACAGCATTGTTGTCCTTGCTCCCTTTGAACTTCCTGAAAAATGCATGCAGTCGAGGTAAGCTTCAAAGAGCTGTCACAATCCATCTGTATCTGTATGCTTGCCATTAGAATCTGTAAGCAGACCAGCAATGCTACAGTCTAACAGGGGGCATCCAAGCTAAATAGAGTCTGCTCCCACTTCCTGAAGGGCTCTGCTCCGTATAAACTGAGAGGGGTATTTTTCTCCCCTTTACAGAGTCTTGCTGCAGATTATTTACATGTCTTGTTCAATAGTGGCTTCTCCAATGTTTTCTAACTCCCTGATGTCAACAGAGGCTCATTTGGTGTCATCCATCGCTCTTCCTTTATCTCCTCACCCTGCTTCCACCCCATGTAACAGCCCCCCACTGATAATGATGTGCTGATTATAAGGCTCTTAGGCCAGCAGATTGCTCTCCAGTCTCATTCGCATGCAGTGGAAAATTGCTGCTGTCTTGAGCCCCCACCCTACCGAGCCCATCAGGCAGGTTGACATTAGCAAGCTGCTGGGAGCAGCGCTCAGGCACGAGGGCAGGTGCTCCATCTCTGTCTCTGTAACTGCTCTGCAGCAAAGGAAACACACTCAGCCTAATGCTACAAGCCATGCTGGGGGGACACCACTGGCAGATGTCAAACAATGCATTATTGTCTGGATGACATTTATCTAAGCACATAGCACTTTTATTTTCCAATATTCCAATTCAGTTGATCATATTTGTAAAAACTCCTTTTAGATATTCCACGTTCAAGCTTAGAACCAGTTTCTTATGATAAGCAGAGTTTTATCTTTAACTTCACATGAACATCAGAGCAAATTTTCTCTTTTTCCAGGAAAGCCAAGTGTGTACTCTCAGTTGTTTTTTTTGTTTTTTTGTTTCATGTTTCTGAGTGGTTCAGAGGCTCAGAGATAAAAGGCTTTGGTAAAAATTGATCACGCTGTCAGGTTTTCAAGAAAACACTCAACAGTGATAGGATGCTTTTCCACTGACTAACTTTGATTGTTGTGTTTTAAACCTAAACACTTAACTGAAAACCTTGCTAAAGGGAGAAGGATAAAGGGTTGAAACAGAGAAATTTCCCTCATTGATTTATTCTCTGAATTGGAATATGATGGACTTGGAAGAAGTCATCTGTGTTGACTTGGTCTTTTCTTTTTATGATCTGGGAAGCACTTTTGGAGCTTAGAAGCTAACTGTGATTCTTTTTTTTTTCTCAAAAATTTAATATGTCCTATTTTCCTGTTGAGACTGGATTTAAAATGCTCAACAGTTGGAGCAGAAATTGCTCTGTCAATGGAGGGAAGTCACTTTGTCCTGATTCTGTTGACCTAGTTCCTCAGCCTTAATGTCCCACTCCGATCATGTTTTGATCTATTGTAAAAGTGTTCCCTGTGATATTTTAATTATGTGTTTTAGCCAAAATCCAAAAATCTGTGTCGTTTTCTTGGACAAGTTTCTGCAGAGCGTTAGTTGTTCATTAGAAGTTCACCTTTGAGTTGTGGGCGGGACTGTTGGTGCAGAATAAGGTTGACCTGACTTCCCATCATCCCTTTGTTTACATGCTTTCCCGCCAGTCTACAGCCCCTCACAACCCCAACCTAACTTTACTGGAGCAACAAAAATGGCAAGCAATAGTGGAGCTATCCAGCCAAACAGCTTTAAACCAGATTCCAGCACGGACAAGTAAAACAAGGACAGACATGGATCTATTCATCTTCATGCGGGTGCATCAGAATAGAGTGGAGCAGGGAGCTCATGGTTTGCTGATTGTAGCTTTTACGTCACAATTTGTTCAAATGGCATTTTTGTGTCTGCTCCTGATTCACAACGATTTGAATAAAGAAATTTTCACAGTTTTAATTTTAAATTTCTTTCTTTGTGTTTTTTACAAGAATGTGTTAAAAACATTTAAAAAAAAAGATTTCTGTACTGGGTCTTTAACAGAAACGTATTCAAATGATAAAATGCACAACTACTTTTTTAATTAATACATTCCTGTAATGTCTCACTATATATATAAAAAATAAATTAACTGTTTTCTGTTTTTAATAATTCAGAACATCCAAAGTATTTGAGATTGGTTTGTTTGTTACCCAAAAAGTAAAAGTTTCTTGATGCTGAGATCAGAATTTATATATAATTGCACTTTTCAGTATTTCTGTCCATTCATTCAAATGTCAAACATGTTGAAGCCTGTCAAAAGAACTGTGGCATCCCATCTTCTAATGCAGCACCCAAAGTAAATAACTGCCCATTTTGGTGGAATAGTGAATGCTGCAAGGATTTTTGAAAGCTGCTCCCTTTCCATCAGCTAGTGTGATTAAATTGGCTTGACTGAAATGAGCACCGTGCGAGAGTGGCCGTGTGCCGCCTCACTTATGCATGCAGGGATGGCTGTGTGAGGAAAGACCACTCGAAAATTGTCTCCTTTTAAAAACAGACCAGCATTTTGCCTCCATTTCCTTCTTTATTCTCTGTCTTCTTCTGCAGATGCTGCCATCATTTGGCACATGTGCCGTTGCTTTGCAATGGAAATTTATTTTTGTGATAATAAGAAAAAAAAAAATGGTGCTTTCCAAACTGCCAGCAAATTGCACAAACACTGTGCGGTACTGCAGCATCAATCACAACACCTCATCTTCAGCACCTCGCCGATAAAATGTGATTTATGCCCAGTAACATATCACCTCTGAGATCTTTCTTTGAGACAGGAGTGCAGCTGCAAATTGAAATATGAAAAACACAACAAAACTCCTGCTATAAGACAAATAACTGCATGTGGACTTGAAACATTAGACTGAAACATTACATGCTTTGTTACACTTTTAAATCTGTTTTCTTTCCATAAGAAAACTTGAATTTATTCTTCATCGTTTATCTTCTTAACTTTGAATTTTCAGTTTCTGTAAGAGCCTCACCAAGAATCAGTGTTTTTTTTAAGCACATCATTTTAATTGTATAGGATTTATGCCGCGATCCGTGAGTTTATGTGTTGTTAAAAACAGTCCTGGGTTGGTGTCACAATATTAATCATATCAAAATATTATAACACCATTGCCCGCGGTGCTACTCGCTTATGAGTTTTGCTGTGAATCACCAGCATAATTGGTTTCCTCCAGTCTCACTTTGATGTAAATAACATTAGCAATTTAGCAGTCATTTTGCATTGATCCTCCTCTGTGGAATTGTGCCCCAAGAAGCAGCTGGAAATTGAATGTTTTAAAGTGAAGTTGTGAAGCGCGCATTTCATTCGAGTTGTCAGAGGAGCTGAACTACCTGAAAGATGCAACGTTGTTGGGAATGATTTCGTGCTTTGCCAGAAGCGGTCTCTGTTTATGCGTTGACAGAAATGAGAGCACGTACAAGCATATGCATCGTATCTGACGCCATGTAGATATTATTAGTTTGCCATCAATGCCCCAATTGGATAATCAATAGTTTTAAGCCTTTGTGTAAAGTGAATCAACTCAAAACAAACATTTATTTGCTTTGACATTCAGAAATTGATTTTTCAGAACTTCGCCAATGGAAATAGTCAATGTTTCCTGCTCTGTGCTTCAGTGTTATGAGTTTTCTCCTTTATTAGCTTGATCCAACAAATCAAATAAAAAGCCAATTTCCTTCTTTTTGCATAAAACAGATGGTTCAAAAATGCCAAACAGGTGGTTTCACTGCAAAAAAAAGAGAAACACCAAGAAGACTGATCAGTGTGATCCATACATGATTCACTTCTGTCTTTCACATCCAGTTTATAAAGAAGATAATTAATGCAGCGGTATGTACACACAGCAAAATAATCTATCACTCCCACTGCCTCTCGACTCTGCCTTTTGGCTGATCGCATCGCGCTGCTAAATCCTCCATCCCCTAAACCTTGCCATGGTATATCACAGCATAAAAAAATACCCTGGGCATTCCAGAGATTAGGTGGGATGAATAGAGATAAAGATGCCAGAGGTCTCTTTCGTTGAAACATCAGTTTTAGCATGCAAAATTCAGCCCTGTGGCTGAGTATGACGCCATGGAATACCTGCATCTATGAAAAAAAAAACAAAAAAACAAAAACACGTCTTTCTAAGAAAAAATCTTGACACCAAAAGATATTGTAAGACAAAAATAATAGCAAGCATGGGTAGAATTTTAAAAGTATTCAAGCCAACTTTGCAAGACTGTGTGATTAAACTATTGTCTGCTGGGTCTGAATGCATTAGCTGAATGTTCAGTATAGCAGATTATGGGGCAGAATGCTTGTTATCAGATCAGTGGGTTTAAATTAATTCTCTGTGCAGATGCCATTATACAATATTAGCTGGCCAAACTTTGGCAAACGGAATTGCCTAAGTAGCCTGGCTGTGACAAAGTGATTTATGTAGTTTTCAGGAGGCTGCTGTTGTGTAATGTAAATGAATGCTGGAGATTTAGAGCGCTCCCATTTGGGCCAGCTGTTGTTTTTGTCTTGAAAGCACAAGATTACAAGAAAGCAGAACTTAGGATTCAGCCCAAATGCTTTGCCCTTTTACTTCCTTTTGTCAACACAATCTGCGCGTTGAGATGACTTTAAACCGGCGCGTCTTTCTTGGAACAATTCAGCCCGTCAGAGATGCTTAAGCTCAAAGTAACAAGTTAGACATTAGTTTGACTGCATAATGACAGATATAATTCTCACTGATGTCGCAGACGAGCATTTGCCAACTGTTGTGAGGGGATCGTTCCCCATTACAGATGAGTGAAAACATCGCCAGCACAATCATTTTCTGGGGAAGACAATTGAAAAAGTGCCGTTTACTTAAAAAGGAGGGATGGAAAATTGGCCCCAGAGGAGTTGATGACCCTCTGACAATTTTGAAAGCATCTGTTGGATCCCCCATAAACTGACATATTGATTTTCATCGATATCACCTGCTTGCAGTTATAAAAGCGTTAAAGCTGATGAGGTTTAATGGAGCTGTTCATCTTTGTGGTTTATTATCCTTCGCATACGTTTGTTTTTTTTAGTATGCAGCCGCCGTCCTCCAGTGTTTCACACCTGAGTGTTGAAGCTGCACTCGGTTAACAAAGAAAGTCATCATTTTCATTAGAGGAGCCACTTGAGCTAATCAAAAAGAGCCCGTGTGAAGTGATTATTTCAGAAACATGAGATGTCCTTGTGACGTAAAAGCTTTGTGTTTTGGAAGCCGACTCCGACAGATGCACGCTTTCCCAAAAGAGGTCGTTCTTGTCATTAGGAGTACGAAGCCAAACATTTTTATGATGCCACCGAATACGGCTTCTCCGTAAAATTGAATCAGAGCCAATGGGAAATCATGTCCTTTGAGTCCATTAAACATTAACCAGCGAGCAGACCTGTGCTTGTCTTTATGACAACAGTCTTAGATTCAAGAGATAGCGCACATTCCAGACTCACATATATTTCTACCCGCAGGCAATAAGACAGGGGAGTGAGATATAATATCCTGATGATGCCTCCAACGGTCTGTACAGCCACCCACCCCACCCTCCTCCTGAAGAATGCCTGTGGCTTGGAGCAGCCTCAATAGTGTGCGGCTGAGCCTTATCTATATTCCTCAAGGCAACGTTTTTGTGTTTCAGCTTGGGATTTACAGCTGTCAAGAGATCACAGTGAAACACACCAGAAGCAGCCTTATCTAGAGTATTTCTGATGTTTGAATGTTCTCTGCAAAACACACTCGGTGTATATCAATCCGCTGCAGATAATTAGAAAATTTATTCAGGAGGCTTTGCCTCTTTCCAAAGTAATTATAAGGAGATCAATCAAAGGCATTTCAACAGAAGGAGGTGGTGCATATTTTAAAATAAGATTAATTTCCTGAGATTTTGTCAAAGAGCATCAAAAGTGGATGAGAAAAAAAAATCAAAACAGATGCTCTAAAATGTGTTTTTATACACAAATTTATGCAGTAAAGACAAGCAACCATGACTCCATGTGACCTAAACTCAGTTAAGACCACCACACAGATTGCTAACTGGACTAGACAGAGGTGTGATTAAGGTAATAGACTGAGTGCATGTCACCAGCTGACTAACACAAGCCGAAGCCTGAAGTTGTGAGTCAGATTTTCACTCATTTTGGATGTCGCACTTTGAGACCAAGTGACCCGAGCCCTCTGAGGTTTTCTGTGCCAGTTCATACGAATTCAACTTAAGTAGATGTGACTGCATATTCACCAGAGCCAAAAAGCCCTCTGTGCGCTTTTCATCACCTCTGCATCCTTTGTCAACTAGACCATTGCGGCGTTTCAGGTGAGAGGACCAGCTTCCAACTGAGTTACAGCCAAATCTGACGTTTTTTATGTTCTGTTCGCTTCTCTCCAACACAAAAGAACAAAATTATTTTAAACTCCAAAGAAAAAAAAAACATTTTTTTGGAGTTTAAAGCCGTCACACAGGGACGCTCCGCTGTCGCCTCACCTGCGTCTCCTCCTCCACTGTTTGCCCCGACGACAGCAATCATCGGTGACTCCATAATAAGGAAGGTCCGCTTCTTTAACGCGGTAACACACTGTTTTCCTGGAGCCACAGTTCTGGACATCCTGGAGAAACTCCCAGAACTGTTGAGCTCTTTCCCTTCCTCTGTTAGGAGACTGATTTTACACGTCGGTTTTAATGATACATCATATAGAGAGTCTGAAATGACAAAAAAAGCTTTTAACAAACTTTTTACATTTTTAAAGTCCTGTCCATTGACTGTTTTTATTTCTGGACCCCTCCCCTCCCTCTCCCGCGGCCAGGGCCGGTTCAGCAGGCTGCTGAGTCTGAGCTCCTGGCTCCAGTCTGCTTCCAACCAGAACAGATTTGTTTTTATTGACAATTTTAACCTGTTCTGGAACAGAACCTCCTTTTTTAAAACTGATGGAATTCACCCCAGTCCACTGGGCAGTAATGTTTTAGCCGCCAACATCAGACACTCTGTCCAGACATCACCTGCCCCCATCATGTCCACACCAGTCCAAACCTCCTCTTCATCTGTACAGACATCTCTGTGTGGAGGTGACTGACTGGATTCTGTACCTTCTTCCCCCATTCCCCAACAAACTGCTTCAACAATCCACACTGCTTCACTTCCAAAACCTGTTGCCCCATCAGCTTATCCCATTAAGACCATTAGTACAATCAGGTCTTTTATGAGGAGACGTGCTGGCAGAAAAACAGATCACCACTACCTTCAGCCACTAAAGGAAGCACCAAAGTCCAAGGAAGCAGTTTCATCAACCAAAGATGTTCCACCCTCTTTTAACATGGCACTTTTTAATGTTTGGTCCATATCTAACAAGACTTTTATTATAAATGATTTTATCCTAGGCCATAATATTGATTGTCTCTTTTTAACTGAAACATGGCTGAGCACGGATGCATCCACTGTTCTCACAGAGGGCTCCCCATCTAATTTTAGTTTTGTTTTTTCCACAAGGGAGGGCAAAAAGGGTGGTGGTACTGCATCTATTGTATCCAACTCCTTTGCAGTAAAGCAAATTTCTTTAGATCAGTACCCCAGCTTTGAACATCATGCCTTTGTTTTTAACAGCCCTCCAGTTTTATGTATCACAGTATACAGACCACCAAATCCAAACACTGGTTTTATTGAGGAGTTTTCTGAGTTCCTAGCATCTGTCCACACTTCATTCAACATGATTTTAATAACTGGTGATTTTAATCTGCATGTAGATAAGGAGTCGGACTACTCTGCTACTCAGTTTCTGGACCTGCTTGCTTCTCTGGATTTTAAACAACATGTCATGCAGCCGACTCACAACAGGGGGCACACTCTTGACCTGGTCATCAGTCATGGTTTACCTACAAGTGTGTCCACTGTTGTGGATCTGGCTGTCTCTGATCATTACTGTGTGCTTTTTAACATCACTGGTTTTATAAAACAACAGACCTCTGTGAGAACTGTGAAGAAACGCTACTTGACTCCTGAAGTGGTCGAAAAATTTATTTCAACTGTTCGCTCAAACTCTCCAATTGTCTTACCAGCCCCCTGCAACTTACTTGTAGAAAGTTTTAACAGTAAACTTAGATCCAGTCTCGACTCAGTTGCTCCACTAAAATCTAAAAGGATGAGAATCAAACCTACACCCCCTTGGAGAACCGAAGACATCAAACAACTGAAGAGACGAGCTAGGGCAGCGGAAAGACGTTGGAGAAAGCATAAGCTTGAAATAAACCATCAACTATACCAAAATCAACAAAAACTATACAACCAGATTGTAAAACAGACCAGGAACTCATACTTTGTGAACATCATCTCTGAAAATAAAAATAATCCCAGAGTCCTCTTCAGCACAATAGAATCCTTGTTCAACTCAGACATGAATAAGACCACAATGCCAGCGTCTGCTGCATTGTGTGAGGACTTTGCTGACCACTTCAGGAGCAAAATTGCTTCTGTATGATCTAGTATCTTGATGGAACAAAGAAGCAATTGTAATAAAAATGATGACTTGACCTTACCCGAGGAAGCACTGGACAGTTTTGACCTGGTTGAAGCTGCAACAGTTGGTCGAGTTTTCTCCCAAGTTAAACCAACGACCTGTTTTTTAGATCCCATCCCCACATCACTTTTTAAATCATTTTATGGATCTTTTGAGAGCGAGATTTTAAACATAATAAATTCCTCTCTACAAACGGTTATTTTTCCCACTGCTTTTAAAACTGCAGTGGTGAAACCGTTACTAAAGAAAAGCAATGTAGATCCTACGGTTTTTAATAACTACAGACCAGTGTCCAACTTGCCATTTTTAAGCAAGATTCTGGGAAAATTTGTTTTTATTCAGCTAAATGAGTTTCTCTTACACAATAACATATTTGAGGTGAACCAGTCTGGTTTTAGAACGAACCACAGTACTGAGACAGCCCTGTTAAAGATCGTTAATGATGTTAGATGTGCCTCGGATTCAGGTCAGATCACAGTATTAGTTCTACTGGATCTAAGTGCTGCTTTTGACACTGTTGATCACCTGATCCTGTTAAACAGACTTAAAAGTCTTGGCATTTCAGGGACTGTTATCCAGTGGTTCACTTCCTATCTCACGGAGAGAAACTTTATGGTAAGCATGGACACTTACTTTTCTGGGGTCCACAAAATTGAATGTGGTGTGCCTCAAGTTTCCATCCTTGGCCCCTTGCTTTTTAACATCTACATGCTTCCTCTTGGGAATGTCATCAGGAAGCACAACATCAGCTTTCATAGCTATGCTGATGATACCCAGCTGTACATAGCTATGTCTCCTGATGACACAAGACCAATAGAAGCACTTTTTAATTGTATTTTAGATTGTAAAATCATGGATGGCAAATAATTTTCTGCAGCTCAACCAGGAGAAAACGGAAATTTTGGTTATTGGTCCTGAAGCCAAGAGAGAGAAACAGTTTCTGAAACTTAAAGAACTTTCATTCAATTTTTCTGAAATGGTCAGAAACCTGGGCGTTGTTTGTGACTCCAAGCTAACATTTATCCCACATATCAAGCAGGTGATTAAAACTGTTTTTTATTATCTTAGAAATTTGGCTAGGGTCCGCCCAATTCTCTCTCTTGCTAATATGGAGACGCTGATGCATGCTTTTATAATTAGTAGAGTTGATTATTGTAACGCCCTTCTAGCAGGTCTTCCAAAAAATAGCATTAAGAACCTTCAGCTTCTCAAAAATTCTGCTGCAAGAGTTCTCACCAAGACCAGAAGGCGAGCTCACATCACCCCGATTTTAAAATCCCTGCATTGGCTCCCCATCTGCTTCAGGATTGATTTTAAGATACTTTTAATGGTTTTTAAATGTCTGAATGGTCTTGCGCCGTCTTATTTATCTGATCTTTTAGTTAAATATGAACCCTCGCAGACCCTGAGATCCTCTGGCACTGGTCTACTAATCATTCCAAATGTGAAAACCAAAAATTATGGAAAGGCATCTTTTCAATACTATGGCCCCCATCTATGGAACAGTCTGCCGGAGGACCTGAGGACCGCAGAGAACATAGAGGTTTTTAAGAAAAGGCTCAAGACCTATCTTTTTAAATTAGCTTTTAGTTTTTCTTTTTTATTATGTTAACTTATCCTGTTTTTATTATTTTTTATCATGTTTAATGATTTTACGCTGGATTATTTATAGCTTATTTGAATATTTTTTATCCTCATGTTTTAGTGCTTGTTGCTTTTATCAAATGCTCCATTTTAATTTTAGATTTATATTTTATTATTTTTAAATCCAGTGCCTCCTCGGCTGGGTCCTCTCCCTCTGGGTCAGCTACAGTTCAGCTGCTGCAGCTCTAGATGGGGACCTGCCTCGCTACCTTGCTGTGGTGGGGCTGGGTCCTCGCCTGTGATGCTGCATTAGACTGACTATGTGGTTGTCCACGGAGGAAGAGGACCCAACTATAATGGGTCCACCAACCAACTTTCTCCTTGCTCAGCCTGTTTCCCAATGGGTTCCATCAGTTAAGGGGGTGGGAATTGTGAAAGGGGTTGGGTGGATTGCATGTGTGTGTTGGGGGTGGGGATGGAGGGAGGTCTACAGTTTTATGGTTGTGCTTGTTTTTTAATCTGTTTTATTTTAATGTAAAGCACTTTGTGTTATGCTTTATAGGAAAAGTGCTATAGAAATAAAGTTTGATTTGATTTGATTCCAACACAATTGTGCATGAAAATTATTTTTAAAACCAGTTCACTTTTTTTCCCACTTTTATTCATTTTAGGAATATTAACAACCCTGTCAGAGCAGAAATATTATTTTTTTGCTTCTCTTTGCATTTTAGAACTTAGAACAGTTTTTGAAACTGAAGCTCCTGCAGAGTTACTTCTGTTTAATCAGGATTAAACTTCTTTGGATTGCAGGGGCTTTTCTTCTCATAATAATGGCAAGGCAAAGAAATGACGGCCAATGCTCCTAACCCCATTAATCTCTTGTTCTACTTTGATTGAAATAATAAAAGATTTGCATCCAAAAAACTTCCTAATTTGAAGTTATTTTGTAGTAAATTGTAGTTAAGATCAAAAATGCTGCTTAAAACCTTTGTTTCACTTTTTGTGCTCAAAAGTTATTCAAAAACAAGATAAAAAATGTGTATAGATTTGTTGCTTTAACCATATTGATGTGAAATCAGTTTCCCATTATGTACATTTTTCTTTACTGGAACAATTTTTTTGTTGGGCTAGCTCGTGCATCATTTCTTCTTCAGTCCTGCTCCTTCTCTGTGTTGTTCCAATTTCCTGCTTCCTCAACCCCAATTTTTGTTCACATTCACTGTTTAAATGTCAAGTAGCAGCTGCCAGCGCCTTGCTATTGCAGTCTCCGCTCATAAATCTGTGCTAATTCTCCACTTCTCTTCTATGGTGAATAAATCGTCTCTCTCAGAAGAGCAATGGTCTTTTTTGATGAATGGGCAATAGAAAGCTGTGGTGCCAAGTGAACTCCAGCATGGTGTTGAGTCCACCCAAACACAGGAAAAACTCCAGCAGGATTTAGTGGTGTTGTTCAGATTTCATAAGATGAAAACATTTCCTTTTTGTTGGCTCAGCATCTCAAGATTTTGGCTCCAGTTTGTCTCCATTTAGTGGTAACTCTAGTTCCAAAATGATACAAATTGTTTTACGGTCAGGCACAATGATCACCTCAATATCAAAAAGTAGAATTTAAAACAGTAAAAAAACCTAGCACAATTCATTTTTTTAAAGGAAGAATGTCAAGATCATTTTTTATCAAAAGAAAACAAATTATCATGTATTGTAATCAAATAATAAATAATATTACAATATAATATCTCATCAAGTCAATCATGCTTCAGTTTTGAGGATCCAGTTTTAAAACCAAACGTTCCGTCATGTCACTGAAGTCAAGTAAGAAAACAAGAAATAAATTCTCCTCTGGCTTGTGGTCTCAAGCTTTCCACCAAGCATGCAACACAGTTTGGACTTCCATTCATCAAACATGAAATACTTTTTGAAAGCGCAACAAAAGATGCAAGTTATTAAAAAACCCTGTCACTGCGTCTCTGCTGCAGCTCTGAAAATCAGCTCTGCATGATATCGCCAGGTGAAGATGCAAATGCGAGTCAGTCTCCAGCTGGCAGATCTCACGAGCAGGGTTTTGTTTAGCTTCAGATCAAGCACCAGGATTTTGCAGGTTAGAGGAGATGCACCTCAGCTTAAAGCATCTGAAGTGAATATATTCTTGTCAATTTTTACCTTCACAGTCAGTTAATTAGCATATTGGATGCTGCAAGCTGAGTTTGGAAGATGATCAAATCCTTAATACTTCACGTCAGCGTAAACATCAGGAAGTGTGTTTCCCACAGTGCTACCTCTTCGAGTAAAGTTGGTCAGATATACAATAAAGTATTTTCTTATTGCACAAAAAAAAACAGCATTAGCATTCCTGTTATTTTCAAAACATGACCCATGTTGGATTCAGAGTAAAGGTTGCAGCAAGGAAATTCAAGCTCCTGGGATTTGATGACCTCTGTACACCGGCGTATCTCTGGAGCCTCTGAGCAAGTCTAAATCAGGAAAGCCAAACAAAACAACATTATTTATTTATTTACTTATTTTCTGTACGTACCAGCGCTGCGGCATCAACCACAAGGGTCTCCCACTCCAGATGGCCAGACTGTCCTTGGGTGATCATGGAGAAAAAGTTAAGAAAATCTGTTTGTTTTTTAAGGACAGGAGGTAACTTTGACGATCTCACTCCAATTCCTGGCTGGAAATTATGGAATTCAATGCAATAATGAAAGGATGAGGGTGTACAAGATGTGTCAAATTGGATTTTTTGGACTTTCAAATTTTAACTTGCCTGTCAGTCATTGTTGGTCATGGCAAGCAATAAAAAATGCATGTTTGAACCAAATAACACTGAATACATATTTATAGATTTTGTAGTCTTTTGGATTCCTGTCTCTTTGCCCCCCATCCTGTATTTTTTACTTGTTTACTCTGTCCAGCACACAGAGCTCTAACAGTGACACATAACAATCCAACATGCTAACATGCTGAGCTTCACTATCATCAGCAGGCAAAAGCCTCCTTATTATTATCAAATAAAAACTGATGAATGAGCATCACTGGATAGAATAATTATCTGATCATAAATCAAAGCATTAATACAAACTGAAATGAGAAAAAAATGACTTCAACAACCACAGTACAAATGGGTGAAAACATAATGAGGCTTAAGCAATAATGCCTTTCAGCAGTCATAAGCTTCAACAAGAGACAGGAGCCATGATGGGAAACATCCCATTACTTTAATGAGGCAGGTGCAGCTGTGTTTTCCCAAAATGAATTATAAATTCATATTTTAGCCCAAACCGTATTCGTTTTCAAATGGAAACTGGGTCATGTCACCCCCACCAAAAACAAAAATATCTAAAACCAAAGTTATTCATATGTCATGCAAAATACCCCACAACTTAAAAGCCTGACGTAAAAAAAAAAAAAAAAAGATAAAAATATATTGCCAAAAAAAAGGTATACTTATGACATTATCCACACCCTCCAAAACATGTTCCCACTCATATCTTTTCTCCCTTTCCACCCTTTTTTCTGCTGATATCAGTAATTGGGCCATGTTCCCTGCCAAATAGGTCTTTCTTCACACCCAGCGGATAGAAATGATATAGAGATGTGGGACGCTGGAGCGGGGATCACAGGACGTGGAGGGTGGCAGGGGTAAAATATGTTTGGTTTTTCCAATCCTGCTGACAGACTGGAGATCCCCGCTCCACTACTCTTTCTCTCCTACCGCTGTAACTCATGCAGTACAGCTGCATCCTCTTGACAGTCGGTCAATCCCTCACAGATTTTTACTGGTTTTACTCATTGTTTTACTCACACGGCAATCCGATGCATTGTGCTCTCCATGCAGGGGGAGACTTTGACAAGAAATTCCCAGTTTTGGTAAATTTCCACCAGCTGGGTGTGATGTAAAAGTTAAAGTCTGCCAGTAAGGACGGTATCAGCAGCAGTAATCTAAATATCCTGACACTAAGTGAAGAGAGCGTGGGGATTAGAAGGGTTAAGTACTGCATTCCATTAGTGGTCTGACACTTATCACCTCAATTCATTATCAACAATTATCCCAGTATTAGCTAAAAAGGCCAACATGTTCTTGGCTGTAGAAAAACAACAAATGTGCCTTTTTTTGGTGGGGGAGAATTGACTCTACGATGCTTAATGGCCCCACAATTCACCATCAGGATAAAGTCCCATTCCGTTCATCTCTTGATCTATAGTAAAAGTGTTCCCAGTGGTCTTTTATTCATGATTATGATGCAGTCAAAATAAGAAAAAAAACATTTTATAGGACATACAATGAGGCAAATAAGTATTTGAACATATTTCTATCATTCACCGTTGGAGTAATTATTAGAAAATGGAGGTGCTAAACATGACTGTCAATCTCCCTCAGACTGAGGCTCCATGCAAGATGCAGTAAACCCTATTTTGTCGTGGACCAGTGAGAGTTACTGGGAGTTTTGACGCGCTGCTTGTATGTACATTCAGTGTCTGAATACATCTGCAAGTGCTGCATCAATTGAGCGTGAGAGTGTGCAAGTCTTTGCTGGCTAAACTCGACGCAGGTGAGGGCCACGCGTGGGTTGCTGTCACCTCGCCTCCATCATTCCTCCTCCCGTGCGTGTGCCCAAATCTCACGGCTGTTTTATTTCATTCATTAATGGATGCCCCTGGGCCAACAATAGCTCACTACAGCCTTATATTGCTGTCACTTCGCTCTCACAGCCGTCAAGGTCAAATCTACTTCACTGTCGTTCACCTGTCACATTCAGCCCGATGACATTTGTGTTATGGGGAATGTGCGTGTTAGTGTGTGTGTCTAAAAAGAGGAAGAGAGTGAAACAGAGAAAAAGACAGAATGACTGAGCAGACAATGAGGAAGGAGAATAATAAAATGTCAGGAGTGCCGCCATGTGAACAGATTTAGTCTGTACTCTGTCCTTGATTAACCGAGATGAGTGTTGTCCCTGTGAGGATACAATATGTAAGTAGAAAAGGGGCAATCTGTTTCCTCCTGAACAGTTTTAATCATATGATAACCCTTCTTTTCTTTAAGAGAAGCAATTCATTTTGTCAGAGATGGTTTAGAGCTTAATAGAATTTAATGGGGAGAAAAAAAAGGGTAATTACACTTTTGCTCAACAATCTTAAATTATATTAAGACT
Source organism: Adrianichthys oophorus (assembly GCA_036245035.1). NCBI lineage: Eukaryota > Metazoa > Chordata > Actinopteri > Beloniformes > Adrianichthyidae > Adrianichthys > Adrianichthys oophorus. The sequence continues at coordinate 12,994,862 of BSAI01000125.1, read as the reverse complement.
ATATCACAACTGCTACACATGTGATAACCGCTGTTTTTTTTTTTTTTTTTTGGATTAACTTTTTTTGGATCACCTTCAGAAGGTCTAAGCTACAGCTGTGGACAGGAAACATCCCATTATCCCCTAAGTGAAGTTACACAGTAAATGTAAAAGTTTTCTCCTTAGTTTGCAAAGACTGAAGCTACTGCTCAGACTGCACAAAGACACAAGCTTATTCTTGTTGTGTTTATTTTTAAATGTGACAACTTCTCAACCAGTATTGTCTTTAACAGAGCAACTCAGCTGATTCTATTTAAATATATTTTTTAAATACATATACATCCAAATATAAGCGTTGACATTGCACACTCCAGACAAGTATTCATTTTGTTAGAATATATTTGTAATAATGGCACAACATAGATATTGACTACAGGTCCTAATCTTTTGCTCCCAAATTTGATGCAAACCATGAAATGTTGCAGTTCTTCAAAAGTTCAATTGCAAAAAAGGGCATTTCCCCATTGACTCCCATGCTTAAAATAGGTTTTTACATGAAAATAAATGTACGGTCTTGTTTAACATGTGTGTGTGTGAATATGTGTGTGAATGGGTGAATAAGACTGTGACTGTAAAGCCCTTTGGGCCTTCAAAGAAGGTAGAAAAGCGCTATATACGTGTGACAGGCAGGACTGTGGGAGGTAGATTGTCCCTCATCACACACCATAGTCTACACTTGATGGCCACAGCTGGCCCCTGTGTTGAGATTGGTTCAAGAGCCTGATAAAAAGGAGCTGTGGGAATCCAAAACCAGACTTTGGTTCCTGCATGGTTATGGTGAACCTTATTTTTTATTTTTATTTTTTGGTAGTATTGAAGCTTTTAAGAATCTTAGTTGCCCAACATTTTAAATTGTATGTATATTGACAGATGGAGTGATGAGTTCAGACCCTGGGGCACAAAAGGTAAAATAAGTTTGTAAATATAATGTGTACGTCCCAGGAAGAACTAATTTATTTATTCTTTTTACCAGCAGAGTTGCCACTGCTGTTTTACTGTTGTTTGTTTTTTTTTCCTGAGCTCAACGCTCTCATTTTAACGCAATTTTTTAACTGTTTGTACTCCTCAGTGTGGGATCTGGCTCAGGTAGGTGTCTTTCACCCCCCCCACCTTTTGTCTTAGCTGTATCTGTTGGGCTGTTCAGCGTTGTGTAGAGGAGGATTCCATTTTGCCTCACACCACTTGTGTGGTGTCCTGCTTGGGTACACCCCCCCCCCCCGTGTGTGTGTGTGTGTGTGTGTGTGTGTGTGTGTGGCCCTTAGCAGGAGCTCCTGCTGGGGAGGGGGACGGGATGGGAGGTTCCCCTGGTTGTATGGAGTTGACCAACCGCGGTTGCAGTAGGTCTGAAGGGGGGCCTTGGAGGCAGCCATCCTCACCCAGCACTGGATCGGGGTCGAATAGTGCGAGTACATTTTCTTTGTTTTTTTAGAACTTTGTGGGGCTTTTACATAAACAGTGTATTTTATCACCACCAAATCTTGTCTCCATTTGGGTGTTTGTGAGAGGACGTCCCGTCACATAAGTATACTATATGCCATAATTATACGTCATTCTGTATTTTACTCTACTTCTCAGCAATGACAAATTACAAGTTAGAATTTTTGGTGCCTCTACCTGCACATATTAGGGGGCATCGTTTGAATGGCAGGTGCCGTCGGTTTCCAGACAGAATAGAATGATGGTGTGGACTTTGGTGAAGAAAGAAAGGACAAAGGCAGATAAGAGGACAAACTGGTGGAAGCTGAAATACAAAGAATGTTGCATTACTTTTAAGAAACCATTGAAACAGGCCCTGGGTGGTCAGGAGGTACTCCCAGATGATGGGATAACTACAGCTAATGTGATCAGAGAGCCAGTTATGAGTGTACCTGGTGTGCCATCAGGAAGGGAAGTTGCCAGTGGCAAACATGGCAGTGGAGTTTTTGACTGGGTTGTTCAACAGGATCTTAGGTGGTGAGAAGATGCCTGAGGAATGGAGAAGCGTGATGGTGCCCATTTTTGAGAATAAGAGAAATGTGCAGAGTTGTGGCAACTACAGAGGAAAAAAGTTTATGAGACAGACAATGAAGGTAAGCTAGACTAAGAGCAGAAGTGAACATTTGGGAGTAGCAGTATGGTTTCATGAAAAGGAAAAAAACCTACAGATGCAACATTTGCTTTGAGGATGTTGATAGAGAAGTACAGAGAAGGTCAGAGAGAGCTACACCGTGTCTTACTAGATCTGGAGAAAGCTTATGACGGTGTGCCCAGAGAGGAACTGTGGTATTGGATGAGAAAGTCTGGAGTGACAGAGAAGTATGTTAGAGCAGTGCAGGACATGTATGAGGGCTGTAAGACAGTGGTGAGGTGTGCTGCAGCAGTGACAGAGGAGTTTAAGGGGGAAGTGGGATTACATCAGGGATCAGCTCTGAGCCCCTTACTGTTTGCAGTTTTGATTGACAGGCTGATAGATGAGGCTAGACAGGAATCACCATGGACTATGGGTTATGGATACAGTGAACAAAGACACAAAGGAAGCTGGTGTTACAGTAGAAGATGCAAAAGACAGGTTAGATGGAGAAAGCTGATTCCCTGATGGGAAAAGCCAAAAGGAAAAAAAGAGAAGTTTGGAATGGCAGTTGTGCAGATCCATATATAGACCGACCACAGCTTCAAATATTAGGTGGAAGGAATTCTGGTCATCCTGTTGGTTTCATTTCAATTTATCTGTGCAGAATCCAGCAGATGATGTATGAGCTCATCTTTTTTGTATTTATGGTATCAACACATACATATACATACAGATGATTGGGAAACAACTTAAAAGGACCAGAGAAACACATCGCACCTTCAAAAAACGTGGCATTGTTTGCCAAAGTGATGTGCATGCATGATGAAGTACATTATTTATTTAACCATGAATAAAACTTATGACTTCAAAAAAAAAAAAAAAAGAAAGTAAAGTTCAAAAAGAATATGTGATCACTGACCAACACATGTTGAAAAACCTTAGTGTTAAAAAAATATTCAAACAATATGAAAGCTTTGCTGGAATGGTAACAACAGGGGGGCTTCTTTTTATTCAGGCTATTCAAATTCAAATAATATTTGTTTGACTTGTATTAAAAGTATAAACTTTTTTTTTCTTTTTTCTGATTCTCTACATTTTAGACATTAAATGATATGTGTTTGAACAGCTGCTAAGTGCTTAAAATGTTTTTTTTTTTTTTTTAACCACATATTTAAAGTGTTTTTGAGGTGTCACTTGGAAAAGGATTTTAATTTCTAATAAAGTACATTTATCCCCAAAGTGTTTTTGGTAGCCAATCTACTGCTGGTTTAAATTCCTCTTTCAGCGGTAATAGACTCCTGATGGTTTTTCAGGTATTCCTGCCCCAGCTGTTGGATCTTCACTCAAATCTGAAGTTCTTTTAAAGTCAGATGCTGCAGGTTTACTTGTGGCTTATTGGGTGATCAACAGACAATACAAAAGATCGTTAGAAGAATGGGGGACTCTGAAGTCTAAGTCTTTCAAATTTGATAGCTGCATATAAAAAAATAATTTATTTGAAATATTAATAAGTATAAAAATCCATTCATTGGTGCTAGCAATCAATAACAAAAAAAATGAATTCCTGTCAAAATAATAGGATGGTGTCTAAGGAGATACACATTTTCCCTTTTGCTCTTTTAGGTTGTCATTTCCCAAAAAATGATGTTGCTTACAAAAAAGCAGTTGTGCTGATTCTGTTGTCTTGGACGCAAGCACTGATACTATTCCTTTATTTGTATAATTCAGAGATTCAGTCTTTTGCTGATCTTTGACATTTTGAGAAGCACTCTGAATTAGAAATGATTTATTTCTATCATGGTCTACGGAAGAGAAGCTAAATAACAGGAAAGAGTGCTGTGGCCAGTGAAAGATTCTCCCTATCCACCTCATTCAGAATCAGGTCTCTCTGATCATAAAACAGGAAACAAAGCTCCGGCGACTCCTTTTCTTGTTTGACAGGTGGTAGTCAGGAGGATGCAGTGTGCAGGGAGGAAGGTTTTTATTCATTTGTGGTAAACTAGACACAAGGTTAGCATGTCTCAGCACCCTGGGGGTATTCTGTGAAAGCTGCACAAACCATAGCTTGTTATTTTGTTGCCACAAATTGAAAAAGCAAAAAACCAAAACCACTTTTTTTTTTTTTTTTTTATTTTTACAAAGCCACTTTCTTATTCCAACTCTGTGATATTTAGCCCTCCTTTGGAATCCACCCCTGCTCACTGGTCACTTAAATGTAATGTAGACTACTATCTTCTTGTTGCAACTCCCTGTCAGTTACTGTTAGTTTTTGTACTAATAAACTAAACTGCTGTACTGTAAAACGTTCTTGGCGCTCCAGTTATTCCCCCCTGGCACATGCTGTTTATGCATTTCTAATTGTTATTTCTAATGGCAGCTGTGTAAGTGCGCTGGACCGTGCGTATCACATGACTGAACAAATTGACTGACATCACTGTGACTAACTACTGGGATGATTATCAGGTAGCGCTGGTGTTGCACAAAGGTGTTTGCTTTGTGTACTCCGGAGACTCCACTTGTCAATGATCTTGTGGAGGAGGTGCTCTCCTGTGTTTACTCCTTTCTGTCTATCGTTCAAGTTCTGTTGATTTAACGAGCTGCATTTCAGTTGTCTGTCTGTTTCAAAAGTTGGAAACGGTTTCTGAAGCCTCACTTAAACGTATGCTTCTATCAAAACGTGATGAAAACGTCACACCCTTTTATGTCTCTGCAGGGCAAACTATTACTTGCAAGCATTTCAAACATTGTTTTTAGACATTTAAGATATTTTACCAGGTTTGAAATTGTTTTAACTTCTATTTCCTCCACACCTTTCCAAGTTTTTCTCAAAATCAACTCAATAGAGAATTTTCATGTCTGATTAAAAGCTGGGATCTAGAACTAAAGAAACTATTTTTGAAATGAGTCAAAATCATTTTAACTCCAAACTCTTGGTAATAGAAACATTTTTTTGAAGACTAAATAAAAAAATTAAAAAACTGTAGCTTTTGGTTCAGTTTTAAGGATGTAAATCCAAAGTTCAACAAATGTTGACAAGTTGGATTGATATTTACTGTCATTATTTTGGGACTAAAATGTTTATTATTCATTCAATTTGAACTAATTCTAACAATGAGCTTTTTTACCATTCTTCTCCCTTTTGGAATTCTTATCTAGAACCTTGTTTCTACATTTTTATATTTAATATACAATTTCTTGTAATTGCAACACAAATTTCTGCTTGGATGGATCATTTCACTACTTTCTAGGGATTTTCTCCGTAAAATTAATATTCTTTTCCTATTTTTAGGCAATATTTCTGCAGTGTCTAGACCTGTTTACAGTTTTCTTACTGAACATGGAAAATTTGTGCATTTTTTTAGGCTGAGATGTTATCTTGCTTTTAAGGATTTCTGCCCCTCGCATCATGTCAAACCAGGCTTAAGTTGCCAATTTTTCACACCTCTTTCTAATTGTCTCCTCAATGTTGTCCTTTCTTGTTTAAGCCTTTCATTTGTTTCATTTTAATTCAGGTTTTTCTGTTGGTCAGGTTAAAAGTCATTTAATTAATTTGGTTTCTTTCTCCTGCATTTGTGTCCTTCCGCAACCACCACTTTTTTTTTTTTTTTTTATTAGCAGTGAATAATTTTGAGTTCTTCTGACGTAAACACAGCATGATGTTGTTGACTTGTAATGGTCTATTTCCCAATTATGTGGAAAAATGTGTTTCATAAGGTTGTGTTTTTTTCTATATGTATCATCACTTCAAACTCTCAGAAAATGTCTCTTTTTAGGAGAACAGTTCAGAAAAAGCATGTGTAATAGTACTGAGATGTTTTTTTTATCACACTTTTTCTAATTCCAGAATATGATTAATTTTGTTGTCATAATAAATGTGTTACACGGCTCATTATCTTGACATTCCAACTCCCCTTTTGCAGACCTCATGACAAGCAGCTCTGAGAGGGAGCCTCTCTGTAAGTTCACCCCGAATATAGAGAGTCTTCTATTAAAAAAATAAGTTTCTAGAACAAAGAACATCTTTGTTTCTTCTGACATTTGCAGTTGCTTGTTTTTGAAAAGCGCATCCCTGTTCAGACGGATTCTTTCCTGGTTTGATGTGCGTCAGTAATGTCCTCTGTCACAAGGAGAGCAAGTATAAATTGTTGGTCAAACTGTTCACACAGAACATCAGCCATCTGCACAACAAACAAATCTGAATGTGTGCTCTAGATATTACTCATTTTTTTTGGACAAGCTGACAGTTCATTATCAGCATTGTTTTTTTTTTTTTTTACAGAATTCCTTCAATTTCAGGCTAGAAAACAGACATTTTTTTGGAGGCAATTTCTTACAATTTTTCACCTGCTGGTGTCTTTGTGGGTTTTTGACAGTCAAGTAGACTCCCCCTATGGGGTTACAGTCCTGCAAGCCTTGCTCCTCTTGCCTACAAAGTAAGGTGGAATGCAAACTGGCTTGTGGCTGCTCTTGTGAGTCTGAGGAATGGAGATATTGCTCTGACCGCTGCTGTGACATCTGCTGCCAGATGTGTGTGGACATGTGCTTTGGCTTGTGTTCAGGAGACTGCAGCTACACCTTCTGCACACTCTGCTTCAGCCTGGCACAGAGCTGCATCCTTCTCTTTACCACTCAAGAAAGTGAAACATCAGAAGCACAGTGTGAGTCTAAATGTGGCTGTCCAGCTGTTGTACAAATTACCTTGCATCTGCCTGAGTGTAACCTAAATTATCTGTTTCAGGAGCTTCTGTGGGCTCAAAACAGCTTGCTTATCGCAGCTGAACGTCTGAAAGGAAGCATGAGAACAGAAGATGCTTGAAAACAATCCACCACTACATCAGGTAAAATAAATTTAGCAGCCGCACGTTTGTTTCGCTTGCTTCAGAGTCTTGGCATATGTTCTGGGACCTAAATGCAGCAAGCTCCTTTGTTTCAAGATGGAATAGATTAATAGTAGTTTTACCTGCACTATAACTGAGGAAGATGTTTTTTTATTTTTTTGGAAGATGGATTTAATTATGTCTCAGTATAAAAAGCTGATACAAAATCAAATTTTCTTTACCCATATTCCATTACAATGGATATGGACCCTCCTGGAATTCATAAAGGTCAAAACACACCAAAGATAATGTCCATGTCAGCTGATATTTCTTGACCTTTCTGAGGTAGCTCAGCAGGGAAATACCTGTAAATCACCCCAAAGATTATCTGTAAAACTCTATCAAAGTCCACACATTAAACAATTACTCCTTTCAGTTAATGTTGCTCAGAACCAAACCCAGTGAGACTTTTTTCTAAATCTGCGACAAACAAGTCTTTTTTTGCTTGGCTAAAACCAGATGCACATCGTGTTCTGCCTTTGAGCAACAAATGTGGACTCTATCCACACATAACCAGGCACCTAATGCAGCATAGAAACGGCAGGCTTTCTAGGAAAAAAGAAAATCTGCATGAAAGGCCCATCCTTGGCCTAAAAACAAAAGACAAGCTTTAATTTTTTCTTTCCTTTGAAGCTCATCATAAAGAAAAACCACAGCTAAAATTCTGTTTGTGTTCTCCAAAGAGACTAAATGGTTGCATGAATGACCTTTAGCCTGTAAAATGCGAGATTGTAAGTCTACTTCAGTTAAACTCATATTATGGTATTGTCTTGGTTTCAAGTGACAGTTCTACTGAGCTAAAGCACAGATGTTGGCTGCAAAGAGTGGTTATAAAATAAAACGTATTTGCCTGGTAACTCTCATATTCCAATACAATCAACTTGAGAATGTTTTTTTTTTTTTAAAAGATGTATATAATTTCCTAAAAGGAAGCTCTTCATCAAGCTAAGATGATTTAGAAAAAGAACGTCATCTTAAATCAAAAGGATGGAATCCAATCTATTCTTTAAGGGTGTTGAACTTAATAAAGGTAAGCAGTAAAAGAAAAACATCATATCATAGAAAAAATGCATTAACATGTTGCTATATATAAAAAAAATGAAAATGGGCATTGAAAAAAAAAAAGCTAAATCATGGTTTAGAATAGGAACATGGCAAAATTTTAAAAAATCAATATACACTCTTACTATACAGCATATTTTCACTTACACCCTAGATTCTAGATGAATGTGAATTAACGAGTGTTTGGTTTCAAAACTGTCAGTTTATTGAAACTGAAATAAAGCCTATTTTTTTGAAAAAGCTAATCCTCAGTTGAAAAATAAATTCTTGGTATATTATTGACTTAATTTAAAATCAAATAGTGCCTCATGGACTCATCTAAAAGCTTTTATTAGGTAATTCACTTTAAAATAATTATGGCAGTAATATAAATGCAGTGAAGCACACTTTTGCATGGATTGCTTTGATGTTAATGCATGTTTTATTCAAGAATCATTTGTAAGACTTCTGATTGAATGTTTTCACTGATATCATGGGTTTAAGTAAAAATAAAGTCTAAAATAACATGTTGTACCACTTAGAGTAAGATCATCAATTTTTCTTTAAACTACAAAATATCTGTCCAATATGAGGACGCATAATAACACAACAATGTGGACTTTTCGAAATAGGATGGAAGTTGTTCAATATAATTGTTGTAAATTGCTTTTACTAATGTTTTGTTTGTAAACAAGCTGGATTCAGAAGCAACATTTCATCAGTTCTATCTGATGCGAAATGGGTGTTAGTGTATGTTTGCTGCTGTGGTCCATAGATACCTTGCTGCATGTCCCACTTTCATTCATGCACGTGACATATACATGGCCTCACATTTCTCCTCTAGAGTAGTTCACTGTCAAGCCAAGGAGTGCCTTCAAAATAAGCCCAAATCATAATCCCACTAACTCCGTGTTTGACAACTGGCATAAATTGTTTTGCACAGATACAGGTTTGCAAACTTTATACATCAAGACAGTTTTTAGAGTACAGAGTAATTTTCTAGGAAATGTTTCAATCAACACAGACTTGTGCTAGTGCAGTCTTTTTTTTATCCAACAGTCATTAACTTTAACAGTTTAGAAAAAAATGATTTCAAGAGATTCTGCAAATACAAAAATGTTTTTTTTTTCTTTCAAATTGCTGTGAGCATCTGAAGTTCTGACTTTGTCCTGAGAAAATTGGCAACTGTCCTTAATGATTTCCACTTAAGAATAATCTCTTCCCTCTGTGAAAAGATGGACTCTAAATTGTTTGGGACAAGTCTTGTGGTATTCCGATTTGATGTACAGCAGCCTGTTCTTAAGCTGATGATGTTTTCCAAACACACACTTGGATCTCTGTGCTTTTATGGAGGTGGTTCCACTTGCTGATGAGAATTTTATCAAGTGCATTTGATCAGCAGCACCTTGCTGTTACAGATCCTGTGAACTGCTTTAATAACAGCAGGAGGCCACTTTGAATTTCTCTTCCCCTTTTTTTCTGAGCTTTAATTCAAGACTTTGAAAAAAAATCAGAGCATTTCCTTTAACCTTTGAAATTATATGTTTCCGCTGGCCAGAAACCAATACTCAAAAATCAAATGAAGCAGTTTGTCTCGATTTAACAAGTTATGTTTTATCATTAAAATAAGTCTAAGTCTACAAATCATTTCTATTAGATTTATTTCTATTGTAGCATTCAAAGATGTCAAAATTAACACTTGAATTTGACTAGAGTGTAAAAATCAATGCTTTATTACATATAACAAGTAAGTGAACTGAAGAAATTGGAGCACCATTTTCCTTATTGGAAGGAAAAATGAATGATTCATAGCTGTTTTTAATCATACCTAAAAATAGATTAAAAAGTGTAATCTGGCTTTAATATCAAAACTTTACCAGTATGTTCTGAAATGATCAAATCTTGAGTGAAGAACCAGATGGACAACTGTGTTTTTAAGATGTATTACAAAAATAGCATCACAATGTTAAAAATGATGAATGAGTTAAATGAGTGTAGTGTGTGGATGAGAAAATTATCATCGCAGAATGGTTTGAGGATTTAAGATGAACAACCTTGGATGTTTCTAATGACATCAGACCCCAGCAGGTTATTATCATTTATGCTAAAAGATTTTCCTCACCAAAGTGGCTCCAAGCTCAGCTTGAGTTGGACTTTCAAAACTGACTCATTGTAGATCCATGTGCTGCTGAAGTGGTTGATGACGAAGAATGGATCTTTCTGTCCAGATCTTACAAGAGCAGAAGGAGTTTTAGCTTTGAGGTGCAGAAAGCTCGATGTCTCTTGTGGACCTGTTGACCACAGTTGACCAGAGTTGCTTTGGCATTGGTGTCAAAGAGGTCATTTGATCAGTGAAAAGTTTGAATCAAAACTGCATAGAGCTTCAGAATAGCTCAAAAGGATGCACTTAAAGAGTGCACTTAAGGGTGCATTCACATGGGACACATTTAGTTCGCTTAAAGTGAACCAGAGTTTGCTTCCCCTGATAACCCGGAACAAATTTTCAGTCTGAATACACCCAAGCGGGGCCCGGTCAAGGACCAGGAAGCACACTCGGACCCGTTTCAAAGTTGTCTTTCTTGGTTTGATTCCAATCGGACTGAGTTCAAGTTCACTCTGATTCTTCAGTCTGAATGGCCTGCATGCTTGGACCAAAATGACCACCGTAGCCAGTAAACACAAAGCCGCGGACAAATGTGAAGCAACGATGAGTCCCAACAACTCATTAAAATGTGGTTGTATTAATGCAGGCTCATTTAAACAACTTTTTAACATGATACTTTGCTTCTCACGCTGTTTTCCCAACAATCTATTTGGCATAAACACCTTTATAGCCGTTGTCTTCTCACTAACCATCTTGCAGCAGCACGCCTGCAAGTAAAAAGAGTTGTATCTGGTCTTGATACAGACGTTCAAAATTGGTCAACCAAAAATGAAGTTTGAATAAGTGAACTATGGCAACAAGGATTGCAAAGCTTAAGACTTCTAATATTCCTTCTCTTGTTGTTTTGCCCTGCCCTTGGGACAAGTGAATTCCTGGCCAATGACTTAGAAGAGCTTCAGTCACAGGGTTTTGTTCACAAGCTTTAGATCGAAACAGAAATCTCCGGTTGACGCCAGTCTGACTACAGACCAAATGCAAGGTTCAGCACTCGATCTTTCATCAAACTTGGTCCGGACAGACACATTTTTCCTGTCTGAATACACCCCAAGGTTTCACCAAGCTTTCTAACTTCCTCCCACAGTCCAAAACAAATGCTGTATGTGGGTATGAGTGGTTGTCTATCTCTGTGTGGCTCTGTAAAAAACTGGCAAACTGTCCAGGGTGTTCCCCGCTTTTGCCCAATAGTTGCTGGGATAGGCTCCAGCAACCTAGTGACACAACAAGAGATAAAGCTGGTTTAGAAAATGAAAGACCGAATGTTTTCTCAGTAATTTTGCTCAACCCTTATGAGCACAGTTGAGGGAATGTGAGACACTGTGCGTGTTATATTTGAATTGATTTTTTTTTTTTTTATGAAAATTGAGGCATTCTCATGGATTTCCTCAGAGATGAAGAGGTTTTGCTTCATGCTCAAAAATGGGACACAGCTATGTTGGACACAATTTAAACATCAAAACGAATGAACAAGAATTAGGCATACTTCTACAAATGTTTTATACATTAAAATTTCATTCTTGTAAATCAAAAAAAATTTTAATAAATGAACATTGGAATTTGCTCTAGTTAACAGAATCCTTTTACCTTATTTTTTATTTTTTTATCAGTCAGCACCTTTGGGCCTCTGCTCTCTGAAACGCATGGAGGTTTTAATAATACACCAACTTTGTCTTTAAAAACAAAACAAAGATGAGAAATCATTCACAAAAATAAATCTATTATTTTTCTTTCCTGTGACTGCATCACACTGTGCAGATAGCTCAAACTCACATAGAAGTTCCCTACTCTGCTGCCATGTGCTTTGAAAAGTCAGTTAGTGATTTAATAATAGATGTTGCCAGGCCGCCTTCTAAGCTATATATAACCGCTCAATATTTTTACTTTTTGGTCCAGGTTTTGAGGATGGTGAATTTAACTTGCAAGCAGTAGCAGACAAACTCAAAATCTGTTTGCCCATATATACCTTACATTATGACAAACCAGTCAGTTGAATGTTTTTATGTTTACTATCTGTGAAGAGGACTGACATTGATGTGTTCAACAGAGTATGACTGTTTCCTTCCATAGAGACTGTGAAGCCAAATGAAGATGAAAGTCTCACGGAGGTGAGGAGACTTTGACAAGGCGGGTAAAACATAACCTGCCAATTTTCAGGATTTGTACGTTCTTATTATACATTTTAAATCCCCCCCCCCCCCAAAAAAAAATGTGTTTTATTTTTGAGAAATTTATTGAATAAACTGAATTGGTGATATTTTTCAAATTTTTTTTTATTTATTTATTTTTTAAAAAGGATTAACTTTTGTGCTTTGGATTTTCAGACCAAACATCTTTACCAGCAGCTCAGGATTATCAGCACCCCCAGATGATATTTTGTTCAGAGAGCGTCCCGGGATATCACCTGTGTGACGGCAGATACAGCGCGGTGGACTTGTATCATCTTGTTTCCAGTTTAATAACCACAGCTCATTTTATAAAGATGGATTTGTGTCTTCTGTGTCCGGGGGTTTGGATTGCAAATGACTTTTAAAGTTTGAGAATGAACTGCACTGAGCTTCACTTCATAAAAAAACTTTTAAAATGATGGACTCACTGTTTGAAAAAAACAAAGGCAAGCGCTTTGTACTTTTGTCATCCTTATTTAAAAATAATGTATTTTAATTATTATAAATAAAGCAAACGTGTTTTGTTTTTTGTTTTTTTACACAAATGTCCTCCTGTATGATTTTAAACATTTTTGATCCATTTCAAAACTGGTCTTTTAATTATGATGTTTTAATTATGATAATGTTGTATTTTGCCAAAATAAAAGAAAAGAAAATGTTCGTGTTCTAGGACATAGTTTCTGCACAGTGGCGGTAATTCCTTAGAAATTCACATTCTGAGTTGTGTGCGGGACCGTTGGCATGGAGTAAACATGTCCTCATTTCCTATAATCCATTTGTTTAAACTCTCTTTATATAGCTTACAGCCCCTCACTCTCCCAGCCTAACATTACCGGAGCAACAAAAATGGCGAGCAATATCATAGCTAACCAGCCGTGCAGTTTTGAGCCAGATTCCAGCTCAGACCAGGAATAGGAAGACAAATATGAATCTACTTGTCAAGTGGAAGCATCAGAATGGAGAGGACCAGGGAGTTTGTGGATTGCCGTTGTACAGTAGCTTCTATGTCACACCTGCAAGCTTTTTTCCAACTGCATTTTTTTTTTGTCTGCTCGTGATTTGCAACAATTCCAATAAATACTCAGAAATGCTATTTTAATCTTAAATTTCTTTATGTCCAGTCATCATGAGAGAAATGCCACAAGATCATGTTAAAAACACTTGGAATATTTACTAAGTTATTACAGTTTCTCCAAAGCAGTGAGGATCAGCTAGCTAATTAACTAATTTACAATAGTCTTATTACTTTTTTCAAAATAAAATCACCTTGAGATGATAACCAAATGAAAGTAAAAGGAGGATAATTCTACCTAACTCTATAGTCTGTCCTGTGGATCTGTTTTTTTTATTTTGTCAACATCTCACTCAGTATTTTCCTGCAGAGTGGACATCTACAGATGAATAAAATATGTATTGATTCGCACCTAGCCGAATGGAGGCTCACAGAATAGTAAAAGTAGAAAAAAAAAGGTAAGGTTCATCCCCAAATGACAGAAGATCTACCTGAAAAACGTGTAGAGGGAAGAAAATTTAAGATCTTGAGGGGATTTTTTTCCCCTGACTTTCAGTTGCCTTTCATCTCCTTTTTTTTTTCCTTATCTCTTTGTGTTGGAGCAGATTTCTCTCACCTCTCTACCTGCGTATGTTCCCCTCTCATGAATTGCATTGCCTTCACTGAATGTCTGGTTAGGAGTGGAGGTACACATTGTGCACTGCTGTCAGTCAAGTAGATTACAGCTCTGGAGGATCCTGATTGTTCCCCTACCAGAAATGAGGAGATGGCTCCTAACTTTGTAAGCCAGGTACATCCAAAGATGTCTGTTTTTTCTCCATCTCTGGGGGTTTGTGATACAAAAAAAATCTCAACACAAAAGACAGAGTCAAAAGCTTTATATCTGGTTTTGACTCAGCAAAGCTGCTATCACTTATTCTAGTCACATCACAGGGAGGGAAATATCTTCTGATCTAATGAGCAGAAGAAAAAAAACAGACAAAGGCTGTTCAACCCTCAAACCCTTTTGTTTGTTTGGCCTTTGAGACTTGGTTTTCTCCTCATGTCAACCACTCCTCTAGACTGTAATCTTAAAGAGATGGCTCATTTTGATAGCTACATTGGTTTTGCCAAAGTGAAAAAGAAAGAGCTCACCCATGCTGGAAAGCTTTTACTCGAGCATTAACACTACAGGCAGCTGAGCCTTACTGAATGGAAGATGACTGTCTCATGATGGAGAAATGTGTTTATTTGAATCAAACTGTCTCCCCCTATATAAAAAAAACATTTTACACAAAAAAGTTTTCTATTTAAGTTTTACTGTTTTCTTTAAGATATTTCTGAAACACCTTTCTCAAACCACCTGTAAATTATTAAGGATAAACAGTTGAGTTAGTCATGCATGAGCCTATAGTTGCATCAGCTTGACTATTTTATCTCCTGCTGTTTGCTTGTTTTTTTTTTTTTTTTGCTTTTTTTGAGTTGGCAATGTACAAGTGAGACTTTCCAAACATGGTGAGGAATGGATTAATTTGATTTTTGACCACTCTGAGACCTCCATCTTATCCCGCAGCCCAGTCCCCTCACTCAATTTCCATTTCATCGTGTGAAAATTAAAGCGATATGAAGATGTGAGGCACTGATGGAGAAGGCTGCCTGAGATGAAAAAAAGGGGGTCAAGGGAATGGGAAAAGATTCAGACTGTGAGATATATTAAGGAGAGTTTGAGATGGGGAGCAGAAATGGTGGAAGCATTTTCGTGGCAGGAGGTGTCCTGACCAGATCCATCACGATAGCTCCTCAGAGAAACAAGCTTTGCAGCCATCATATTTAGAACATTTTTTAAAGATTTTGTTGTTTTCACATTTAAAGTTTTTTGTTTTGCTGTGGGACAGATCAGATAAGTTTAAATAATAATTGCCTGCTGTTAGTCTACATTTAAAGCACCTATTACAAGTGAATTTCCGAGTTAGACTGTTTTTGTTTTGACAGACCAGCAGTCAATAACTGTTGTCATTAGTCTTGGCTGTGGAAAAGTTAAAAACAGGAGTGCTGTTGGTGTAATAGCTTCAGAAAACCCAATAATACTCCTCATTATTACTAAGAATCCAAGGTGGATGGTGGATGGAGGAGCAACAACAAATACTACAAACCAGTCTAATGCCTAATGCCTTAAACCAGGGGTGTCAAACTCAATTGCACAGAGGGGCCAAAATTCAAAACACATCTTATGTCACAGGCCGAAAAGGAAAAAACATTTATTGAACCCGTTAAAACTAATTTTTGAAGACTTTAAAACGTTTAAAAAGTAACTTTTTTTGACATGAATATAAATAAAACAGAAAATAATGTTATTCCAGAATAAACCAATTACACCTTAAAAAAACTTCATATTTTGCTCTCCCCAAAAAAATCCTGTTAAAATTATGCAAGTTAAAAATAATATGAACATTCAAAGAAAACACACTCAAATTTCTTTACTTTTGTCATTTTATACAAATAAAATAACTCATAAATATCTCAAAAGATTTTGCTCTCCATAGAATAAATTCTGTCAAAGTTATACAAATATAAACATGCTGCAGAACAAAACAAACAAACAAAGCCTGGAAATATAAATAGAATATTCTGCAAAAACTGATCAGATTATTTTGTTTTCTTTTCTCTTGTTTGGTTTTATCAGAGCTGGACACCTAGCATTGTTTTTTCTTAGCATCAAGTTAATTTCTGTTTGGTGTGTGAGGTACTGTGTCTTTGTGAAATAATTCAAAGTGATTTGATTTTTTATAATCTGTTACTGTCAATATAATGTTTTAGGTGTCAATAAAACATTAAAAACTAAACCAAATAAACTATCACTGAGATTACTCCAAAAATATTTGGTGTTTTCCTAAATTTGTAAACAGTAAAAATCCTCCCACAAAATTTATAAATTCATAAATAAACCGGCACCTTAACGTAGTGGAAAGATTTTAGAGCTCCAGTGATCCTAGGAGTTTTTGGGGCTTTTGCCCCTGGTAGGATCTCCTATGGCAGACAGGTCCTGGGTGACCAGCAAGACAAAGAGAGGTTCAGAAACCCTTATGAGAAGACAAAAACACAGATCCAGTAACGTCGCCCGGATTGGAGTCACAGGGGCCCCACCCTGAAGCCAGGCCTGGGGTTGGTGCTCGCAGGCGTTCGCCTGCTGACTGGGGTTCTTCCCACGGGCCCTGGTCAGGTCCAGCTCGAATAAACAACTTGGGCCCACCACCCACAGTAGATGGGGAAGAAGACTACGAGGTGTCACCCACTTCAAGGGACGCCATGAAAATAGAAAACACAATTATCATGCAATAAAATGATTGTCGTGTGTGGTATTTTGAAGTGTTTGTAAGGCTAATTTAAGTTGCCTGCACTTATGAGGTATGGGTGATGCTATTGTATGATGCCCTAATGCCACACTCTAGTCGTTATTAAGATGTGTGTATTGGCTCCTTACTGTGTGCAAATGTTGCACGCACAGGGTGTACAAGTGATATGTAAGTACCTGTAGGATACCCGCACAAACTACGCTCTGATTGTCTCATTTCTTAATTTCTAACAGTCGGGCTGCAAGCACAGAGAGCACAATGAGTGCATACAAGAACAATACAGCCCCTTGTGCATTGCGCACTGATCAATGTACCTGCGTCTCACCCACTTACTTACCCCTATATGTGTTCGCTACAACCTGTCGCCTACATCATGCCCATGAGCTTTTTTGCTCTACGGGCTAACTCTACGATCTTAAAATTTTCAGGTTCAGGTTAAGGTTTCCTCATTTTTTGCCTGCAGACAGCCTGTATCTACTCATAAGGGCAGCTGTGGCCAAGGCATAACAAGTAGGAAGAATAAACCCAGGGTTTGGGCTAAACAGGTTGACGCCCTGTGGATGCCCCTTATAGGAGGTGCTCTTGCAGACCCCACTTGGTGTTCACAGCAGAGCAGATATAGAATAAGGAACATCACAGAACTCCCTCAAAAAATACAGGGAGGCAGGAGGAGGAGCCCCCTGGGGACCTTTGAACAGGCAAACAGGGAAAAAAATCAGTCACCTGGGGGATTGTTCCCCTGATAATCTTTTATGGGTTCGGGCTGTTGGGGACTTGGACTCAAAATGGGCTGCAGTGGCAAATGGGGGCAGAGATGGTGAGGTGCCAATGCAGAAAGAAAGTTCTTCTGGGACTGTGGAGGTCAGATGCATCCATCATCAAGAGGTTGCTCGCTCAGTGCAGGGATTCCACCGAAAACCCTCACAATGATCTTAGTCACATAATGCAAACATTTTGAATAACAATGATCTGAAACTGCTTGGAATTAATTGGATTATAAAACTCTAAATTAACTTAGCTCAGTTTGATAGACTAGATTGAATTCTGGAGTGGTTGTGTGGGGGAAACTTGGCAGAAGCCCTCATTTTATTTTTAATAAAATTGAATTCAATGAATAAAAACTAAAGAAATTAAAAAATAATTGGTAATTTGTATTGAACTGAAGCATGTTATGAAGAACCAAAAAGGGTGACACAGCAAAAAAGCATCAAGCTTTTGCACAGTGGGCTACGTGGTAACAGGAAACCAAATCTGAAAGGCCAAAAGTTGCTTAAATTATCAACATATTTATCAAAGTTAAATAGTTTTTTCTGGATTAAAAAGGGTTGGATTGAAATGGTCTGAATTTCTAATCTATATGTTGATGGCCTTTGAGATCCTGTTTATGCAAAATCAGGGTCTGGACATCCTCCAAAGCTATTCGTTAGCTGGTGGGATCTAAACCTTCAAGACCTGAGGACAATCCATTAATTGACCTATTGACTCAAGAAAATAGTGCTTCCCTGAGAGAAACAACAATTTTGTTAATTGCATTTTTCAACCGTGAGTGAGGGCATTAAAGGTGGATAGCAGAAATTACAAAGCTGAAATTACTCAGTCCTATTACAGCCATACCTGCAAAATAGACCTTTTACCTCTAATCAGGAATGAGAGTAATGGCCAATTTTTAAATATTAAGGTGAAGATCTTAAAAATACACCACTCAAAATGTATTTGTGTTCTACTTTGTTGCCAGAAAAAGGGTATTGAAAGTTCTTTTAGGAATTGGGGGTTCAAGTTTTTTCTGCCAATCATAAACTCAGCTTTCTGAATGCTATGTAAGCATGCACTGTCAGTCAAACTAATGGACTCTAACTGTGAAACTGTGGGTTCACTTCAGATGGGATGGTCTTATGTTTGACTCTGGGAGCCTAAAGTTGTTCTCTGGCTGACAAAAGCCTCTTCAAAAGCTGTGTCTAGAATGAACCCTTTGAGATTAAATAATGAAGTGTTCTGACCACTCTGTGACTGAACCTCTATTGATTTTTTATTAATTTAGTGCCAGTAGCTAGAGTCAACAAAGAAAGGACCGTTTGACATCATTTCTGACATAATTGTGTTTACGAAACTGATCACTGAGACAAATATCAATGAACTTCTGATGTTTGTTTTTTTTCCCAAAAGTAGAAATAAAAAGAAAAGAAAATAGAAATAAAAGGAATAAACTATTAATCAAATAAAAAAAAAAATGTATATGTCAATATATATTTGTAATTTTTATTTTTTGCAAAAATTGCAAAGTATCACACTTTAGGTACAAGAAAGAATACAATTTAAGAGATCAATGCGTTTCCAAGCAAAGAGATCAGATCCAAATATAAACAGATTACAGTTTTACCAAGAAGCAATGCAAGTTTTTAGTATTCTAAGTGACAATTCCTACTGGAATATTTCTATATTAATATGAATATAAGATGTGATGAATGAGGTGTAGTCTTTCAGCACTCTATGACTAAACCAATCAACACCAGCAGTTACATGAAGTACTTACTGTGAATAAGTCGAAAAGTTGTTGTTTTTCATTTTTGAGAAGCAGTAATTCTAAATTCAGAAATGAATTTTAAATGAGAAAGCCTGATAACATTTTTATTGTGACCAACAGATAAATTGCAGACTTAAGATTTTATCTTTTTACCCTGAAAGCAGGTGTTTGATTGGTGTAAACTTGTGAGACTGGTTATTGCAGTTTTCAAAGCAGTCACTTTGACCACGAAGGCAGGTTAGTGAACTGAAAAAACATGGATCTGCCCTCAACTTCATGGTCACTTATTCCAACACCTATTGTACATTTTTTTTTAAAGATGACTAAAAAGAAAATTGAAGAAAACAGGAAAAAATACGTTTTCTGTTGGAGTTTTTTTCTTTAAATAAATCTTTTTCACACAAATGTGTTAATGTTGATTAGTAGTAGTTAGTAAGAACAACACTGCAAATTGATCTCAGCTGATCTAAAATTGGTATTTTCACAACCAAGAACCCAGGTTTGACCACAAAAAATTCTGGTCAGAAACATATATTCATGAGATTTTTGTTTGGTTAAGTACCAAAGGCCTCCACATAAGCTCCAGGAGTGTCTTTGAATGTTCTTTTTTTTTGGTGTTTTGGCATGACATGGTTGGACAGTTACTAGTCCACTGTCTAACTCCATCTGTGTGTGGAGCACATCCACCCACAGCTACAGACAGAGAACGTTGACAGCGTTCCTTGCCCATGTTCAAAACTTGTTTTGCTCCACCAGAGGTCATTAGAAATGTGCTCTTTCACTGAGCCTGAAACTTTTAAAAGTGACAGAGCCATGGCAGAAACTCAACAATCACCTAAGGGAGGTTTGATCCCCGTGTAAGCAGCGAAGACTCGGCTCTGTGGCCCCTTTAAAACTTGACCTTTCTGACCTTCTGTGAAGAGGCCCTCCTGGCCAAACAAACAAGCATTGTTGATGAAGAGCGGGAGGAGGTGTTGGACGTGTTGGAAACTTTGCCCTGCAGATACGGCTTTCGACAGTGGAAGAGACTTGCTGCTTGGTTACAGTGATGAACGACTTTGCCTACCCTCTGATAATTGCTCACTCAGGGGCAGAGAGAAGTCCATTAATCAAAATGAGCAGAGGTACTACAGGACTCTTACACTTATTGCAGAATGTGGAAGACCCGGAAGCTTTGGGCTCACAACAATCAGGCAGGTCGGGACTCACTCTGCAAAAACAATCTCTATATTTGTGTGATGACCTAAGATCAAAGTTTCTAATCAAAGTCATCATGGGAGGAAGTGGGTTAAGAACAGTCTTCTTTACTAGAAAGACTAGCAAGAGCAGCTCTTCAAACATTATTTAAAGAGATCTACTCCAGCTGGAAGGAGCTGACTTTTCAAATGTAATAAATTGTAAAAAGATAATGTGAATATTAGCCTGCAGTATTTATTATTTCACGTGTGATGCCTGTTTTGTTGATAGTCTCAAAATGTGATTTTTTTTATGCAACCATCAGAACATTTAGATGGCACTGACAACTTTTTTACATATTTTCTTAGAAATTTAGTTGCAAACAATATGCACCAAAATATATGTGAATGTGTCAGGATCAAAACACATTGCAGAGAAAAGTACAGCTTGTTCCTCTTTGTTCTGTTTCTATTCAACATTCAGAAGACATTTTGGCATACAAGACCCAATATGATCTCATTTGGACTAATATTTAATGCAAATGCAACAATTCAGGTCATTTGAATGCTGCTTTAGAGCTGAAATTACAAGTGTCCATAGATCCGGTCTTGTGTTGCTTGTCATGCACTGATTTTTCTGTAGATTCTTGTCAGATTAATGATTTTACATGGAAAAGGGCAAAAAAAAAAAAGAATTGAATGAACTCCAAATCTAATTAAATGTACGATTCACATTTTCTATTTTCTTCATTTCCCGTATCCTGCGAACAATCTTGATTTGGAGCTTTGCAAACAAAGGAGCTTTATCTGGCGTCAAAGAATCCATTCGACCAAGGCAGGAAAGTTTCAAAGAGAGCCAATTCTGCGCCTTCAGATACACTTTGTGGAAATGTTATCAAAGTAATCTAATTTTATGCTTTTTTTGTGCTGCACTTTGTACAAAAAGGTGCAAATGTAAAGTGAAGTCGTGATGTCTATTTCTACATTTCCTCAATCTCTGCTTTGATCTGTATCACCTCAAAACATTTTTTGTATTTTATTCTTTTGATTTCCTTTTGTAAATATAATTGTTCAAAGCTGTTAAATGTACTTATTTTGTTGTGTTGATATATTTTTTAAAGACGATTTAGTTGAAACAACAGATTTTGTGGTCTTTGTGTTTCGTCAGTGAAACGTATTTCTTTTCTTTGCTCAGCTCGGTAAGTGAAGTCAATTTAAATTTTTAATTCCAATCCACATCATTTGACTCAATTTGGGAAAGCCTGTCAGGAGAGGGGTTTTTTTTTATTTTTTATTTTTTTATGGGATGTCATTTTGTATTAACATTTGTATTAAAGCATATTATTGGTGCATTTTAGATTACAGCATTCCTTCTTTCAGCTTCTTTCATTGTTTTTTGATCAAGATTAAAAGTAAACGTGAGTTTAAACGTACATATGGAAAAGCATTCATGCCCCCATTTAAACCAATTAAATCATTGTTTTTTATACTTTAATTTACCATAAAAAAGAGATTATGGCACTACACTGGCAGAAAAAAATCTTGTTATATCTGGTGATATTGTCACCTGATTTCTATTAAATAAACTTTGAATTAATCAAAGTATTAGCAGTATTAGCAAAGTATTAGTAGTATTAGTATTAGCTTAATCTAATTTCTTTAAATATTTGTTTTTACATTATGCATAACACATCTCTTCTTTTATTAAATGCTGTGATAAGCAGTACCTTAGCAGCCATGCTAACATTTGCTTGACTGAAATGTTATAAGTTTTACCATAACAGCTCATTGCAAATTGATAAGTTATTGATATAGGATTATGTTAATACATTACATGTTTATAAAGTCTGAGATCTTAAGCCATTACTTTGTTTCAAGGTCTGGGGCATCAGAGCAATGCAAATGTTTTAACTTGTCATTTATTCAGTATGACTGATTAGAGTTAATACAGTCAGTCTTCTTTTTTCCTTCTTTTGTGGTAACATTTGAAAAACCACAATTAAGTTTGTAAAGTGTTTTAACAAACTTTCTTTTTAACCACAAAATCCAAGCTTTCAGACGTCATTCCGACTTGCCTTTCAAAACTTTGTTTTTGACAAATATTTGAAAAAGACTCGCAACAAATTGCTATGATGATCTCCATTAATTACAAAAAAATACTTATTGTAAGTTTGTTTTTTAGACTTTTATTAGTGAGTAATGGATAGCAGGATGTTTTGCATGGGACAAATACAATAATAAATAAAGAAAAACAAACTTCACACGTGGACACTTAGACCTTCAACTATCCTTTTCTCTACTTGGAATAAGAACAATATTTGGAGCAATATTTTCAAGGTTGATGATTTAATGGGCTGCACGGTGGCGCAGTGGTTAGCGCTCCTGCCTCACAGCAAGAAGGTTCCCGGTTCAAGTCCTGGCTGGGGGACCTTTCTGTGTGGAGTTTGCATGTTCTCCCCGTGCATGCGTGGGTTTTCTCCAGGTACTCCGGCTTCCTCCCACCGTCCAAAAACATGATTCATAGAGTTAATTGGTTACTCTAAATTGTCCCTGGGTGTGACTGTGAGTGTGCATGGGTGTGTGATTGTGGCCCCTGCGACAGACTGGCGACCAGTCCAGGGGTGTACCCTGCCTTCGCCCATGAGTACCCGGGTTAGGCTCTGGTGACCCCGAAAGGGATAGTGCGGATTGGAAAATGAATGAATGATTTAATTAAAAAATTCCTCATAAATAGTTGATTATTAATTTAAAAAAAGAAGCCTATTGAAGTTTGTAGTTCTGAAAGCCTTTCATTGCAAGGGTGGTGATTTAAACAAGTTTTCTTTCATTGAAATTTGTACTTTATTCTAATTTGTTCTTTAATTATCATTACAAAGGTTTGCGAGAGAAAAAAATAGTGACACACTCCATCCAACCAATTTGTCGTCCTTTTTATTTCACTGTTTTGTATGAAACTATACTTGCATAACTTTGGACACACTTTCAACCCTGTTATTTGGTTTGTAATGCACTGTCTGGAGATCTGTATTGATTTTGTTGCTCACTACACTTTGCACCTGTCTGTTCACATGAGCAGTTTAAATTATATGTGCTGTTCGCGGTTCGAAAGCCTCTGAATGCTCAATTTGACATCTTCCACATTTTTTTTCTAAGTGAATGTTATTTTAAGACTACAACTGTACAGGGCATGCAATAAACCCCTGTTTCAACAGAAGGTAAAACAAAATATTAAAATCAACAGTCGTTCTGATCGTGTAAGATATGGATTTAATGTGGTTATCTTTGCAGCTGTCTCCCTGCAAAACTTTGCACAACTTTGCTGTTGAATATTTAATTTGACAATGACTTTACATATTATTACCATTTACTTATGTTTTCCAAAATTAACCAAAAAATATTGTTTAAATGCATTTGGGTACAGCATTAAAACAGAGAATAAAACAAACGCAGTAAATTTTAGCACTAAGAAAAAATGAAAACAGATATTAACACAACAATAAATTATGAATATAATATACATATGTGTTATTCTTGCCTGATTGTTTGAAATTAACCATTTCAAATCAAATTAAAAAATCAAATAATTTTCATTAATCTTAGAGGGTAAATATTAAACTTTTCTTTTATTCTGTGTATTTTTTAACAGATCTTTAGTCATAATTGATGTATGGAAATATGTGTGCATGTGCACGTGTGTGGGTGTGTGTGTGCGTGAGTGGCTGAGGCAAATCAGTTTGTGCTTAAAATTAAGGCAAACAGAAAACTACGCCTCAGAATATTTAAACTTGTGGATGGCATCATGGTAACTTTGGTTAGATTTTTTTGGTTGTCTTTGGGAACAGTAGTGGACTTTAAAGTCCCACTCCAATCACCTTCATGTATTGTAAAAGCATTCCCAACCAAACTAGCCAAAATAAAAAACATAAAAAAAACTGTGCCATTTACTAGGGCAGTTTCTGCAGTGCGGCAGTAGTTTATTAATGGATTGCCTCTGAGTTGTGGGTGGGACAGTTGAGTGTTGAGTTGAGTAAGCCCACCTCTATTTCCCATCATCCATCTGTTTATATGCTTTCCTGCTTGCTTACGGCCCCTCACAACCCCAACTTGACAACAAGTTGGCGTGGTGCAACAAAAATGGCGAGAAATATTCGAGCTATCCAGCCTTACGATTTTGAGCCAGATGTCAGTTTGGAGGATGAAGATGGACATGGATTTCATTGTCTACAAGTGGATGCAGTGGAGTGGTCAGGGAGCTTCTTGCCTGCAACTTTCTTTGTCAAAGCTACAAGCTAATTTCAAACAGCATCTTTTCATCTGCTCCCGATTCACAACCATTTGAATAAAGAAATACTTAGAAACACCACTTTTTAGCTTAACTCTATGAGAAAACTATGAGAAAAATGCCACAAGAACATGTTAAAAACACCAAAAACACAATTTTCAGTGGAGTGAGTCTTTAGGCAGAGTGAAACAACTCTAATCGAAGCTCCCCTGAGCACAATTTGCCAAATGTTTACATTTCAATCAATGAACTGCTTTTCATTCAAAGCCAGACTGATTCAAGCAAGAGTCAAGAACTTGTCAGTCAATTCCCATCCAGTTCTTTGGCAGGAATTGTAGTTGTGACTCCTCTCTTTGCAATCAGACTGTAAACTGGCCACTGGCTGGGACAGGCAGTTCGAAGTCGATTCGTTCGTTATGCCCCCGGACTGAGAGGCATTGTTAGCCTTAGACCCTCCACGCTAAAGTCCTCCAGTCTCCAACCCTTTTCTTCCTGGCGTGTGTGGAGGCCAATGTTTTTAGATGGGGCTGCATGAATCCACATCACACAGCTAGTCATTAAATGAAATCAGTCCATCCAATTTTGTCCGTGTGCAATAAACTCTCTCTATCATTTCTTGCAGCAATCTGCAGGCACCCCACCTATTTCCATCCACTGTCCAGTTTATGTGCTGTGTGTGTCACAGCCGCCCTGTTCAGTCCCTGTGAGCACAAACCAGCTGCTCCAGTGCCAGACAGGAGAGAGACTTCACATGATTGTTATTCACTGCCTGTGAAGCTTTATTTCTGCATTAAGCTCCGCTCATCACATGATGCTGGGAGTCAGCGGTAGAATGGAAATCATGATGAATTTGACAGAAATTTATAGTTATTGTCAATTTGCAGTGGAAGCTTTAATGAGAGACATTCGTTCCCCTGCCATGTGCTCGCTCTAGCGTTTTACATACAGCTGTTGGGGTAGAAGACGCGTGTTTTTCCTCACTGCTCGGCTCATCTGCCAGGAAGCTGCATTCATTTACTGCAGACTTGAGGCTGGTAGCGCCACCTCTCTTTTCACCCACTGTGGGCCCTACGTTTTAGCTGCCTCCCCCCACAGGACATTTTCGAGGAACTTGCACCAGACATGTTTATCCAGAGTTTGAAGTCATTACAGCTCAAAGTGGAATTAAATCCTTAACTGTCCAGCACCTTCCCCGATTGTTTCTAAGAAATATGATGAGCTCTTTCTGTGACCAATTAGACATTTTTATGTTTTGAGAAAAAATATTTTTTATGCTGCATCAAAGCACACCAAGCGCAGACATATGTATTTCATGTCAGTGTGTCCCACTGTTTTTATGTGCTGCACATTGTGAGGTAATTTAGTGATTGATCTTTTAGCTTCACGCCAGACGTGCTATGGTCCTTTTCGTCAGGCTCCGATGCCTTAACCTCTTGTTCAGGTTGAATTAGTCAAGAAGAGTGATGCTGTGCTCAAGGTGAAAACTAACTCTTTAGTGTATGCTCATCCATCTCCCCTGTGTCATTCACTGAAAACATGCTCTGTACTAACAGCACCTGCCAAAAACACTGTTCTGTTGCTCGAAACTAATGATGACCCAACAGGCTTGACTGTCCTCGAGCTCTTATAAAGGACTCTGTGAAAGCCTTTGTCTGTGCTGTATAAATAAAAAGCACAAACCCCTATTTTTAAAGCCACAAAGGCAATCTATCAGAGAACATCAAGAGTTCACATTTGGTCACCTTTGTTGAAAATACCCAAATTGCCTCTTTTTTTCCTCCTTTTTCTTTTACACCTCGTCTTATAAACCGCACTCTTATCAAGTGGGAACCGTCTTTGAATTGGTTCGCCCATGGGGAGAAACCTATAACCGTGGTAAATTAATGATGAGGGTGATATCAGGTGTAAGAAGAAAGATGAAACAAAAATCTACGGCATGTAATAAAAGAAAGTGAGAAAGATTAAAAGCGAGGCTAGTATCTGTGGATCAGAGAGAGAAGCAGAATAGTTATCATTACGTGCTCCACTCATTTGGAAGTGGCCGTGGATATCCTCTCTGCAGCTGCACAAATACACACCAACACACAAGCACAGATAAACACGAAAAATTGATTACCACCTCTTCCTGATTGCACCTCTCTGTCTTCTAAATCTAAATTGCAACTCCAGACACAAAAGCAGGCTGTGCAGCTGAAGCACACTAAATCAATCTCTTCCACTTCCCAGCTCCTCCACGGCCAAATAAAAAATGGGCTGCAACCTCTTGTTGAGAACCAAAAAGCCCCAGAAAGGGTAAAATGCAACCAAAGACGCTGCATTTTATGACTTCCTGTAAAAAAGATATGCAGAAAGATTATAAAATTCATCTCTCACCAAATTCCTTATCACATTCAGCTAAAATAGGTTTCTTTTTATATGTTCACTTAACTGAAGCTTCATTTATTCCTTCCACAACAATTGAACATTAATATGAAAAGGAGCCCTATCTGTTTAATTACAAAATGAAGTTACACTCCATTGATTTGAATAATATGCAGTTCCAATAATATAATGCAGTGTGTTTTAAATAAAGAGAAAACCACTTAAAATTGAGAGATAAAACTAATTGAAGTTTATCAGCTTTTTTGAGTGTGCACTTCGGTAAATTTTTGATGCACAGACATTTCTTATCGAGCCCACCCCTCGTTTGCTCCGCTTTAGTTTCCTCGCTGCATTCTCTTCACTGGGTTGCCTTTATTGTTTGTCACATATAACATGAACCTTCTTTTCATTTGTCCTCATCAGTCATGCGGAGGGACGTACTTCATTTGAGGATGAGTCTGAGACCTTGTCCTTAGTGGTGGCCATTACTCCTAACGGTTGTTGGCTGTTTGGAATGCATCCCTGCGTTCTGCTCAAATGTTCTCATTTATACCCTTGTCTGGTTTAGCACTTAAGCTTGAGCACAAACACATTTGTTTATTCAGAAGTGGACACTGGGCTGCACGGTGGCGCAGTGGTTAGCGCTCCTGCCTCACAGCAAGAAGGTTCCCGGTTCAAGTCCTGACTGGGGGACCTTTCTGTGTGGAGTTTGCATGTTCTCCCCGTGCATGCGTGGGTTTTCTCCGGGTACTCCGGCTTCCTCCCACCGTCCAAAAACATGCTTCACAGGTTAATGGGGTGTGAATATGAATGTGTATGGGTGTGTGATTGTGGCCCCTGCGACAGACTGGCGACCAGTCCAGGGGTGTACCCTGCCTTCGCCCATGAGTAGCCGGGTTAGGCTCCGGCAACCCCGTGACCCCGAAAGGGATAAAGCGGATTGGAAAATGAATGAATGAATGAGAAGTGGACACTGAAAAGTTGCATTCAGTCATGTAATTCTTGGGCAAAAAGAAGCTTAGGAAATATATTAGGCAAAGACATATGAGCGGTGGCGAGATAAGGTCACTGTAGAGCTGTTCAACCTGCTTTGCTTCAAATTTGTTTGGTTGTAGCTGCATCTCTACAAGGACAGGGTTTTTATCAGAAACCAATCTATGCTTTGCTTAAAGACCCATTCCAATAAAAATCATGTTTTTGGTGTTTTCAACGTGTTCTTGTAGCATTTTTCTCATGATGTAGGACATATGTAAATTAATTTTAGATTAAACAGTGTTTCTGTGTATGTCTTTATTCAAATCTTGATGGATCAGGAGCAGAAGAAAAACCTGCGGTTTGAAAAAGCTCGGGTTTGTGAAACAGCATCTGCCATGGGCAGGTCAAAGTCTTCCTTCTCCACTCCCATTCGGACACATCCACTTGCAGACAAATAGATCCATTAACGTCTTCATTTTCCTCATCTGAGCTTTCATTTGACTCTAAGCTGTACGACAGGATAGCTCAGTTTTATTGCTACACTAATGTTAGCTTGGGCTTGAGGTGAGGTGCTATAAGCTAGTATGAGAAAAAAAGGGTTGATGGGAAATTAGTCAAGGCCACCTTCAGTCCTGTCCACAACCCAGAGGTGAACTTCAAATGAACTCCTGCTGTTCCGCAGAAAATATGTCTTAAAAATATATTTTTTTTTATTTTGGCTACAAACTACATAATCTTAATCAAAAGACCACTTGGAACGACTTTACAGTAGAAAAATATGTTGTTGGAGTGGGACTTTAAATGACTAACTTCCTGTTTTTGTTTGTTTGTCTGATGTGAATGCATTCTGCTAAAAAGCAAATTAAAATGAACTTTAAAAATGTATACATATATTTATCTGAAGCACCACAAAGACAATCAAACGCCTATAAAATGGATGAGCATCCCTTTGCATTCACAAAAATCTAATACATATGTTGTGATAAAAAATTAAGTATTTTGCCAAATTTGATCTGAAGATCACAAACATGAAATAAAATAAGCAAGACATATTCATGTTTTTAAATGTTTAGCAACTGACAGTTATGCAAAGGTCTCATCCATCTCAGGTCAAAAGAGTGCTGGGTAACAGCAGCTGCATCACTACATAACCTTGGTGCAACAGGGGAGAGCAAACACACATATTTCTGTACAGTCACAGACAGCTGAGCCTGAGCCAGTAATTCAAAGCTCCATTTGCAGCAGCCACAGTTCAAGTGTGTTTGCTGCAAACAGGAAATGAAAACGCAGCAGTGCAGGACTCTGATGTTTGATTGACAGAGACAAACATCACTCATGTAGCTAAACAAATATAAGTAGAAAAAATGAATTTAAAAAACACATAAAAATCACATCTTTGCTTTAGATTTTTTAAAAATGTTTGAGTATTTGTATTTTTTGCGTCAGGGACCAGCAGATCTAATTATGATTTATAGACCAGCAAAAATAGATAATTAGAATTCAAACTTCATTTCAGTATAATAAGTTCCTGCCAAAATTTGTCATTCCCTTTAAAAAAAAAAAAGCACAAATGAAATTTTTTTTTAATTGTGTATTTAATTTAATTTGAATTTGAACTGACCTGAGATCTATAAAAAAAGTGATTTCATGTTCAATTTTACTATTTCATAGCAACAGCTGCATCTGGTCACTTTTACTGCAATAAGCCTTCCTCTATGCATGAAGATATTTAAAAGAAATTTTGTTTTTTAGTCTCCACAAAGAGCAAAAATAAAAAAATCGCTAAACATTAGAATGTCTCGCCAATATATCTCCACACAAGCCTGATAAACAAATCAAAAAATATTTCATGCAAGGAGCACAGTCCCCTTTAGTGTGCTTTGTTTATTTCCACATCATGGGCTTAGTAGATCAATACAATGCTGTTGCAATTATTACCATCACCAACCATTTGGAATGATTGGATTTGCTCCGAAGGCTGAAAGATAGACTTTGGCTGTATCATATGGTCGACTTTGCACTGCTGTAAATCCGTAATTGGATAAATCGCAGGCTAAGAAAGCCATTTCCCTGTGGGGATGGAGAAAAAAAGAAAATGTGCTCATGTCGGTTCAGGTTTTTCTCCTCATGAAAATCATTACTGCATGAAATAACCTCCACAGTACCGGGCAGCTGTATAAAAATAAAAGTATAATTACGACCAAAAATCTGGTGTTTCACATGGGGCCAGCTACTTTTGAAAACAGACATTTTTTGCATGATCAATAATGAAATTACAAATATGATGTGCAAATTTTAATTAATAGTTTTTTGCGTGGAACTTCAAAATAATGTCAGCTTTTCAGACTTAGTTCTTTCTTTTCATGCTTTCAGAGAACAGTTGCGATAGCAACATTTGTAAAAGTCACAAGGCTAATGAAACATGTTTATAAAGTCTAAAGAAAGGCGACTCAGTAATAGAAAAAAATGTTCTTTTTTTTTCAACAAGGACGCTAGAAAATAAGTTCAGAAGGTACAGTTCCACCTAATTTATTTCACAGACATACTGCTTTCCATTATTTGAAATCACCGGTGTGTGGGAACTTTTCTCCCCTTTTTCTTAGTCCACTCATTGATAAAAAATAAATTAAACAAGACGGAGAAATGCTCATTCATTTACTCCAGCAGACTCCCTTTAAACATTATCTCAATAGACAAAATCATAATATGTAGCCATAGAATCAGAGGGACTATGGCTATTTGAAAGTGGCAATAACCCAAGGATTGCTGCACTGATATTACACTTTAATGCAATCTCAGGAGCCACTAAGCAGCCCTGTTTGATTGGATAATGCTGGCACATTGCGCTCACAGGCATAAATCTTCATTCTGGTATAAATCACTGAAAATAGAGCAAGAGGATTCGAGTTGCAAATCTAAAAAAAGCAATAACCACATGAAGGTGAAGTCCAATACAAAACATTTCCACATTTCACTGAGCCGTAACTGTTATGGCACGGCAGAATCTCAGCCCTATATATAGGAAATTGGAGATAGGGGAAAAGCATCTTCAAAAACACGTTTAAATGAACCAATCATCTCTGTCATTGTCATGGAGACAGTCCATCAGGAAGTAAACTCTGGCCTTGTAGAAAACATGAGGAAGAACCATTAAAGGATAGGTAAAAGGACTATTTTGTTCCTTCCCTCACATACATACATTTTTATAATTTTGAAACTGTGTATATTAAAATAAGCTGAAATTAAATGATGGAAAAATCCTTCAAGAGAATATTAACTTGCAGGACTTGGGCACCATCTTGTTTGGTCCACAATTCAAAATCCAGCAACATTACATTATTAAAGACCTTGTGACTTGTCATCCACCATATAACTATATTTCTAATTTTTTCTTATAAACAGTGGAGTAACTTGACTTCAAAGGTCTCTTTGATATGTTTCTCCTGTAACATCATGACCCAAATTGATGCCCCCTTGAGATGCTGATGAAAGGTTCAAGAAAGCAGTTGATCTGGTCTATAAAGCGCAGTTCATTAAAACAAGATATTTAATATGCTATTATAAGAGCTAAGCTGTGCAAGGATCCCTGTCCAGCGACATTTACATTTTATTTTATTTTATTCAGATATTCAGTCAGGGGACAGTGGGCGAAGAGAGTTTAAGCCCCATAAAAAAGTGCTGAGCTTTCACCTATGGTAATGATTTGGATGTTGGATGAAAAAGACATAAAATGGCAAAAATTCAAAAACCAATAAAAAAACAAACAAAAAAGACTATACTGTCCTCTTTATGGTGGCAATGCTGTTGGCTTTGTCAGATCTTACTAAAACTGAATTCCATAAATATCAGTTTAGCACAAGGGTCTGCAACCTGAGACTCCGGAGCTTCATGCGGCTCTTTTCCATCCATTGTGGCTCTTTGGCTTCAAATAAACATAATGTTGTCATTTTTTTATTCAATAGTAAAAGGAGAAAAAGTTTTAATGATAGAAAAGTCCGTATTTGACTTTTAAGTTGATTTGCTGCAGCAGGAGAATCTTATTCAACACAGGTGTGTTTTATTTTGAAAGGGTCTTGTGTGTGTTCCTGTCAAAAGTAAGAGTTAAATTTGGATAGGTGTTTAAAAACTCAATTGTAGAGAAACTGTAATGCATGCAAGTACGTTTTTCTAATTTTGTGGTTTTGTGGCTCCCGCTGGGTTTTGGTCCAGAAGTAACTGGACCAAACGGTTCTTCGTTAAAGGTTGCAGATTCCTGGTTTAGCTAATAATTTGCTTTTTAGTTGAATCATAAGAAGTTCCAAACCTAAATAGAAAAGTTTTTTTTCTTTTTGTTGCCTAATTAAATAAAAATCATAAATTATTTCTTATAATGTTTAAACTGTTTTCCATCCCAGCAATTGAAAGATTTTTAGCGCATAAAAACAATTAGCATTTCACAACACAATCTCGTCATTCTGTTTTTATTTTTTTCTTTTCTTAAAAACAAAGTAGAAGTATCTTTAGATTGGCTTGTTTCAATTAGATTGGACTTTAAATAGAACCTTTTGAATAAAGTGCTAATTAAGTTTGGGATTTCGTAGGCAGGAATTCAGTCAGCCTGTATCTGTGTGGTATGTGTGAAGCGTATAGGTAAAAGCAGGGACATGGAGCTTCTTTGCTGCTTTTTTTTATGCAGTTTTTCTTTGAATAGTTCCATTTTTTTCCTTGAATGTCCCTTTTGAGTGAATCTGGGAGTGAAAGGGAAAGCAGCTGGAGTTTTTCAGAGAATTCAATTAGTAAAAAAAAAAAGAAACTTACACTTATTCATATTGTGAATTTTTAAGTGTTGCTTACTCAAAATACTCAACTTCAGAACATTTTCCAAGGTACTCTAGACATACTTTTTGCATGAAAGCATCCAGATAATTAAAAAGGAGCTGTGAAATATCAAACCAGTCAAATCAAGTTGACAGTTACACATTAATTTTTCTTTTCAACCACCAAACACATTTCAATCATTTCCAACAGCTTGTTTACATAAATTCCTGTTTTTTTCTGAAATCTTATCAACGTTTTCACCGGAGACTGATTCCATTTTGATGCCAGCAGCCTGCTGTCATTTCTTCGCTTTTCCTTTCAATAACAAATCCTCCTCCCCACAGACGCTGAACAGGCAGCATTTCTCTGTGATCAGCAGTGAAATTAGTCACACTGAATAAAGTTATGGGGCCACTTGTGATTATTGTTGAGCTCTATCAAAGCATCTTCAATCACAGTTGTGCTGCAGCTTCATTCCAAGTCTAAAACCAAAGGCCATGCAGTGGTCACAGAGGATGATTAACGTGCTCATTACCGCCCCCCTCAGTGTGTCTCATTGTCCACAAGAGGTCAGACATTTACAGCAGAAATCATACATGGTGCAGTAAACGCTCAGACCTTTCAAAACCTGCCAAAATGTCAAGAGGATTGAAATAATAAGTTTACAAAGTGACTTTATTATTATTATTATTGTTTAAGTTGTTATTATTGCAACGCCTGTGGGTGAAAAAAATACGCAAGTGATGTTATTTTCTAAAATGGCACTTTAAAGGCTAGATTTACTTATTTATTTGCTATTTGTATTTTTTTCCTTTTACGCATGGATTTTTACATGCTCGTGCTTCTTTCCATGGGTTCAACGACGGGCCCTGCACCCTTGCTCATGAGTAAAGTTGTTGTCCCGCCTCCTGCATCCTCCTCAGATCGATGTCCAGATCCAGAGTGCGCCGTGAGCGCGTCCGTCCCGTCCGGTTCTTGGATAATAACGCTGCGCCAGTGCGCGTGCAGGGCACAAGCATGGACACCGGAGCGCAGGCGCCTTGAAACTCTTTGATAAACTCAACAGACACTATTGTTTTATTTATTTTAGTTTTTTTTTTTGTCACTTATCCTTTTTGTCGTCAAACCAGGGAATATTTGAGTGTCTCAAAGTTCTTTTTAACGCTTTGTTGGATTTACTCCTACAGTAGGCATGGCCACTGCCAGGCTTGATTATGTGGCTCCGTGGTGGACCTACTGGCTGCACAATTTCCCACACTTCAATTTCTCCCTCCTGTCGATCGACAGCACGTTCAAACCGGACGATGGCAGCTACCAGCAGGTTGGTGACAGCATTAGGTCTCCAGAAAGGAGCAATCTTTCCCAAAGACGCGCGGGAGAACGTCACTGAACAGGCAGCGCGTTTCAATACAATGAGTACAATTGAAGGACAAGCTTTGAAACGGCGGTGGGAAGAATGTAATCATTTTTAAACCTTTTTAAATGCATTGTTTTCTCTTTAAAGCTCTTAAACTGCTTAAAACGTTTGGTTCTAATAACAGGAAGTAAAACTCACATGATGTTTAACACGTGACTTATAGTGATCTCACTATCCAATTAAGTATCCAATTGATTTTTTAAAAAAAAGCCTTTTAGTTCTCAATTCACATTAGTCTCCAAGCTCCAGTTTAAAACTATATATATGGTGATGGATGGTTGGATTTTTATACTCCAAGCTCATAATATTTTGGAGTCCCAATACAATTATAGAAAATGTTTCCTTTTCTTTGACAGAATTTTGACAGAATATATATTTATGTGTTTTTAGACTCCTCAAAGCATAAAGATAAAATTAAATGGTCGTCCCTTTCAAAATGAAACAACTCTGTTTTCTGCAAGTAGTGTTGGAAGAATCTTATTTTTCTATTTCTGTGCCACCATTGATGGGATGCTTTTAATACAGAAAAAGGACTCAAATGTTCATCATTTTCCCAGAGTTCGTTTCCACCGCCATTTAGATGTCATCTTTTGGAGATGGCATATGACTGCAGGTAACAGAACAGTTAAATAGGAGGGATGATGGAAGTCAAGGCTGAGGAGAACATGCATAGTGGTTGCTTTAGTTTTCCATCTGCTATCTTAGCCCAGGCATATTAATTCAATGTCTTTTTTTAATTCCCCACTTACTTAAAATGAATCAAAATAATGTCTCTTTATGTGGAAGCTATTTTATAAGGGCATGACAGCAGTTTGCACAAATGTGAGGAAGGTTCACAACATGACACTGAGACCCACAGCCCGCCCCTTTTGATCAACGTACACAACGCGATGCCCTTCAAAAGCTTTCATGCATTATTTACTGCCCACAAATAACCAAGGACAGTCACATGAACTCCCCAGAACATATCGACAAGACTTAAGAAGTTCTGTATGGATGTACATGGCTGTTGGTGATCTTTTGACTCCTGTCTCATTTACTAATATAAATATAGTCTTAAGATCATTTTATTTTAAGCTCTTCAATGCACTCCTTTCTTCTCTTATCAAGGTCTGTTGTGGAATTTCAGCACTATCGCAGGAGCTTACTCACAAAAACCAGTAGATTGCAGGACTGACGTCTCAGACCTGAAAATAACTCGCTGTTAATTTGACTTGGTGATCCTTTAAGGAGAAGTAATGATTGCAGATGTAATCCTTAATGTGTGCCTTTTACTTCCAAATGGAATTTATCAGGGACACCTAAGCCTTTTTTTTAGGACGCTAAAAGATCTATACATCCACACTCTTGTTTTCTCTTTCCTTGTTGTGCCATTACTCTCAATAAAACCTCAAGTCCTTTTTATGTCTAATTGAAGGATTGATTGAAGGTCAGTTGGAACAACTGGAGCGGCATTGTTCCTGTAGAAGCCCTTGAACCAGACTACAACTTCAGGCTGCACGTAAACAGCAAATCATGAGATTAGGAGTTTGATCGCCATTGCACGTTCAGGTGGAGCGTGCTTGGGTGCTAACGGGTCACGCATGTGTTTGGTATTTCAAATTCGGTTTGGTTAATGTTCACAGCTTTGGTTCAAAACTGGATGTGACTTTAAAGGAGGATCTCAAGCAACGTAGCTCAAACAGAATAATAGATCACAGATGAGGTTTTGATATGGCTTTGCTGATCAGCAAGACACAGACCCTCTGAGACCGTGGACTTAAAAGTTGCAAAGCAGATGAAGTTTAGGTGTTACTTCAATGAAGTTAAAGATGTTTCAGCTCAAATCTGAAATATCACATGGGTTTGATGATTGATTGTTCAGATTTAGTGCCAAAAATGTGAACTGATTTATGTGTTTTCGTCCAAAAATGTGTGTTTTGTACTGCTTTTTCTTCTTTTTTCATCAGTTTTACACACTCACGAATTACAAGACTTCATAAAAGACTTTGAGTCAAATGACTCCTAAAGCTTCTGTTTGTGTCAGCTCAAGGCAACAGTTAGCAGCTATGATCTTGATATTTAGGACATGGCTTTTTAAACGTTATACAAGCATCTCTGAATGCTTGTGTTGTTTGATAGGAGATGCATGGTGACGTCTGGGAGCCCACATCCTCTGCACTTTCATTTTCTTACAAACCCTTAGCGTACTTCTCAGGATAAGAAAACATCTTGATCAGAGCTTTAACATGTTTTTCCTCTTTTTTTTCTCTGTCCATTCTTTTTACCCAGTCTTTGATACTTCTCGCATGCATTGGAGCGGTTGGCCTTGGCTTGAGTGTGCTGTTTCTGGGAGGGTTTCTGGTGTGTTTGTGCTGCTGCCGTAGGAAACTGGACGAAGATACCAAAAGGCCCAACACCTGCTGCATCACATGGGTTGCTATCATTACAGGCCTCGTAATATGGTAAGTTTTTCTTTTAATGTGATTATCAAACATATTAAATGTTAGGGCTGTAGAAGATAAACTTGTATTTTTCTGGAGTTTGCAGGTTTATCTAGAAGACAATTTGCTGCTCAACTGAGTTGTTTTCATTTTTTCCCTGATGACTCTTTCAAACCTTCTGTCTTCTTTGTCCAGTATGTGACTTTGTCTTCAAAAGAGTGTCCACTGTCCTTCAAGTGCAGGTTTCTCTGTGCTGTACCACCCTTTTGGAGAGGTGTTGGTCAGTTTTCCCAATGTACAATGTTTCTAACTGCACTGGATGACATAAGTCACATTGTTCCCTGTCTGCTTAGTCTTTGGGTCGATCAGTTTTTGTCTTTGGGCTCAGTCCCGCAACTTCTACTCAGTGGACACTGATATACACTAAATCTCTGACATTTAGCTTTTCCTCACATAATATAAACCTATTCAAACATTTGCTTTGCTACATCTCTGAAAGAAAAAACACAAGAATTAACCTGGATTCCCTCTCTGCTTTAAAAATAAGCTGCAAACCGTCATTCACATTAGCTTTTAAAGTCCACAAGCCCGAAGAACAGAATCCAGTTGTAATATAATCTGAATCTGCACTTCTACCACTTTCAAAGTCAGACCCAATCCAGCGAAAATTATGTTTTTGGTTTTAACAAGTTGTTGTAGTATCTTTTTGTTGATGCAGGACTTATATGAAGAAAGCAAAGCTTAAAATTGTATTTCTGAGTATTTCTTTATTCAAATTGTTGTGAATCAAGAGCCGACAAAAACATGCTGTTTGAAAAATATTATATTTATTACGTAGAGAATATGATGGTTAAGCCACAAGCTCCCTGCTCCACTCCATCCTCATGCATCTGTTTGCAGACGAATAGATCTATGTACGTCTTTGTTTTCCTTGTCTGAGCTAGCATCTGGCTCAAAGCTGTTTGGCAGAATATCTCCAATATTGCTCACCATTTTTATTGCACTGGTAATGTTAAGTTGGTGGTGTGAAGGGCTGTAAGCTTGTGGGAGGGCACTCACCTCTTTCCGGCAGTTATGGTTACAGGAAAGGGGTGCCGAGTTGCTCTGCGCCAACAGTCCTGCCCAAAACTCAAAGGCAAATTTCGGATGTTGGTGTTTTGAATTTGGCTAAAAATGGCATAATCAAATTTTTAAAAACCATGGAGAATGCTTTTACAAGAGTTTAAAAGATAATCGGAGTGGGACTGAAAGTGCAACACAGGAGACAAGGATGAATGCATTGGCAATCTGAAATAAATACAGATGGAGAAAATAGTATAGAGATAAATACAAAAGCATACCAGTGTATAAATAATTTCAAAATATTTGCAAAAATCCTGGGATTTTTCTCTGCACCTACTATTAATACTAACCCAACTCGCATGCTAGTTTTTGTTGCTAAAATTTCAAACCTGCACTGACTCTGATGGCACTGCACTGACGTTTCCTCACAGACTGACACTGATATTCGCGGTGTCACTATGTCAAAACCACAGAATACCTGCTCCAGTCAGTTGTGTGTCACAGCATTTGTTAGCGTGTCGAGGCATTTGTCAGACTCTTAGTGTGCTGTGTTTGCAAGTTTCCCAGGAAGTTACTCTGACACATTCAGATTACAGTTGATGGTGCCAGTCCACATCTCACCAAGTTTGGTAATGACTATAGAGTGGAGAAAGTGTAAGCATACTTGTGCGCCAAAGATAACTGTGGAGAACTTCATTATCAGATGATGTTGACTTAAAATAAATGTCAAAAATGGCTAAATTTTCCCAGTCCTTATCATTGTTGTAGATATGAAACGATCTTGTCCCAAACACTACATCAAAATAATTTGTTTTGCTTTCTGTAAAAGATCAGATGGAAAAAAGTATGGAAATATAATACCTGTTTTAATAATAAAAATGGCTCAAGTGGAGCTGTCATATTTGTAATGGTACACAAAATTAATAAACCAAGTGATCCCAAAAAGATTTGAGTAAAAAAAAAAAAAAAAACCTTGTGAGGCTTTCTGAAAGCTCCCTGGGAAACTTAGTAAAATATGACTGTACCTTTGTTTATGATTTAATACAAAAAATCGTCCTCAAATGAAATAGGACAAATTAATCCTCGAAAAACCTTGATTGAATTTGTGCACTGATCCACTTAACTTGTGCCAGTGTTGCTCTTTAACTTTGTTAGCTCCCTTTATCCATCCAAACCACAGCTGCAGCACAAGAGGCTTGGTGTAATGTTAAGTGACTGGGCATGATGCTGTTACATATTAAGGTCAAGACCTTAATATGTGCTTGTAATGACCTAACTTAACTTTTGCCTTTATGCAAAACAAAGCAAAGTGCTTTTACAGAATAACCACAAAAAAAATTCTCAGTAGATCCCAACTTTCAGTGGAAAATGAAAACAAAACCTAATTACTGAGACATTTTGGTATGTACTGTACAGCTGGATTTTTAACTTTCTGACAGAAATGTTATTATTAATAATCATTAAAGAGTATTGCAGTAAAGCAAAACTACAAAGTAAAGACCTGAGTACAAGGAAAGTGAAATCCCAAAAAGCAGAAATGTGAATCCCAGTTTTTCAAACTAAAAAAAAATTCACAGGAAAAGTCCAACAAAAGATGCTGCCTGTACCTGCAGGCTTCCAGCCACACAAAAGTTCACTGTAGCTTTTCTGCCAGAGCTGTTGGCACCAATCTAAGGTGGAGAAGAAACATGAAGGACTTCAGGCAAAAAGGGAGTACAAGTAATCTCCTGAAAGTTAAACAGGGTTTTAGGCACCAATGTACTATATTAATTGAGCAAAAAGACTAGCAAAGACTGGAGTGAGGACCAAGCTACAGCAGAACACATTTTCTTTCGTGTCGTCATGCACAGATGATAAAGGAGCAGAGAATTCTACATGGAAAATTTTTCAATTTTAAAGAGGATTTTTTTAAATTAAAGCTCCAGAAAGTTTGGAACATCTAAGAGACGAGCAAAACAAGAACTAAAAAGGGGCATCGATGTGGCATGCATAGGGTAAATTGAAGAGTTAACAACACAGAAAAGTTTCCACACCATTTTCTCTTTTCAACGAATATGAAGTTTGACTCCTAGAAAAGAATCTTCGTCCTTTATAAGCTTGTTAAACTCTGTATCCTGCAGCACATTATCAAAAAATAAAAAAAGTTGAAGCTGCCCTGCAATGAGGAATGAAACGTCTCTTGTAGGAATTCTTTTGCTTCCTGACATCAAACGAGTCTTGGTTCTTCCCGAGGTAAAAAAAAAAACAAAAAAACAATGTATCTTTGGAAAAAAACACAAACTTTAGTACTGAGGATGAAGCTGCAAGAAATATCTGCTTTAGTTTTGGAATTCCAGTGACTTTGACCCTCATGAGCCATAAGCTTGTTCTGGCAATGCTCAGTAAAATCCAGTAAGACTTTCTTCTCCCAATCTTTGCACTTCAGTAAAGTCCAGGTAGACTGAATCCAGATGAGGCTCCTTGATTCTTTTAACAAGTTATTGCACCTTTTTATGCTTTGTGTTGGTAAATTTGCATTGAGACACTCTACCAAAGGGGAACTCCCGTTAAGATCCCTCTAGTTAAGATGTTACAGCAAAGGAAATGAAAACAATACAGCTTGAATGCACGTAAAAACATTCATTGTACATTAAAGTTTTAAGTCTTTTGCTTTTAAACTTTTAGATTTCAAAGTAAATTAGTTTTATAAGAAAATTGTCCAATTGTC
Organism: Adrianichthys oophorus; assembly: GCA_036245035.1. Classification (NCBI taxonomy): domain Eukaryota; kingdom Metazoa; phylum Chordata; class Actinopteri; order Beloniformes; family Adrianichthyidae; genus Adrianichthys; species Adrianichthys oophorus. Next base: position 12,954,465 of record BSAI01000125.1, on the reverse strand, counting down.
TCAGTATTAACTCCAATTGGCTCTTGTCTTCTCTCTGGTTTAAGATTGGTAATTTGATCCCGAGATTGTGGTTTTTTTTTTGACAGCTTGTTCTTGTAGTTTATTAATGAATGTGTACAGCAGGACCAATTTGCTTGAAAGTGACCCTGATATCTTTCTCAGTTAAAGCTGTCACACTCCAATGTGACAAATCCATATCCCTGTGCTCACATACAAGGAGAACCATGAGATGCTGTGCTTCATCAGAAACACTTTAAGAAAGTATAAGCCAAATTCTGCTTTGTCACTGAATTTTTACAATAAAGATACATTTTTGTACTTTAATCCAATCTCCAAAAAAAGTGTTTTTTTTGTGGTACGCTTTGAGCAGCTTTTTAGTCACCCTGACACTCAAAATCAATTATATTTGCAGCTTGAATGTAGAGAGTAAAGAGTGCAGCAGTCCTGTTTTACTCAGGCTGCAGCATTTATTGTTTGTTTTTTTTCCAAACAGTGGACAACTTTGTTTTTCGTTTTTACAGAGCTTTCCACTGTGTAATTTCTCATTCCTTCCTTTATCCTGTTTATTTCTTTCACAGCTGCAAAGAGCTTTTTGCACAGCTACAAAAAAGTACTTAATGGCGTGAGTGACCTGTGATGCTCTCTCATTTCATCACTGATGCAATTTTGGTTTTGCTTCAACTCAATGGTATATAATATGTTTCTAGCAGCTTTGCTATTATTAAAGCGAAGGCAGTCAATGCAGAAGGAACAGGACGTACTTTTTAGCGTTCCCAGATATAGAAAAAAGACACAAAAGAATTCTCAGCTCCAGCCCCATCCAAAAACATGTCTCATTACAACTGCAGTTAAGACTTTTTTATGTATGATCAAAACATGCCAGCCAGACCACAGAGAGTCTGCCACTCAGTTATTCTTTCTCACTGCTGGTGTACCCGTACATGACCCCTACTCTCCTTTAATTTAGCAAAATAAAACAAAGAATTAGATCGGGAAATGCACGAGGCATTTCAATTGAATTTACTCATTTCTTTGAGTGAGCTATTTTGAAGGAACCTGTTAAATAAGCATTTGCAACCAAATTTAGGAGCTTCTAAATTGTGCACTGCTTGATGTAGCAGTGCAGTGGCTTCCAGGGTCAGGGGACTAATCTGCCATTTCAGCGAGGCTCAAGAACACTCCCAGGAGTTCAAAGAGGTGAGAGGTGCTTTCTGGCATTCTGCAGGCTTGACCTTGAATTAGATCAAAAGTTAAAACTTCCTCTTGGCACTGCATGTTGTTAACTCTTTTTATTTATTTCTTTATTTATTTTGGTAATACACAAAATGTGCGGAGGCATTGATCAATAGAGGGAAAGACCTTGGACTCCTCAAGAGAAATTTGAGAGCCAGCTTTGCAAAACTAGAATGACTCATGGTTTCATCCAAAGTATGTTTTTTTTCTTTTTTTTTCTGCCTCTCTGTATTTGTAGTTGGAAATGAGCACATTCAAAATGACACAAAGAACCCCCCCCAAAAAAATAGTTAATTGATTTGTTTGCTTTGAAACTGTTTTTCACAGTTCTGCTGTAGGAGTGGGTTTCTATGGGAACAGCGAGACCAATGATGGGGTGTACCAGCTGACCTACTCGCTCTACAATGCCAATCAAACACTGGAAAGCATCAACAATATGGTGAGACCTGCAGACCCACATGATCAAAATTCCATATTAGTTTTGAAAATCATATGTTTGGCATCTAAACACAGCATTGCGTAGTGATAGCCAACTTAGATTGTGTCAAATTCTACATTTCTTCATGTTTTATGTGTGACATTTTTAATTTTAACCCTTAATTTCATAGTTTTCTAATTTTACAGATGTAAAAAAATGTTACCCCACATAAAGAGCTACTTCAATTGGTTTACTCAAAATGACTTTAGTCAACATAGATTCTGATTTTGTAAAGCTAATAAAGTTTATTTGTGCAACAGCTTTAAACAGTGTAATTAAAATGTTACCTGAGAACAGTTTTGATCAGATTTTTCTCATAATTGTCAAATAATTTTATTATACGCTGCAAAAACATCTCAGCAAAAACACATGAAAAACCATTTAAACTCTGAGTTTTTTTGTTTTTCTTTTTACTGACTGAAGGGAAAGCTGTGAACAGAAAGTTCAATGTTTTAATTTTTTTTCTCTGGAATGTTATGTATGGTCTGAAGAACCATCTGGTTTGAAGTGAATCTGCTGTTTAGGAAGTCAGAATCTGGTGTTGATGAAAATACACAAGTGCTGAAACAATTGAGAACATAACAAACTGTTTTTCTTTTTTTTTCATTGAGCAGCAATGCTGTTTTTTTCTCTTACAATGAGCTAAATTAAACACAATTGGGGGTATTTTTTGCTTCTCTTTGTCTGCGTTAAAAACATAATGACAGATTATGAAACCGTTTGTTATCCTGCCATCATGTTGTGTAATTCAATCAAGTGTACAGCAATATAATAAATGACATTATCAACACTGTTGGATAAAAAGAGCTCTGGCATTTGTGCTGAGACTATTTGAGTGTGGTTAACTCTTGCTGGCGACCAGTCCAGGGGTGTACCCTGCCTTCGCCCATGAGTAGCCGGGTTAGGCTCCGGCAACCCCGTGACCCCGAAAGGGATAAAGCGGATTGGAAAATGAATGAATGAATAACTCTTGCTGTTACAGAGCGTACCTGAGATGTGCTGCCAAGAATTCAACCAAAAAATACAAAAACATTAATTGTTTTATTCTGCTTTTTTTTCAGTTTACAGATCTGAGTTTTTATCAAACGCTTTTACCTGAACTCATTGTACCTGAATAACACAGTTTTTTTTGTAGTTTCTAGTTTTCCTAAAGTTTTGGGTAATAACAGAAGCATGATCCTCACATGACTGCTGACTCTCTCCTTTCAAAAGCCATGATTTACAGCTGGCAGATGACAGGCCTCCTCCTCTGTTCATGGAGTGTTCATCTGTCTCAAAGCAGCACCTCACTGCAGGGGTGGTGATGGTGGGGGATCTGTCTCCACTTTTTGTCACAGTGAGGGTATTTAGGTGACTGCTGTCTGAGGATTTGTAAATAGGGATTATTTCTGTGGAATTCCTGACCTGCATTCAGAGAAGTTATTTCGGGAGGCTTAGGGGCAGGAGGGATGGGAAAGAGGAAGGAGAGTAAGAACACAGCCTTGGAAGAAGCAATAATCACAATGAGCAAGAAGAGGATTAACCCCCATCTGCTGTGCATTAGTGGATGTTAAGCCTCTCCTCTTCCCATTTCGTGAAGTCATCCTATCTTTGCTGCACGAGTGTGTGTTTGTGTGGATGGCAGGATCCCGCAGCCACTTAAAACGCTGACATGCGCACAGGCTGTAATAATGTGTGGGGCTATTTCTCCCATGAAGTGCTGCTTCAATGAGAAGCTTTAGATTTATTTGATCCCTTGATTTGGATTGACTGAGGCAGAAATCCATACTTATGGACTCCTGCAGATAATCACTATGTTTATGATTAACACTAATGGTTATTTTGAAATCCCGGATAGCTGGTTTTGTAGGAAAAAAAAAACAAAAAACAACAAAATACAACACATGGTTCCAACTTTTGGGTTCTAGATAGGGCTGCACAATTTAAGGAAAACTTGCGATGTGCAGTATAAGTGATCTATATTGTGATGATGATATGACATGGGATACATGAACAAATAGCAAAACAAAAACTAACAATCCACTGTTTCCATTTCATTCCAAACGTTTTATCCAAATAAAAGTCAACATAATTTAAATTCTACTCCAAATGGCCCACATTTGCATAGGAGTACTACTACTGAGTATCTAGTATAAAATGGCTCCATTTGCTTGGTCAACAATGTGAAGAGGTCCATCTGATTGGTCAAAGGCTTAAAGGATTCTGTTTGATTTTCTGAATACTTCAAGCTGCCGTGAGAAAGTATTAGCACATTTAAGTTAAGCATTTATTGCAGTTTATGCCATCTTTACACGAATTACACAGGCTCACATTTCAATAACACTTAATTTGCCATTTAAGCCTCGTTTCCACTGAGCGATCTGGTTTAGAATGGTTCAGGCAATTCAGGTGAGCGTTTCCACTCAAAGTTGGATTGTTACGGTGCATCCAAGTTGTAGACTGATTGTGTAGCTTTGTGTCATAGTAAAGCGAAGCTATCAACAACAGCAATAGAGGTCAACAATGGAGTTCAACTTATTGCAGGCAGTGAAGAAGGGAATACAGCTGAAAAGAGGAGAAAACTCTTGGATCTTGGCTTGGATCTTGAATTGGGGAAAGAAGTGCATGTTTGTGTGGAAAAGACAAAGATGTCTGCGCCAGATGGTAAGACAGAAATGTCATGTTTGGAAAAATTGGCGCTGGTTTTGCCGCTTTCTGTTGTTTTAATGACCTTCTGCCAGTCAATGAGTTTCATTTTGTGATGACAGTAGCTCCACCCTAACTGGTTTGTTTCATTTTTCTATGGACCTACAACCAATGGGGGCCCAAAAATGGTACAGTTCGGTCTGTTTTATAATGGAACCGCTTAAAATACCGAACAGGACCGCTCAATAGAAATGAGGCTTTATTGTGAAGGGGTAGTTCTAGACTCAATTGGGCTTTTCTGTGATTCTACTGCCTTTCTGTGAAGAGTTTTAATTTGATCCAAGGGCATGATGGATACCATGGATGCATCAGTAGAGTACTTGCTCCCCTGAGATCTAAAGGCTTTCTCATGTGCAAAATCATAGCTTGATGTAATGTACTCCACTCACAGAGCTGATGGGTTGGCAGGCAGACGATCCTGTGAAGCTGAAGCTCCTTTTGTCTCTTTATCTTGTAAACACTCTCAACCCTTTTTCTGCTTTACGCTTGTTAACTTTGTAATCATCAATAGTTTTCCCAAATTTACATATTTGAAGGCAAAAAATAAAATAGATCAACCAAATCTCTTTGGTGTGAACTGCGTTTCAGTGTTTTTACCACACCAAAAAATAAAAAAAATATGCCCACAGCTATACATATATATATATATATATATATATATATATTCAACGTTGTTTCCAGTGTTCAGGTAGTAGTATTAAAAGCCCTTTGCTGTTGCCAGAAAATAATGGGTGAGAGAAAGCTGAAATCACACCATATCAAAGTGTGCGCTTCCAATTTACTCCAGTGGTTACTCTCTTTTCTACAGAGCCTCCTCCTCCAAATTGAAAGCTGCTTGGTGATTCTTTGAGCAAAATGATTGCTATTTTCTGCATCATATATCAGCTCCCTTCAAGTTTCATATTTCTCAAATTTTGTTGTTGTCTATTTTAATTTTCAAGTGCTGTGATCACATACATATTGTTTTACTTTTACAGTTAAAGGGGGAAATCTACGCAGAGCAGTTCAGCTGCATGTCAAATTGGTGTTTTGAAGAGAACCCCTGCGAGTCCCACTTTGCAGGCGTATCCAGAAGAGAATCCGCTTCATGACCTGGTTTTCCGTAAAATAGAACTTTAATCCATTGTAAAGGAAGTCAGAACAGTGGAGATTAGGGAACCGTGGATCACCCGTTGCCCCAAGCTGATGGATTCTGTTTCACACAGCCAGGCAGACTGGCGTGCAGATAAGATTCAGAGAGTTGTGGCACAAACTGTGATGGATGATGAACGTAGGGGCGGGAAGTGAGAAGAGTTTACTGGCAATCACATACTCGACCCTATGGAATTGCTTGAGTAGAAGAAGAGCCTGTATCAGTATTGCATCTTTGCATGCATACTTATTCTTTGGCCTCACTTAGGGAACATCTGTGGCACCACTCAGTGAAATTTAATCAAGAGCATGGCGTTTTTTCGTAGCGTCAGATGCCTTGTCAAAAAGACAGGCGTCCGTTCTGTGGGAGATTTTATAATGAAGCAGGGGACACTTGAAAATGTGTTTTACGGTAATTTAAGTCTGTTTAAAATTAAAGGATGCTTTTAAAATGCTATAGAAATAACCATAGTTTTGTACTTCAGTTTCCCAACTTCCCACCTTGGGTTAATGCTACAAACTCATCTTTGTGCTCTGTTTAGGTGTGTTTGTAGTAAATATTAACTCTCATGATTAAAAAAAAAACTACAAACAAAAATATACTATTATATTATCTATAAAAAGGCTGTGAGATGGGACAAAGAAGTTTCCACTATTAAGGCACAAGCCACCTGCCAATCAAAACCGCACACTTAAATCTTGGCAAATTGGATCTGTAATGAGATGAACATGAATTATTTACTCATTTTCTTATTGATGGCCCCTTGAGTTTTCATAAAAGAGAATTAAATTATAATTCATGAAAAAATATGAAACCAGCCTGAACAACTTGTTAGCATTGGAGTCTTGCATCAAACTTGCATCAAATCTGTGAGCAGAAGGTGAGGGATTGGTTATAAAGGATATATGATATAATGATAATAATGGATTGGATTTTTCTGCACTGTTCCTGATGCTCAAAGCGTTTACAATGTGTGTCCATTAATCATTCACTCCTCATTTATACTTAAGCTACAGATGTGGCCACAGACTGACAGAGGTGTAGCTGCCAGTATGCACCCATGGCCCCTCTGACCTTCACCTGGACTTTAACACTCATGCACACATCAGTGGAACCACACTGGAGGCAGTGAGGGTGAAGTGTCTTGCCTAAGGTCACAACAACAGTTGACTAAGGGGAACAGTCAATCATTCGATCCTTGGCCGACCTGCTCAACCACCTGAGTCACCGTCGCCCTTTATGGCAGATAAATTACTTCCATGTTTTTGTTTGCCACCAATGATCAGAGATGGAAAAGCACTTTCCATTTTATTGTTTACCACAGCTTTGCAAAATAATTGGAAAGAAAAGAAACTCTTGAAGGTAATGTGAGATGACGTGAGTCTTAGCCAGTAGACCAGTCAGTAGGTTGGCCCTTAAATCTTTTCAACTAAATTGTAAGAAGCCTTTGGATAAAAGTGTCTTTTAAACTGCATTCTTGTTTGCCATCATTAATGTCCAAATAATGTCTGGATCGACTCTAATCCATTTTCATTGGACTATTTATTAACTAATTACTAAATAATGCAAATTCATAGTTTGGTCATTTTGATAAGAAAACAATTTGTGACATTATTTTGAACTTAAACTTGAAACTTTAAACAAACATAACAGAATCTAAAATATGACTAGAGCCAAAGAACTCATTCTATGCATAAAAACTAGAAAACAAAATTTGGCCTGAAACATAAGGAACAAAAAAAGTGAAAAGACAAAGGATTTGGATGGATCGGCTGAAGGCTTTTTGGTTCAAAGTAAATTAATTAAAGCTGAACTAGTACTTTTAACATTTGAAACTATGCGTTCAAATCATCCATGATTATAAGGATCTCTCTAGTCAAAGAAAAAAAGTCTTTAAAAAGCATCATGGAAATAATAAATATAAAACCTAACAGCATAGGAAAATCTCAAGCTAAATACAGACTGTCCGACTAATTTATCCAGCTTGATGCTTAAATTGCAACGTTACAAACATTTACTGAAATATATTAAACTGATTTTGATAATTATTTAAATTAAACAAGTCTACATGTAAAAAGAGATGTCAGCCTTTTCCCCAGCAGTTGCGTAAGCAGGGCTGACAAAATCTGTATTTGATCACTGCTGCCTTTTATTTGATGGAGCGTCGCTGGCCTCCAGAGAGCATAAAACATGTTTAAAAAAATGATTGCTTTTTTTACTGACTGGTGTTACACTAACAGTTTTGGTGACAAGGTAGCCTCGATGTTGACACTTGCAGAGCATAAGTGTCATGCCAATGTCACTTTCAGAAAATACAAATCACATATCATTCTCTGATGTTTAGACAGAGACGTCTGTAGAGTCTTTTTATTTTTAGTAGATCCTGTTGATCCTCTGATGTTGCTGGTATTAACTGTTTTTGATCAAACAGAAAAGTTCCTGGATGTTGTTATTCCTCCCTATCTTCGGATGGAAAAAGTAAAAGTTATTGTCTCCTCAAGAGAACTTTACTTCCTTTCCAACTTTGATTCTATAAGATAACATTTTTTATTTATTTGTTTTTTTTAAAAGATTTATTGTTGCTTCACTGATGTCCTTTGCTGTTCAACTAAACCCTGTTTTTTTTACCTCCCTGGATCTGTAGAAATGATCTGTCTTGTGGTCTTTTTTTATAAACTATTTGGAATTAGAAATGTTTTCTCGTTCTTTGATTTTTTTTTTTAGGTTGCGATATCCAGGGGGAATGTGGAAACAGGAGTCAAACAGCACTTGGAACGCCTCGATGAGATCTTCGCTACCAAGCCGGAGTACCTTCAAGCTCTGCGCTTCATGCGGCTGATGATGGGAAACATCATCCGTGAACTGGCTGCTCTGCCAGACATCAACAAAACTAAAGTTGACTTGGCAGCTGTTGCTGATCAAACCACTTTTGCTGAATATTATAGGTAGGCGGAGCCTCCACCATTACCCTGAACTGATTATTTTCTTCCATTTGTGTGCGTAAACAGGAGCTCAGACAGGAGTGACAGCTGATCCAGATCAGGCACAGAGCAGATGGGACTTTATTGATCTCCTCTCTGGATGAAAGACCGGAAAAAGTGGTTTTCTACTGATTGCTAAATAAAATGAAAGCTGAGACTGAGCTCATTTTCCACTGTGCACTTCTAACAAATTTGCCCTCACAGACCGTTTGGCATAGCAAAGTGTTCTTTGACCATAAAAAGGTTTGCTATCATGCACTCCACGATTTCAGATAAAGTGACAATTTGCAAAGAAAATGTTTCAGAATCTGAAATGGAAAAAAAAAAAAAACAAATGATATAAAAAAAAACTTTCTTCCACAAAGGAAAAAAATGGCAGTCTCAGAGGTTCAAAAAGGCGCTGCATTAAATTATAACTTACAGTGACTGTGAAATGCAATTAAATGTTGCTTTACGCACTGCAACCCTTATCATCCTTTCTCTCCTAAGGTTTGCTACCTGTTAGTTGGTGCAGCCTTAGAATAATTTCCACTGACTTGCTGTGCACATGCCATATTTGGCTTGTGTGTACCCTCTGGGTTTGTGTGGCAGAGAAACAGTGTTAATCAGGGACCAGAGGCTTATCTGGATGCTTGTGTGGTAAATGTCATCCCGTAATTTTCATCCCTCGACTGTTATACCTCCCAGAATTGCAGACATTCCGATTCTGAACTTTAATGTGTCAAGTTTTTTTTGCATAACAGAAAAAGAAATTACTTAGTTATTAAGTCTCAAAATAGAGATCTTTTTAGATACTATATGTTGTAGTGCCCTTAATAAAAATACCTTCAAAGATCTTAAGGAAATATAGCCCTTTTGCTCTTGTGTTAAACGTCTACATTTGCATATTGACACAATTTTCTCTGCAGAACTCGAAAGTATCTGAAACTCCTGGGATGTCAAAGTACATATAGCCCCTAATACAGCACTTGTAGTGTAATCACATCCTATATGGCTCCACATGGGATGCATTGTTCCTTCTGTTCTGACACCAGATCTTCTGTTAGAATACAGTGGTCCTGCACTGATCCCCTGGGTACTTCCTTGGTTTTATGTAGCTATTGAACAGCCTGCAGCAAGGTTTTATTGATAAACTGAAAATGTTACAGTCAATTCTGCGTTATTTGATCACAGCCAAACCTTTTTTTTTTCTTTTTCTTTTATATATTTCTATGTTCTCTACTTTCGTGCTTCTTTATTTCTTATTGCAGATAAGGTAAAGTGTTATCTTTTGTTAAAGTAGTGACCAGTGTTTATTACTCTATAAGAAAAACTTTTCATAATTGTGGATAAATGGTATTTTCCACTGACCACTGCAAGTTTATCAAAACTATTTTGTTATTTCTGGGAATGTATTTTCATTTTTTTTAAACTTTTTTTCTTATTTGACACTATGCTGTTGGCTAATGGTGAGATTAAAAATGATTGGGTTCATCAAAACGAAAAAGTCCTGAATGAACAAAAGCAATTTCTGTGAAGGACACTTTCAGAAGAGAATTAAAAATGAATGTGTATGGATCGGTAATGTTGAATTATTAAGTCCAACAAGGAGGACATTACCTGAATCAGCCAGACGCTAAGAAGAAGACAAGAATGACAAAGTAAGATCCAGCGTTCCTGTGTATGTGCAGGAGTGTTATCAGTAAGTGAAAGTCATGAAATTGTTGCTCCTCTGTTCTTTTTTTGTAGATGGCTGACTTATCTTCTGTTGCTGATTCTGGATCTGATTATTTGCTTGGCCATGTGTTTAGGGATGGCTAAGCACTCCCAATTTCTACTGATCACGTGAGTAGTTGAGTGTGTGCAAAGAGGCATGCACTATTTTAAACTATAATATTGCTATGTTTTGAGATCTTTGGTCAGCTTCTCTGGCACCATGCACTCTGAGGCTCTCCATTATCAGCATGCACGATGGGTTTAAATCTGCAAATAGCACTGTTTGGTTGGCAAATAACTTTGGATTCTGAAAATCTGGAATCAGAGAAAGAAAGTGGTTCAGGAAATTCTAAGCACCATCTCAAACCAGCACAGGTAACTGACAAACAGGCTCACAATCAGACTCCCCATCCCATTTGCCCAGTCCAGTGCAAGTGATGTGTCAGTGTTAGCAGATGATGCTCTGGATTGCTCCTCACATCCCTCTCTAATGGGCCTCACTAATGCCTATTGATCTCCTAAGTAGGATAAGTCTGCTCCCTTAACTAATTATTAAGTGCTCTCAGACGGCTTTATTGGTGCTTTCAAGAAGGTCCGAGGAGCAAGTTGAGGAGCAAAGCCCTCTTTGGCCTTTTAGCATCCACCACAGAGCCCTTTTTCTTCTTCTTTTCAGATGATTTATTTGCCTTCAAGTCATAAAACAAAATCAAAGGCGCAAGAATGAATGTTTAAAATTCCCTTGGATGATGGTCATTTTTCGAGACTTATTTTTTTCTACAACCCCTACGATGTTAAAGTCTTGGTGAACTCGTCCATCTTGAAAAAAGAACAGCTCAGATATTGGAGTTCTTGTGGATGCCAGTGTTTTTTATGCCAATGATTTGCTGAGATTGATTACATTAGACTTCTTGACACCACCAAGGGGAAGAGGGTTACAAAAAAAATGTATGGAAATCCTCTAAACCTGAGCTTTGAAATTTATTGTTTGTTCCCCTTTCTGGCACAACTCTGAATAAGACAAAATCCTGAGTTAATTTTCCCCAATCTCAGTTCCTAAAACATGCATTTCCCTCCTACTATTTATTTATTTATGACATTTGAGCAAGAGACACAAATCCCAAACAAAAGCTTTGAGAAATAAGCAAACCGCAATGAAAAAAAAACAAAGAATCAACGCAAAGAAGTGCTGACTACTCTGTTCTTTTGCCCCCATTGCCACCTAACCCTCTCTCCACCACTCTTTGCTTCCATTCGCTCCAGGATCATCGGCTTTGTTTTACTGTCTTTGGTGCTAAGCTGGGCGTCCCTGGGGACTGGCACTGCTACAGCTGTAGTGAGTAAAGAATATCTGGTGTTTTTATTTATTTGTGGGAAATGACTGTATTTAAATGGCCAAAAAGTCATTGTGCACACCCACTTAAATACAGCAGTTTCCTTGTATTCTACTTGTGTGTCTTATGCCATTCTTCTGTGTTTTTCTTATTGTGAGCTTGTGGATGAGCTTTTTTTTATTTTTAGGGTTTAAGTGATGCCTGCTTGTGTAGTTTGCAGTAAGCCCTTTTCAAAGATCAGTCATGCAGTAAAGCTGATCACACAGTTCCAGTATTTTTGGCTCAGACGTCCTTAAAGACTCACTCAGATGAAAATTGTGTTTTTGGTGATTTTAACATGCTGTTGTGACATTTTTTTTTATGATGGAGCATATATAAAGAAAATTAAGCTTAAAATTGCATTTCTGAGTATTTCTTTATTCAAATTGCTGGGAATCAGGGGGAGACGACAAAATGCAGCTTGAAAAAGAGGTTATTTGTGATGTAGAAAAATAGTCTGGGCGGGCCACAAGCTCTATGCTCTGCTCCACTTGTAGACTTGTTTTCCTCTGCCGAGTTGGAATTTGGCTCAAAACCTTGTGGCTGGATAGCTCCAATATTGCTCGCCATTTTTGTTGCACCGGTGATTGGTTGTGACAGACTGTAAGCTAGCAGGAGATAGTGTAAACAGATGGATGATGGGAGATAGAGACGAGCTTGTTTTGCACCAACAGTGCTGCCAACAACACAATTGGGAATTGCTAATAATCTACTGCTGCTCTGCAGAAACTATGCTTAAAACGTTTTTTGAATTTGACTAAAAATGTGATAATCCTAATTAAAAGACCACTGGGAATGCTTTTAAAATAGATCAAACGATTATCTGAGTTGGACGTAGACGAATCTTCTCCGTTCTTTTAAACTCTTCTCTACTTTTTTGTGCAGTTTCTGTCCTTTCAGGCATACTTTGTTTCTCCTAGATTGTCGCATCCTTATGGCTGTACATACTCATCTGGGCTTAATGTGTCAAACAGTGTCGGTATTGGAGACGCTGTCGGGGGTCCAGAAAATAGCCCCTTCCTCCATAGCTCACGTCTGCTGCACCCTCTCTTATCTCCCCTCGCTCTGTTGGGAAACCTCACATCTATGGATTATTTTATTGGATTTGATACAATGATGGCTAAATGCACAGTCTCACAGTCGATGCTTCCATTGCCTTTGGCTTAGTTTGGCATATTGCAGTCTTGCATTACCTGCCATTGCAACCTTATGCCATTTCAGGTGATAAGTATTGAACATTATCAAAAGTTAGTCTGTTGCATTCCAGGTGAGCTGATCCTAATCTGTGCAGTAATTATCCCTCAGATGGTCTGCACTCTGATTCATTACATGAGATCTCAATGAGTTAATAAGTTTGCTGGTGCTCCACACGGTGCCCTATATCAAAGACTGTGGTGCAGAATGTGGAACAGAATGAGAAAGTTCACTTGTTGCACTCGGGCATCATTATAAAAGGGTGAGCAACAACACGGGGAATTTTGAAAAGAATAGTGACGACAGCCGTGTCCTAGAAAATACTCATAGAATTTATACATATTTGATGAGACGGGGCATAAACAAAATGTCCCCGCCTGTTTAATGAGATGGAGATGAAGGCTTAACATCCTAACAGAGCCTGGTTTGTCTTTTTTTTTATTTTTTTTTTACATGATTGATGCTCTTAACACAAGAGCAGGACAGGAGTGTCACATGTAATTGATTGAAGTTCAAGGTAGATTTACAGCAACATCTTGTTAAGTCACTGTAAACCATGCACAATTTTAACTAGATTAAACTTGGATCTTGTCTGTTCTCAAGGAAGTTTGGGCTTGTAAAACAGGAATTGTCTCCTGAGCCACTTGGAAAGTGTCCTCCAGTAGCACAGAGTGAAAAAAAATAAACTGATGGAGAGGAATCTTATAAAGCCCTGTAGTTAAATAAAAACTGAGGGATTTATACTTATTCTTATTAAACAGCAACAACCCTTGTTTTGATTTTAGGTTTTTGTTTTTTTTTAACAAAAAAAAGCAAATTTTATCTATTATCAGCAGTTTGCATATTAGTGGGTTGAAAGGGCAGCAGTCTAAGCAATTATGCCCTGTCTCTGGTGGGATATCAGGGTCTCCAGAATAGTCAAGAGATGTATTCTTTAAAACCTATCCGGGGCATCCTCTTGATTAAAAAATACCCACAATGCCTTTCCACAATGTCTAAACCACTTCAATTAGCTCCTCTCAGTTTTGTGGAACAGTGTCTCTACCCTGATCTCCACCCACATGACCAAACTTTGGAAATATTCTCTCCGAGAGACCCCAAAATCTAAAAGCCGTGATTCTATTTTACTTGGGAAAGTGACTTGTTTCTTCCTGAGGTGGGTATGCCATTTTTTTCCGCTGAAAACTGCAGCCTCAGACTTGGAGGAAGTGATTCTCATCCTGGCGGCTTGAAAAAGAAGCCAAGGGCTTCCTAAAAAACTCTCAAAGCCAAACTCTTTTATCATTTGGCTTTACCAATGTCTTCTGCCCATAATGGTTCTGAACAGAGTCGATGACAAAGGGCAGGCCCTGGCAGAGCCCACCATTCTACGGAAATTAAACCAGACTCCTTTGATTGTTTAGTGATAGATTGATTCCCATTTGTTCTCCTGTGGGCCATATTCCCAGAGCTCCGCAACCCCAACAAGGCTCAGTTTAATTCATTTTCATACAATTACAAGATCTAATAATAATAGTCTAACAAACTTTTATCCATAGTTTTATCAAACTCATGATAATCAGTTCTATTTAGGTTCCCTTTTCTGTATCAGTTTTTCCACAGAACTGTGCTTTCAGGTGTTGATTACTCATTTACTAAGATGTTTTCAGTTCAATCGTGTTAATCATTTCATTTCTTTTCGGATCAGGGACTGTTTTTTATTGTTGTTAATCCAAGCATTTCTGTTTATTATTTTTTTTTAGTCTGACACGTCATAATACTTGATACTCAAAAATTACATAAGACCTAATGTAAATACCTAAAGTGATACTCTCGTAAAGTATTATGACAGAAAATGTGCAGTAAAACTGTAAATCGCCTGTGTTTTTGCGTCTGGAAATTTGCTGTGATAATCCCATATTATTTACTTATTGTTATGTGTGTTGCACCACTGCTTTGGGAAATCAAAGCAGGTCTTCTCACTGTCATGTCACTCGAGCTGTGCTCTACACCGACAAGCAGCAGAAAGACGCTCCTTAATTCCAGCTGACATATAAACCAGTGGACATAATGGTGGGAGATAACATAAATGTTTGATCCTGAAATGATAACAGGTTCTCTTGTTTCCCTTTCAACTTTATCACTGTGATCTGGAAGCTGGGGATTTTTCCTAGCTTTGAATTTGCCATGAATTGTGGAGATATGGCAAATGCAATTTGCCGAATGGCTTAAACTTGACCCCAAAGGGGCTGTGTGTGCATGTTAACCACTCTTTATGGAGCAATTTCATGTATGGACTTCTTTTTTTTATAGATTTCATGAAAGATTTGTGTCTTTAGGATTTGATTTTATGTCCTTTTGCTATGCATTCATCCATTTTTGATAACTAATAAAATGTCCTAATTAAAAAAAAATCCGTAAGAATATGTTAAATTGAACTGTGCCATTGTTGTTAATCTGCAGGGTGTTAGCGATTTCTGTGTGTCTCCAGACAAGTTCATTGTTAACCAAACGAAGGATTTCGTCAGTGCAGGTAATCTATCTTTTCAGACAGAGCTGCACACACCAGGTCTTTTCTTTGAATGTGAAGAATCAATGCTAACCATTCCGTTTGTCCCTCCTTACAGATGTCGCGCACTACTATTTGTTCTGCAGTACAAACCTGCCAAACCCCTTCCAACAGGTATCGACTAAACGTTGTAACTGCTTCTTTCTTATTTCATTACGTAGAAGAATCATACTCTGAGTTTTTAATTCTCTTTTTAACTAAATTTGTTTCATTATGGAGCCAAGGTAGTGCCAAAACAAGTCCCCATCAACTAATGAATCACATAGAAGTTGTTTTGAGAGCTGTCCTTACTTGGATACACAACTTTTTCCATGTATTCTTTTTACTTTCTTTATTTTTATGCAAACTTTCCTTTTTTTCTGATTTGTTTTTTAATGTGACTTTTTTGTGAATTTAATAGATGATATTTATGTTTGATGACCCACTCCAATGAAATTTGTGTTTTTAACATGTTCTTGTGGCATTTTCAGATGATAGGGGACATATATAAAGAAAACTAAGCTTAAAATTGTGGTTTTGAGTATTTTTTATTCAAGTCGTTGTGAATCAGGACCATAAGAAAAAAATTTTGTTGGAACAGCTTTTAGTTGTTAAATACAAACTACAATCGGCACAGCATCCCTGCTCTGCTTCATTCCAATGCATCCACTTGCAGACAAATAGATCCATATACGTTTTTGTTTTCCTCGTCTGAGTGGGCATCTGGTTCAAAACTGTAGAGCTGGACAGCCTAAATATTGCCTGCCATTTTTGTTGCACTGCTACTGTTAGGTTGAAGTTGACGGGCTGTAAGCTAAGGGGGAGGTGATGGATAACGGGAAATGAAGGTGGGCTCTCTCTGCGTCAGCAGTCCCGCAAACAACTTTGAGGTGAATTTCTAATGAACTACTGTCACTCTGAGGAAAAAATGTCCTGGAAAATCACTTTTTTGGGGGGCTAAAAATGACAAAATCCTAGTTAAAAGACAATTTGGAACTCTTTTAAAATAGACCAACAGTTGATCGTAGTGGCACTATTCTATAAAGATAAACTGTTGCTCATTCTCATCTAAAACTGAGTGCCGTCACTGTTACTGCAGTTAACCGCTGGAAAGCAAAGATTTACAGACATCTAGATGCATGCACAAATACTTTCCTTTCATTTTATGTTTGCTCTTTTATCTGGGGAAGCTTTTTATCATCCATCAGTTGACCGTTTCGCGTCGGCTTCCCATATGTTAACGTGACTTTTTGGAGGATAATTCAATGACCTGTAATCACTCTGACCCACATGGCTTGCTGTCGTCACAGCACCCATTTATGGATTAAACTGCTGTTTGTTCAGTCAGGGGGGATTATCCTTGTACTGATACCCTAGTTGATATAAATATTGCTCTTTTGTCTCTGCTTGAGATTGTTGTGAAAATGGAAGGGGGGATCATAGTGAGCGAGACAGCTGATAATGGATAATCTGAGCCTATCTGTCTACAAAGAAATGTGTCCCATGTTAAGCTGATTAGAAAACCATACTTAACACCAAATTATTACTTTGTTGTTTTTTTTTAAGATGTGTTATCCCCCAGAGCTGTGCTACACTAAATAAAATCCCTATTTTTGGTTTAGTGAATGTTTGTGTGTTTTACAGTCACTGACAGTCTGTCAGCGCTCCCTGACCACCATGCAGATCCAGATCCAGGGCTTGCTGCAGTTTTCTGCGCCTGTTTTCCCATCTGCTCAGGTACAGAAAGCCTTCAGTTGACAGACTGTTACACCAACCTGGATAATGTTGTGAATCATCATCATTTTCTCCTTGTTATACAGAGAGACCTTTTAGGCATCCAGAGACTGTTAAACTCCACAGAGTTCAGCGTTCACCAGCTAACAGCCTTGCTGGACTGCCGTGGGCTACATAAGGTGAATGTCAGTTAGAGGACAAACTTCAACTAGTTTTGACTCTATCTTTACTGGCTTGTCAAGCAGTGACACATTCATATTCATCAATGTTACATCTGGTTGTATTTGGAGCTCAGACTTGTAGTTTCCCATTAAAATATGTCAAAATTGTATCATTTAAAAGGTAGCATGTCTGCAGCCAAATTACTCCTCCTGTTGGGGATGCAACATTCAGCCTTGGATGAGAACTGCATTAAAAATATCACTTAAATTATAAACCAATCGATGATGTTGTCATGCATACCAGAAACAGAAACAACCCAGACGCTGTCAGAGTTGCTGGAATACTCTTCGGGCTTGTCAGCAGCTCAAGAGCAGCAACAGCACTTGAATCAGACAAATGTCAGCTGTGTTTCCCAGAGTTTGTTAGTCAGATCTAACAAGCACAGAAAGCTAAGAATGCATCTCTAACATGCATGTGATTAGAGCCATATGCATTAGTTATAGTTTTGCTTTTCAGTTTTCAGTCACTGTCTCTGAGGTAAAAGACTATTAGCTTATTGGCCCCAATAGGATCACATGCCGCAGGTTTTTGATGCAGTTCTTTAAAAAAAAAAAACTCGCAGAGGATCCAAGGGTCAAATGTATTAACACATAAAACACAACACAAACCCCCCGCACACACACACACATTACTGAAAGAATGAGAGAAGGACAACATCAAAAAAGAGCAGTGGGCTCATTTTTTAATAACTGAGGCAACAGTAAAAATAAAGTCTGCAGGCTGTATATTTGTAGTTGGAGGCAGAATCCCAAATGCGACAGCCATCAACTCTGACCTTGCCAGTCTCTCGTTGCTAGCATGAGTTTCAAAGTAATGGCTTCAGAAACACACTCACAAAGAGACACACATCTGATCTGATCTCATTAGAAGATAGAAAGTTAACTTTATTCATGTTTTTCTATAAAAAATTAATAGTTTACATCAGCTTGGATCTGAAGTGGCTTAAATACTGTATTTTAAATTACATTACATGTATAGCATGCATTTTTGTTAATGCAGAGCATAGATGGTAGCCTCTAGAATAGAATAGAACTTTTTAAAAAAGCTTTATTGATCCCACAACAGGGAAATTAATGTAATACCATAGCTCTAATGAAAAAGCAGCAAATAATAATAACACTAAAAATAATGATTTGACCCTTAACCTAAACAATATCAGCCAATGCTAACTGCTAAAAAGAATGTACCTAAATCAAGCAATCAATCAGACAGCCAACAATCAATCACCTAATTCATAGAGCACCTTTTATTAACATACTGTGTACACAAGGTCCTTGATATAAAAGGCGTCCGTGATCATAAGTTAAAACAATAAAAAGTCAAAAGACACAGTAGATCAAAAGCAAGAACAGTAAAAGGCGAACAAGAAATGGAAGGAAATGCTGTGGCTAAAACTTTGAGGAGGTGCTTCAAAGATTAAAAGATAGAGTAAAAATGATTAACCATAAAATACTTAAAAAGACAAATAAACAAATGCATAAGTTGGTTAAATGAGTTAATTAAAAGCTAAGTTAAAAAGATGAGTCTTTTAATTTGAACTAAAACATTTAAGATGTTCAGATTTCTGCATCTGAGAAGTTACTGTAGATGCATCCATATTTTTGATATATCATCAGGTTTCACATTTGAGTTTTTACTCTTAAAGCTCTTTACAACTTGTGTACAGGTCATAGCTTTCTGTTCAAATGTTATTTTTCAAACCTGTTTTTATTCTGTTGACTCCTTTAGGACTACCTAGATGCCCTCATAGGAGTGTGCTATGATGGGGTAGAAGGGCTCCTCTACCTCTCTTTGTTTTCTCTTCTGGCTGCCTGCGCGTTCTTTGTCATGCTGTGTGTAATTTTCCGACTGTGGACATTAATGGGCAGCAGGTCAGTGCCGAGCGACCCCGTCGCCCCGTTATGTTCTGCTCCCGGTCTACTTCTGCAGAAGGGTTCACGGGTGCACTTTGTCTTTGCCTTTCTTCATCTGCGTGCAAACTTTCATCCAGGGAAAAAGAGTATGATGATATAGACGAGGAGGATCCATTCAACCCAGAGCCCCGCCGCTTTTCATATAACCCCAGAAGGTCCAACACTCACAGCTTCTGCAGCTACATCAGCAGCTTTGGCAGCCAGGCCAGCCTTCACCCTCCTCCTCAGTCATCCTCTAGTTCTACCGTACCACCTCCTGAATACATGTAAGATCAGCTGCGGATGAGTTATTTATGTATTTAATTTATGGATTTTACCTTTTAACACCCTTTCTATCTTTGTGTCATAGGAATCAGTCCATGTTGTTCGGATCCACCCCTCGATATGAGAACGTGCCACTGATAAGGGGAGGGTCCCCGCCTCCGTCGGTGCGTTGGCCCTACGAGGCTCTAGTGTCCCTTGTATGATATCGACTCCTCTGACCTCGACACTGACTCACCAGCATTATCATGCACAATGAACACAGCAGACACCTCATTCTGTCAGTGTGTGGTTTGGGGGAACTGTGCCGTTCTGCATGCAGCAAAAGACTGATCTCTGTTGGTCATGTATGGAAGCGCATCACATGAAGCTCATCTTCCTGGCTTTTTCAATGCAAAACCTAACATCCCTTTCTTCAACTTTATTCCACGTTAAAAGATGAAGCATCAACTGCTGTAGCAACATAACTGTGATTTATGGCAGATAAAATGTGGCCGCCTACTCCCCCCAATGCTGGATATTCATTTTAACTTATGTGGTACAGTGAAGCTCCAGAGCTGGGACTAAATAATACATAATAGAATGCTGATAAATCCATAGTCAAGAGTTTTGTTGTGTGATGTTAAGTTTTTGCCTCTGTGGCCTGAACTGCACTCACAGCAGACTGGGGATTTAAAAAGATTGTCGGAGGGGTGGGGGGTAGACAAAAAAAAAAAAGAATGTAGATCATTATTTCAGCTGTTGTTTTGTTTCTGTAAGATGCATTTTTAACAGGCGCTGGTGTTTGTTCTCAAATCTTTCTGTCAAAGCGATGCATGAATTTTTTAACCTTGCCTTCTAAATAAATACTGCCGTTTTAGCAGCTACAAAAAGACGAGCATGTGTTCAGTTCATCAATGTCAGCAGGTTTCTTTTTATAACGTGTCCTTTTTTCAATACTCTTTTGTTTTGGTTTTCTGACTCAGCCTTTTAGACTGTAAGTTTTCTCTTTATCTTAATTTCTTTCACTCCATTTTCAAATCCCTCTGTTCTTCATGCAATTGATTTTGTAAGCATTTGCTATAGGCTGCAGATTCATGTTAACCAGTCACCTCAAACAGACCTCCTACACTATTTTAACCGCAGACCCTGAGGTGTAAATTATTTTTTTTATCGTTTATCCTCTGTACACTCACATCATCAGTGACTCTCCATTTTCACACCTAAGGAGCATCTAGAATTGATTTTCATCCATATGTCATCCATTTGTTTTGTTGGGTGAACTAATAATGAATTTGTACCAATGCAAAACGTCTGATTTGTATTTCTCTCTCTTGCAGTATTCCCCCAGTATGAGAACCACCTATCTGTCCATGACTGACGCCCAGATCAGACATTTTGGCACTGACTTCCAGGTGTAGCCTGCTCCCCACTGAACTCCTGTCAGTGCTTCAATCTAAGACTCTGAGCCCCTACAAAGAAGGCTGTCTTCATGGCATAATCCTGTTTACTGGAGAGACAGCTTGTCGTCCAATTTGAGACATAAAAGCAGGCCATAAGAGGCAATTACTTTTGTGACACACCAGTGCAGTGCTTGGAAAGCCCTGAATGTAGTTTCAGACAAAAGGTGTCTGTGCAGATTTTTCTCATGACTGCTATTTTCATCATTTTTTGTGAAAGTACTGTTTTTTTAATATGTTTTCACATGATCCAAGTTCAGAGCTTTTTGAGTGAAAGATTGGGGCAATGTTACCATATATGGTTCTCAAATCACAGCAGTTTTGCCATATGTGTTGCGTCTAGCAGCAGTTACATGAAGACATACTTCTGGCCTTTTTTAAATGGTGCAATATAAAATCCATCAAGTACTAAATATTGTAAATTTATACAAAAAAAAGCCAAAGATGCCTTTAAAGGATAAATTATATATTTGGTAATGCAGCTGCAAAAAATCATCAATTTTATTATTTTTTTTTTTATTTTCATTTTTTGTAAGTGGGTTTATCAGAACAAAAAAATACAAATGTATGAAAGCACAGTCATAAGTTTTCAATGTTGTCATATTTCCATGTAGAATTACCACATAATTGATAATTTATTTAATTTAGTAAATATATTTATAATGCTTTTATTATCTTTCTTTTTTTTTCCCTGAACTGTTGACCATTGAACATTTAAAATCCACAAGAAATCTTCTTTTGGTACAAAACATTTCAAACTCACAAGAAGTTTAAGCATAAGATGATGTAAATGTACTCCTGATTCAATGTGAACTCCTTTATACAATTAGAATGACCTACAGTAATGCTATTAAGCTAACAGGGATTTGAAGTGACCTCAAGTTGTCACAGGGAACTGTGTCCTCTGTCTGTGCCACATCTAAAAATATGCCAGCAGAAATGGCGTTACTCTTGCATAAATCATCTTCTTCATGTTAGGAATGTAAAAAGACATTGAACTTGGTGACATGCAAGACGATTAGATTAACTTTTAAAAGCAGATCGGACTGTTCCCTAAATTGAATATTGCTTAAAACGGACGAAGAAGCACTGTCCTTTGAATTTGAAAGACACAGGCTTCTTTCACTTTTCACCACAATAAATGCTTTTTTATCCTTCAAACATTTACGGGACTTTCAGCTATTTCTGATTTATTTTTAAATAACTTAAAAAACATTTGACTCAGAATTTTCAAACGTTATTTACTTGTTACATAGTTGTAAATTATCCAACAAAGCCGCTGGTCAATGTCCTGAAATGCACTCGAGACTAAGATTAAACTGGAGTCGCATAATTTCCGCTCTCTCAGCAGTGTCATAAAATCATCATCCATCATTGCAATGGAAATGAGCAGTAAGTGGTTTACATTGAGAACTTTTTCCAAACGGTACAACATTAAAACATCCCGCCGAATTTTTTATGGGGACAAAAAGAAGCCTTACATTCACTGTTTCCTGAGGCAAAGTGGACTTTTTTTTTTTGCTGTCAAGGGCATTCAAGATGGACGATTATGTGTGTATTATAGTCAGATGAATCAGCATGAAACATTTTGGACTAAATAACTGGATACCTTCAAAATGTTGGCATAAATCAACAACACATCTTTAAAACAGAAGATTCTGTAATGATTTGGTATTTTATCTAATTGATTTATTTTTACCAGATAGTAAGAAAGTGCCGTAAAATAAAAATAAATATAGCCACAAACGCAACCATGTAGTGTTGCTCTTATTATTTGCTTGGAGAAAGATTGTAACCAAGAAAAACCTAATCATTACATGAATATCTTTATGCCTGGTTGTCTTTTCAAATGTAAAGAGTTGAACATAATTTAAGCTATAAAATAACATACTTTTTTATTTGTTTATTTTTTTGTTTAGTTGCAGCACTAAGAATCCTTGAAATGTATTTTCCTTTAAAGATGTGGAAAAGCAATGTTACCATTTCAGAAAAAAACATTAGTGGTGAAGTTCTAAGAAGCTGTTTTTCCTGTTGGTACATAACAAACTGGACTTTAAAAATGTGTATATTTTGTAGAAAACTGTTAATGAGAACTTCTACTCTATCATAATACATGTTATTCATAACTGTAAAGTATCACTTTTTATGATATAGCCTAAATACATTGAAGATAAAAATATATAGTAAAAATAAATTAGGATTTAAACAATTTCTTTCCTACTGTTGCATGTGTCAAATGTTAAAAGTGGGTGTAGGAAATTAAGGTGGTTTGAGATGACATATTTCATACTGTTTAAATAAAGATCTACAAAAATGTCTGAACATTTGCTTTTTAACTTGCTGTTTGGTTGATTTGTTTATACCGACCTTTTTAGGTGTTCATTGTTATATGTTTTTTGTGTTTGATTTTGAAAGATTAATTTTGGCAGGGGACATATTTGCTGCCAAATGTAGGGTAAAGGCATTCATATCAAATCAATATGTATTTATATATCACTTTTCATATCTCCCATAGCACAAAGTGCTTAACACCAAAACAAAACAAAAATAAAAACTAGCACAACAATATAAGAACAACATACATACCCTCCATATACATACTGCAAATATATAGGATAAAAATGCAATGTTAAAAATTCAATGAAAAAAAGAGTTGGATTCTTAATATCTATTATCTTTTTGTTATTATTATTATTATTATTATTATTATTATTATTGTTCCCCTGCGACAGACTGGCGACCAGTCCAGGGGTGTCCCCTGCCTTCGCCCATGAGTAGCCGGGTTAGGCTCCGGCAACCCTGTGGCCCTGAAAGGGATAAAACGGATTGGAAAATGAATGAATGAATTATTGTTGTTGTTGTTGTTACATTTTCAAGGGTATTAAATAGTTTTCAGGTAGTTAATCAGCTGCACATTAATACTGCATAAACTTGACTGTTATTTTGTGATAAATAGCCAGAATAACCTGATTTTACCACTGTCAACCGAAGTTAAAAAAGCTGTCACTGATGGTCAAAAACAGGGATGGGCAACTCCAGGCCTCGAGGGCCGCATTCCTGCATGTTTTTCAACATACCATGATCTGGCATGTTTTAATTGGCTGGACACACCTGAAGCAGGTAATCAGTCATGAGTAGGGCTTGGATATCTGGAAATCCTGCACACACTGCGGCCCTCGAGGCCTGGAGTTGCCCATCTCTGGTCAAAAAGAAGCTTTGGTTAAGCAAGTGAAGTCTTTTTGTCCTTCTTCGCTTGCCGTAGACAACACGGAAAAACAGTGCCAACTGTTGGCAGTTAGCCTGCTAGCCGGCTAGATTTCGTGACAACATTGTAATAAAATGCTTTTTAAGAAATAATATTATGTATGTGGGTTAGCAGGCGTATTGTGAAGATGTGACTAAATAATGGGAAACGTTTTTGGGAGAAGGAGTCAACCTTCTCGAGTAACGGACCAAGACAAAGCTATACTGGTGAGGTTTCTCCGCTATTTACAACTACTAACAGACTACTAACTGTAGTTTGAATGAAGCGTGAATTGACTGTGGTAGTTTACCTCATCACTGAAATGTATAATGATGTTTCACAGAAGTGACTATTTGTTTAGATTCGAAAGGTGTGAAGGCTGACCATTTATATCTCATACAATGTATACTTCAGGTTAAAAACATTTTTTTAAGAAGCAACAACAACAAAAATCATCTGTAAATTTGCATAATTTAATGTATTCATGTTTTGTTTGCTTTGAAACTCTATGTACAATAGTCTGTTAAACATGTCAGGCTTATGAATCTGTATCAAACAATCTGCCAGCTACTTTGTAGGTTTAATTAATTGACTGTCATTTTCTTTCCCTCCCCCAGCAATTAAAGCAACAAAGAGACAAACTGAAGCAGTATCAGAAGAAAATCACCTTCCAGGTGGATAAAGAACGACTCTTGGCTAAGCAGTTACTAAAAGATGGCAGGAAAGAGTAAGCAGTTTTTTTTTTTCTTTTACTAGTTAATAAAATGATTCTGCACCCATAAAGTGGTGGCAAAAGCAGGCAGTAATTGAAAAGGAATATTTTTTTTCATGTTCAAGTGTTTGTCAGAAACTCAATCCACATCCTTCTTTTTGTGCTGAATGCACCCTGTCGAGATATTACTCGTGATTATTTAATAATACTAATTTTGTGTCTTTCATTTGTTTTTGCAGGAAAGCACTGGTGCTTCTTAAGAAAAAACGCTATCAGGACCAGTTATTAGATAAGACTGAAAACCAAATTTCCAACCTGGAACACATGGTAAGAAAACCTTCCAATTTTTAGATTGCAGTGAAAGATTGTACAGTGTCCAAGAAGAGAAACAAAAACAACATATTTACAATGAACCTGAAATAATAACCACCTTTTTTTATTTTGTGTGAAATTCACTTCCTTTTCCTTTTTTAAATTGAAAGCAATCTAAAGAATTAAGAGTTAATGATATATATATATATATATATATATATATATATATATTCATTTTTAAATGGTGGAGAAAAGCTTATTTTGTTGCCTTAAAATATCTACACAACAAAACTGTGCAATTTTACTTGTCTGTTTGTCCGTTATACCACACCTTTTCACTTTTTTGAATGTAGTTATTATTTTAATGCAAATATATGTCTTCAGGTTCAAGATATTGAGTTTATGCAAATTGAGATGAAAGTCATTGAGGGGCTGAAGGTTGGAAATGACTGCCTGAAGATTATGCAGCAGGTAAAAGGTCCCCACTCTTTCCTCAGAAACACAGAGGATTAATACGTCAAAGTTTCCACAAATTGGGACCTGTCTCAAAATGTCAGCTTGGTAGCACTTGTTTGTTTGTTTATTTACTTCAGTAAGCTTGTGCACTTTGTTTAAAGATAAAAGGATTCAAATGAAAGATTGTTTGTCTGCTGCACACATTTAATCACAGAGGAAGCATATTGCACTAAAATTTCAAAAGCAAAACTATGAGTGTTTGACTGTTTTATTCAACCCCCCCGTTTTTTTTTTTAATTTTGTGACAGGTGATGTCAATAGAGGAAGTGGAAAAAATTCTGGATGAGACTCAAGAATCAATTGAATATCAAAGGGTAAACAGATTAATTTTTATAGTTTTATATTAGAAAAAAAATAACGATAATAGTTGTTGAATGTATTAAAAAAGTAAATTTAAAAAAAAAAAGAAAAACAAACATAATCTGACTGCTCAAAGTAATCCCTAAATCTTTCTTTGCAGCAAATAGATGAATTGTTGGCGGGTTCATTGACACAGGAGGACGAAGATGCTGTTTTAGCAGAGCTGAAAGCTATCTCTGAGGTAGGAGCTCAAATGCATGAAAAACCTTTAATTATCAACAGTGTTGCTCATATGGAGTTGATTTATGCCGCTAACAGGAAGAAGCTCTTGCACTTCCAGAAATCCCCAATGAACCAATCCCACATGTATCTACATCTGCTGAACCTGAACCAGGTATGGGTCATTTACCCCAACTAAATAATGATATTGATATTTTTTAGACTAATTATGCTGATTTTGTTTTTGGTTTTTTGTGTTTGTTTTGCAGAGAGAAAAGAAGCAAAGAATAAGCCCAACAGAGAGATGCTGGCTGCCTGACAGCTTCTTTTTTTGATAAAAATGTTTAACTAATGGAAATGGATCAGCACAAACGTTGTTTCCTGGTTTTGACATACAAGTGTGGAATCTAAAGACACTGGAGGATGCTCATCATTTTTCCAGTTCCTTAGCTGCTGCTCCCTTGCATAATTTCTAAAAGTGTTTGTTAAATATTGGCTGGATTGCAAAAACAGTGTTAAGAAGAACAAGAAACTGACTTTTAGATGTTTTTAATATTAATTTACTGTAAATACCACATTAATTGTAATAAATGAGACTTTAAAAACTGTTTTCGCTTTTTGTTTCAAATGTTTTATCAGACCAGTTGTGCTGCACGTTTTTGTCCAGAGGAGGGCATTCTTTACTGAATTTTGACATGGTAACCACACAGCCCATACCTTTATTCAATAATACATCGATACCAGGAGTTGTAACTAGTATTTTTATGTATTTTGAAAAAAATAAATGAATAAACATCGAATTAATAAGGTGTGCAGAATATTTTTTTTAAATAAAGTGTTGTTATAACACCTTCAAGAAATCTAAAGTCATTAGAAATGTGTTTCTGTGAGCATCAGATGGGATTTGGTTAGTATTATTAAAACGTTTTAACAGGGACGTATTAAATACACTACTAGATAAATAGTTTTACTCATAATTTCGCCAATAACAGCTACATTATGCACAATAAAGAACAGGTTAACACAGGTAAAAAGCATTTGATCTATGCAGAGTGATAGTTTATCCTGTAACTGATAGAGGATAATACAAAAATCATCAGCTTGTTTATTTGTTTGTTGAACAAAACTGCTGAGTAGCCCACGTGACTCAACAGTTTATCTAAAGTTCCTTTTTAAATGGGCAGTTCAAGTTTGTATCCCCCAATGTAGATCAACACTAATACTTATTTTTTGTTTTAGGTTATGGTCGTGATAGTCCATCGGTACAGAGATGTCGGGGGCGGGCATCAAATTTTTACTTTAGCGAAAAAACGATGCGTTTGTGTGCTGTAGGAAATGGAATACTGAGCGCACAAGTAGAGGACCTCACCTGTACACGAGTGGACACATTAACGATCATAAAAGTTTTATAATTATTATTTGCAAATCATTACAACTGAAAAGTATTTTTAATAGCTTTTTAATAACAGGGCGAATGTTATCGGCATCCCCTACATTTTATCTTTACGTTTAAGAAGCTCGGGAAAGAACGGATTTTTTTGGTGGGTGCGTGAACGCATCACAGGCTGTCAGCTGTAGGAGGGGAAGGTGAGTTAGTAGGTTTCGGGAGCGCAACGCCACTCCTGCGGACGCGGGTTCTCGCGGTTCGCTTAGATCCACTTGATTTTTTTTTTCTTTAAATCTTCTTTTTTTTTATTGAATCATTTCTTTTTTTAGGATAAACGCTTAAGCGAAATAAAGCGTTTATGGTCCTGGCTGAAGATTTTACCATGTCTCGCACCGACGAGGTTCACCGCTTGACGGAAAATGTCTATAAGGTAAAGTTTCATTAATAAAGTTTTGACGTAATTGGGGATGTTAGAGACAACGTTTAGGGATTTTTGATTAACCTGTAAAGAAATCTCCAAAGTATTTAGTTTTGAAAACCTTTTGTCGGGGAAATGTACTTTTAATCTCACACTTTAAAAGAAAACCCAATTTTTACGCAATTCGAATTCTCCACCTGAACGCACCATTCCTCAAAGCTTTGTTTTACAGGTGAATTAGGGCGACACAAAACCCCATCTGCTCCAGTGTCTGCAGATTCTGAGCCACTCTCAGTCTTGTTCTGTTGTGCAGGCCCGCTGCTGAAGTGGTCTGCCTCCACCACTGATTGTAGTTTAGCCTGTTCCCAGGAAACCAGTGGATCTACAAAGCCTACTTTGATGAAGCACGAACACTCCATGCATTCCTAAAGACTGTGTTTGGCACACAGGCTTGAATGTCTCTGTTGCAACAAGTAAACATTTATCCCCAAACATGTTCTTCATCAAAACCTGTTGGGTATCAATTAAAAAGAAACGAAGAAGAAAGGCATTTTGTCCACTACTTTTATTCCTCTTTAGTTGAAATGGTGTCCACGAGGACTGTGGAGAAAAAAAAAAAACGGAAGATATATTTGGTGTTCACTCCATTGTGGCAGTATTTGATGAATGGCTGTACTTTAATATCTCACCCATTAATCATCCACTCCTTTTAGCAGTAATTGACAATTCAATGAAAAATTACATTTTCCTTATTGTATTTGCAGCTTTGCAGAGTTTCAGGCGAGAATGAAATATGAGCACAACTTTATTGTGAGGGTCTGTTTAAAGTCTCTATTTGTGCAGGTCAGATTCTTTCTGATCATTTATGAGAATAATATGGTTTCTGGATGAAAGTTGACTGACAGGAACATGCAAATAATTTCCGAACAAACGACTAGTTTGTGGCGTTCCAGGTGCAGTTCCAGGTACTTTATTCTTTTCCAGGGTCTCCCTGTGAATTGGACGCCATGTGCTGCAGAATTCTTGTTGAAGTTTAAAACTATTGTTCAGGGTTAAGCAATAAACCCTAAAAGTGAGTACCAGTTCTTTCATGGATGGTTCTTTTTTGGCACACGTCTGTGGGGAGATGCCCCTCTCCTGTCACAGGTCTGACAGCCAAAACAGAGATGGGCAGTGGAGTGGGGAGACAGTCTCCCTTCCTCATGGGATGTGACCCAGTGCAAAAGTCAGAGGTCAGACAGTGTTGGTTGCAGCATTTCTTTAGTAGATAT
This sequence comes from Adrianichthys oophorus, assembly GCA_036245035.1. Classification (NCBI taxonomy): domain Eukaryota; kingdom Metazoa; phylum Chordata; class Actinopteri; order Beloniformes; family Adrianichthyidae; genus Adrianichthys; species Adrianichthys oophorus. The sequence continues at coordinate 12,925,222 of BSAI01000125.1, read as the reverse complement.
CTTCTAACCTTCAAACACTTCAAAATAAGATGACGTTTTTGTTAGTAGGCTTTTTTTTATTATATAATGTAGATAGGATAATGCTCTTCCAACAGATATTGTCATCCAGAATCTCTGAAAGCGATATCTTATGGTCTTAAACACACTTTCACAGATCAAGCCTAACAAATCCTGACATTTTTATTTTGGAATTCATCCATTATCCTTTGGTGACCTTCAGAGCGCAATCATCCGTTATTTCATTTGTTGCAAACCAACATATCTCTGCAGTACTTTTCCAGTGGGTTCCTCTCTGTCTAGTACACTGCAAAAACAGGCCCCTTAAAAAAAGTCTTAAAATTTGAAATATTTTATTTAAATAAGCAAAAAAAAAAAAAACTGCCACAGGGCTAAGAAAAAGGTCTTCAAGAATTCTGTTAAAAGCTAAGACATATTTTCTTAAACTAAAATATTTTACAACTCAAAAACCTTAAAAATAAGACAAATTTTCTTTAAAAAAGTGTCTTTTTACATTCTAAAGAGTCCTTTTTTGCAGGTCCAAATGCATGCAGGCAGTTTATATTTTCCAGGAAAGAATATTACTAAAGGTGTTGGTCTTGCAGTGTCTACTTTAGCTGCAAGAAAGCATTCATTATTGGTGTGTGATGCATGTTGGTAACAACTCCACCCTCAAACAGTCAAATGCAGCAATATATAGCCAGTTTTAATAGAAATATGATCAGAAAAACATCTCAAACCCATTAAAACCAAATATTTGTTTTACTGATGAATGAAGTTTATATCCGTTATCTAAGAAAGTTTTCAATGTCCTTAAGTAAGAAAGGTGAGGCTACCATAATCTGGATTTGAAGCTTAAAAACGTAACACATTTTTGATTTTTGTCCACATTTGGTGACACAGATAACAGGTTATTTATTTGAGCCTCAAAAGTTCTGATCTTTTCATTTATACTTTTTTTTATTTGACTCAATATTTGCTCTCCCAAACCTTATTTGCATGCAGCTCCAGCAGCTGAAAACACTCCAGCAGCTTACTTTTGAGAGGAAAATAATACCTTTATACATTGGCAACCCTCCCAGAGTGCTGGAGCCATTTCTCTACCCCACACACATTTGAATATATCTGTATAATTTTCTCTGTTTTTCCATGCAAGCAATCCTCTTCCAGAGGAAGGGAAGTGTTAAGTCAGTGCAGCCAGCAGCTGGGCACACGCTAGGGAGGTGAGGGGGGTAACCGTGCTGCTGTGACTCACGTTATCCCAGTTGAGTGTGTGTTTAACAGGACTGGTTTAGTGGGCGAGCCTGGGGATTCTGGTTCTTGTTGCAAGCGTAGTAGCTTTTTGGTCTCAGGCACTCCCTCGGTTTTAATCAACAGGGGAGTCAGCCTGTAAACCCAGCAATCCTTACATGATCCTGCATGACTCACCTCAATTGTCTCCTCTTGCGTGCAACCCTGAGACGTCTAGTTATTTCCATTTTGACTGGGAGAGATGGGTACTTAAGGGTGCCACTTAGTGCCGGCGTGTGTCTGCATCACGCTGTCATCTTCACCAGCTGGACGTATTTTAGGGCGGGCAGTGCTGTGGGTCAAGCCTCTTAGCATGTGGACGGATGAGGTCTGACCTGGCTGGCCCTAAGTGAACAAACGGCTTAATAAGAGTCGACGAAAAAGAAGAATGAGGTTGTGGGCACTCCAACACTTTGATCCCGCAAAGTAAATCAAGTTAGAAGGCAGAAGCCAAGTGTTTGACACACCCTGCAGGATTGTGAAACCTACTGGTCTGTACTCAGTCTTTGTCACAGGAAATGTTGTGTTTTCTGGTGCACACGGTGCAAACTTTCGGCTTACAGGTAAAGGGAGAAGATGGGTGTGGTTCGCCGCTACTTGCCCTTAGGAAAGCGCTTGTTTTTCACTGAAACTCCACTCCCTGACAACGTTTTTTTTTTTTTTTTTCTGGGAAAGACAGCTGATAACTAAATCAAGTGTGATTTCTCTGGTGTTATCAGATCATTTATCACTGATGGGGCACCAGGAGAAACTCCCTCTGAAATGCAGTCTGTTTGCTTCATGGGAATCCTATTATATAATGATTTTTCTCTGAATTGATGTACTATTGTGGCATTCACTACACTCACAGGAGTGATACTTTGATGATGAGGAAACCTCAGTTGTGCCACAATCTTGTACAGAAGATCTGAACAGGTGGTCTCTTAGCAACAACGTGCCATTATTCATACGTGTTTCTGTCATATTACTGTGCTAAAAGACTTGCAGATGGTGATGGGTTCAGAAAAGCTAGAGGGAGGAAAAACGATGGCAACGAGCGATCATGTGATCATCCGCATATATGCATGTTTTTATTTCAGAGTAAACAGTCTTTGTTTGTGGGATATTTATTGTTGATCCTTCTGTCTCCATAGCAAGAATTTGTTTGTAGAAGCTTTATTGACTTTTTTTTTTTTTTTTTACTTAGAGTGTCACTTCAGATGTCACTTGTCTGTCAATAGGCAATTTAAAGGAGTGTAAAGTGACTTGAGCTCTTGAACATCTGCCTCCAGAAAATAAAGTTTCAACAAGTTTGTGCCTGCTGGCACCTGGGGCCTTGAAAGGATGACATTATGCTCTGCAGGAGATATCCTAATGTTTATCGCTCGTGGAAGAACAGATTTGTTCTGTTTTTTTTTTTTTTTTATTTTAACAGCGTTGCAGAGAGGAGGACTATTGCTCCACACACCCACCTTCTCTGAACGTCTGGGGGCGGATGGTTTAGAGACATTCTCTCTTTCCTTTCATTCGGCATCGCTCTTTTTTTTCCCCTTTTTTCCAAGGGCATAGACTGGCAATGCTGAGTGCTAAATTCAAGGGAACTGTGTGCCGACTGCAAAGAAGTGGCGGTGAAGTTGGAGTCATTTTTAAAGCTGCTTCTGTGTGAAATGACACAAAAATAACAAGCATGAGCGTTTCTTCATCGAAAATGAACTTTTAACCCTTTTTGTTATCAGGGTAGAAGAGAGAAAATGTCTGGGGGGTTGGGGGGGGGGGGGTGTAAGCATAGACAATTCATGTCCTTGTTGAAGTGCCTAATTACTGTGGAGGGTGACACTGTAATTATACCCCGCCTGGGAGAGACACTGAGACTGAAAATTGTCCTAAGTACTGTGGCAGTGGACAATGGACTTACATTTGAGGGTCATGGACAACACTTAGCATGCCAGAGGCTTCTCTTACTCTATAGTGTCTGATACGGATGCAGCTACTTTTGAGTACCATCGGCCACACTCCACCCACTAAGTCAGCTAAGCAAACAAGCAACTGCAGAGCGGAGCTGCAAGGCTATTTTTTTCCAAAAAAGATGCACTTCTACTCACAACTCTAATGCTTTTTAAACCAATCAATTTTGAAAGAACAGACCAGGAAACAACAGAGGCACTGTGATGCACTAAGAAGGACTTAGCTGGAAATATTGGCCCTTGAACGCCTAATCAGCAGATCCAAATCCTCTTTGAGTTTATGTTTGTTAGGCATTGAGAACCAAAATTTTCCCCAGTTTAACAAATTGGTCGTCATTGTCCATTACATGCATTATTTAAACATTTCTGCAATTTTCAAAACTTCAATGCAAAATGTATTTTTTTAATCATCTGCTTTCTCACATTTAAGGAATTGTAACTTGCATGCAAAGAAAATGACCTGTTTTCATTCAAATTACTAAAGCTAACAAGGAAGTCCTGGTTGCTATGGTTACCAGAGTGTGTTTTAGGTTCAGGAGCTCAGGCGGTGCTGTGTATGCTGCATGCCCGCAGATGACAGCAGAGCAATTGTACTATAAGTTGTGTCTCTTGTGGGCAAATTATTTGTTGTCCAGAGGCAACAGGAGGTGGAGAGGTGACGGGAGAGATGGCTGTTTCAGAGGAAATGAGGAAATAGTGCTACAGCATCATAGCCCTTTGAGGCAATAATGAGGTCAAACAACGTTTTGAAGCTTTTCCTGTCAGTGTGCATCCTTTTGTTTTAGGGAGAAGCCATTAGGTTTTGATGTCACAGATTTGTTTAAGGTGCTTTAAATGCATCCCAACAATTAAAAACAACATTGCTTGCACGGCATTGCAACACAAGTAAAAAAATCTGCAAGAGTGATGTGCATTATTGCAAACTGGTCATTTTCACTGCACAACTAATACAGTACATTTGGTTGTGCTGCAGAAAGTGGCTTTTTTACATCTGCTCATTCAGAAAGTTGATAAAACAGAATGGTATGTTTATTTTTTTCTTTTACATTTAGGAATTCTCTGAAAACCTGATTATGTTCCTGCTTCAACATTAGTAAGCATTCAGGTATGTAAAAGTGCAAACAGTGTCTTAGCTGCCACTCAGGGTGGACCAGCACATCACAGCGAAAGAAGAATGTGCTTGTTTGCTCATCGGTGTGGTCGTGAGCACTCCAAGTTTGCTCAAATGGTTTGTCAGTTGTTGCAGTGGGAATGAAAAATGAAATGGAGGGAAGCACGTTGACATTCTACAAGACATAAAATTGGAAACCTTAAAATAGCCTACCTAAATAACACATTTATGACCATCTGTTTGATGGAAGTGTGAATTAAAAAAAAACAAAAACTGCCTATATTTGAATGTGATAGTGAAATTAAATTGCATTTTGGCAAAACCTGATGTGTTTTGGAAGTAAACCTTCTTGGAACATGGTGCCCCCTTTTTTATGGCAACACATGTCTGGTATTATCTGTGTCTGTTAGGGGAAACTATTTGTGATCAGGTGGAACAAGCTTTTATTCCCACTTTTTAAAAAAAACACAGCACAAGTGAGAGAAATAAACTCAGAGGAGGAAGTTCCTTAAAATGTTCCACATATTCATTGATGATTCAAAATGTTAAGAAACTTCAAAGTTCTCCATAAAACATGCCTTCTCATTTGTATCATCTCTGTTTTACAATATTTCCAAAGAGCAAAAGCTCAACTGACATTTATTACAAGAACACAATTGCTGACACGCTCCCTGCGGGAGTGATGTTCCAAATTAAAGCATTGCAACACAGATGCATGAGTCGAAATTTCTAAATTCACTGATGATCATCATTACAACAAGCAGGATTTAAACTATCTGTGGCTGCAAGTTTGAAACAAAGCATCCCACAGTCTTCTCTGTGTGGGTTTTAGGTCAGTTAACAGTGTGGGCTTGAGTTCTTTGACTGTTACTGTTTGGCTTATCTAGTTTGTTAAAGTTCAAACTGTGATAGGAAAAAAATACGTTTTTTTTTTTTTAAAGCGTCTGTCCCTTTCCATGCTTTTTATATGCTGAATTTAGGCGCTGCAAGATCAAACATGTGACACATCAAGTTATTTATGACCTTTACCACTACGCTGATTTGTGTAGCTATGGAGTGTCCTGCTCCAAACATCTGTAATCTAATAACAGAGTCATGCAGCTCTCGGTTCATATTCTGGTCAGACATATTTAAGAAATAAATTCCCTTCAGTCTTAGGATTTTTCACTGCGCAACAACAATCCTGTTCAAATTCTTGTGCCCTGATAAGGCATTGTTGCAAGGAAAACCCTTTTTCTCTTCTCACCTCGCCAGTTTATGGCCTATTCCATTCATCAGGTTTGCAAAGTTTCATGCAAATCAATCAAGCAGAGCATGTAAACGATTATTACATGTGTTTCTTAAAGCTGCTCTTTAGTTGCATGGATTTCATTGAGCTTCTTGCTATGTATCTCAATACATTTCAGTTTTTACCAGGACAAAAAAACCAAAAAAAACAAGCATGTTTGCTTGTTCTGGTACTTCTTTTTGCTTCTTTGTTCTTAGATTACACACTCGATTTAAACTGCCGGCACAGGCAAGGCTTTGCTTATTGCTGTGAGCTCAGTCACTAAGGAGACGCAACATTTCCTGGTAGAAAATGTCTAGCCAAAGCGGTGAAATGCCTACATCCTGACATGTCTGGTCTTGATCCAGATCCATAGAATGGGGTCATCTGGAAGGATAAGACAGCAGCTTAATTATTTGCTCTTTGCAGCACAAAGACGGTTTAGGTTTCAGTGATCCTCCATCAGATTGAGGCACTCCAAACTTGCCTTGCAAATGCACAACAAAAACAGACCACATTCCTTTCTGATTAAATCATTTACTTTGGTTTGCATCACACGATCGGTCCTCACTAATACCATAATTGGGAGCCTCTTGTAGATCTGATCTTGTGTTTTTAGGTCTGTGCTGTTGTGTTGAAGAGGGCAGGATGAGAAACTGCATGTGATTCCTCTCGTTTCTAATCATCTGGCATTACTTTGAAATTGCCCCCTTTGCAGGTCTTCATTATGTCTGTGAGCGGAGGTGGAAATGAGGGTAACAGGGGAGCTCAGAACGAGCCATGGGTGGATATCCCACAGTTTGAAGGCTTTGGTCTAATATATCTGGGATGCACCGAAATGATTTTGTCTGCAACTTCCACAACGAGGTGAATTGAGGTGGATTTGAGCATAATAATATGGTGTTCCCTTTGGTTTTTTTCAGTGTTGATGCTGAATTCTTTTCTGGGTTTTTGTGTATTTCTTCTCAGCTAAGCTAAAATCTCCAGCATGATATAGCAGTATAGAATGAGAGTTTGTCGTACACCCTTTAATTAAGCGACTCAGTTTTGGCCTTAAGGCTTCATAATTAATTCTGTCAGTCCTTGAGTTTGAACTTTCCTATTTCACAAGTGATTACTTTCCAGTCTTAACTTTCTTTTTTCAAATTTAATTTGAGTAATTCTTAAACTGAGAAATACTGAAATAAGTGGATTAAAGTAGGGTGGACCGACCACAGCTTATTTCATAACTTCTATTCCTCTCTGTCTCACAACCTAAGTATCTCCTGGCCCCTTTTCCCAATTAGCTTCCAGAATTAGAGTGAAAATGTAGTACAAGAGAAATAGGATAACAAATTTAGAAACAACGACAGGGGATGAAGACAGAGGCTGGATGCTCTCTGGTGCACAGAGGGTTCCATGCACTGTAAAGTATCCCCATATGCATCTACATGCATTGTATTTACATTTTTAGATTTGCCTGTTGGTTGTGTTTTTTTCTGCGTATTTACTCAGCAGAGGGTCAGAGTGTGTGTTTATTGTGTGGCTGGCCTTCTCTCAGCAACCTTTGACCTCTTCTGTGGGAATGCATGCTGTATTATCAAAGTTGAATGCACACATCTGCATGAATTCGCATCAGCTTGTGACCCAAGCACTAAGGTGGACTTTTATCAAATAATGAGGTTCTTTTTTTTTTTTTTCCTGCTGAATCAGGCAGAGATGTACCATTAATGAACATACCCCTTGTCTCTGAGATTTTCAGGGAAAAGCTTTCACATAAATGCTTTGTATAGTTCTATTGCTTTCTCCTTAACTCTGTCCTTTCAGCATAAAACACTCAGACACCCATGTGTTGAACAAAAGAAGTTCTTTAAAGACCCACTCACATGAAACATTTGTTTTTTTGTGTTTTTAACATGTCCTTGTGGCATTTTTCCTCGTGATAGAGGACACATAGAAAGAAAACAAAGCTTAAAGTTGCGTTTCAGATCATTTCTTTATTCAAATTGTTGTGCCAAAAAATGCTCAATGAAACAGATTGTAGCAGTGACATAGGTGCTACAATTGGTGGGCCACAAGCTCCTCGCTCCAATTCATTCTGATGCATCCACTTTCAGACAAATAGATCCATGTTTGTCTTTGTTTTCCTCATTCGAGCTAGCATCTGACTCTAAACTGAACGGCTGGATAGCTCCGATATCTGTATATTGCTATGTTGGGGTTGTAGGGGGTTATAAACTTGCCTCAGAGTGTGTAAACATATGGATGATGCATAGTTGGGGCTGGGATTACTCTGCTCCAACAGAGCACAACTCAAAAGTCACATTTCTGATGAACTACTGCCGCTCTGCAGAAACTATGTTCTAGAAAACAACAAAAGTTTTTTTGGCTAAAAACAGCATAATTATGATGAAAAATCATAAGATGATCAGAGTGAAACTGTAACCATGAGTTGCTGCCTTAGTGCTATGTAGTCCTCTTTTCATAACATTGGAAAAAAGTTAACTTAAGATAATGAATTATTGTGCACTTTTATGTAATGGGATGTCTGTATAAGAGTCTGTTTATGTTCTTCCTTAAAAGTTTATCACTCTACTTTATGAGCACTTGAGTACTGCTGAGACACTACAGCATGGGCTTACTGTAAGTCCTTCTTACATGGCGTCTTGACCCAGTTAGCAAAGTGGAGGAAAACCTAATGACCTCAGATTTTAGCCAGGCAAGACTAATGCTAGAATGCAAAAGTGTAGAAGTTTTAATGAGCTAATAAACATTTTTTTGCCTCACAAAAGTTGCAACCACATTAAAATGGGACTCACTCGAATTAATTTGCAAACGACAGAAGAAATTTCTTGTTATGTTCTTCCTTTGCCACATTGAAACTTTTTTTAAATTTATTTTTAATTAAAGAAGCAATTTTCCACATTCTTTGACCTTTTTGTATATTTGTTGATAACTAAAAGCAAAATAAATCATAGTGATGAACAATTAAACTGTTTATTTGTCCCACTTTAGTGATAATGGAGACGAAGAAAATGTAGAGCCATTGTGACAGAGCCGGTATACATGTACATTCATTATTTTAGTGTTATTGATCATGATAGGGTGGAGCCTATCCTGATGTTTTGCTGTGAATGATGTGATGTGTCTAACATGAAGGAGAGGATGGTTGGATGAAACCTTGAATGATATTCAGACTACACAGAACATTTGCTGGGATTAAGAGTTATTTTGGGATTTATGGAATTATTTTTATTACAGGCTTTCACAAAAATATTTTTTTTTTCAATAAAATCAAATTCTCTGTATGTGTTTTTTTTATGTCAAACAAAGAATGTCTGTCAATATTCTTATTCCTGCATTACTCCTCTATTGCCATGTTGCTTATCGTTGGTCAAAAAGGTTGGATTGTTACTCTCCAGGAGGAAGCAGGCTTTCTGTTTGGAGGTTTTGGTGTGCAACTTTGAATTCACCGTAATGAAAACGAACAGTTTATATCTGACTCATTGGTGTTCTGTTGGTGGGTTATGGTGTACTCAAGCTGAGTGACCTCTATGAGTGCAGCAAACACGCACACCTCCTCCAATCGAACTCTTGGCTCTCATTAAAAAGAAGACCAGAAGACCCATCGTAGGGGAGAACTCAAAAGTGCTGAAGTCTGACTGAGGCAGAAGGATGTGCTGGTGTGGTTGTTTCAGATTGTCACTGTTGGCACATGGCAGATTATTTTGCGATAATGTGAATTCAGTTGAGCGGTAGATTGTTACATGTTTTGCAGCATCGATGGTCTTTGAGTTGGGACTGCTGCAGCAGCAGTGTTGTGGTGGTTTTTCTGTCCCTGGGTTATTCCTGGCTATCTTGACGGGGGACCAGCTAATTGGAAGAAGCCCTGGAGGAGGACTGGAGAAGGAAGGAGAGACGCGGTACACAAGAAGCAGCGGAAACTTTTGTGACATTATGCAGTCTTTGCTGTGAGACTGACTTGGTTTACTGGTTTTGTACACTTGTAACTTGTACACTTGGTTTCTTTATTCTGTAAGTTCTGGTTTTTGGTTTTATCACCATGATTAATTTACCATAACTTCATAAAGACTTCATTGTAAAAAAACCAAACTGTTGAAATCACTCCAGACTCTATTTTTTATGCTAATGGAAGCCCAGAATGCATGTGAAATAGATTTTTTTTAACATGTCACATTTCTGAAAGCATCCTACATGTTGTTGTTTCCAGCTTGCAGACAGCAGATGACGTGTCTGTGGAAAAACTAAGTGAAATATAGATCTGAAAAACCTCCATATAGACACTGCTTGTCTTGTTTTTCTTTCAGAATATTATGGAGCAGTTTAACCCTTGCTTACGGAACTTCGTCGCAATGGGGAAAAGCTACGAGAAGGCCCTTGCCAGTAAGCTCTTTTGCCATTATTTTTTATTTTATTATATCCTTTTCCTCTCTGGTTTACAGCAGATTCTTGCACTCAGGTACACAAGCACTCTCTTTCTCTTCACATGTATCTTTATTTTTGTCTGACTCAGGCAGGACCAGATTTATCTTCGTAAAAAGTGGTTATCGGCTTGTTTGCCATCTCTGCCAGAGGTGTGCTGTAATAGATGTGTGCTCAAAGAAGTAGACAGGAAATTGGCTCCACCGCAGCAATAAGGATACCTCCCTATCAGCAGTGAAATCAACAACAAAAAGAAAGTTCAAACCATAGATTTTCCTGTGTCCCAAGATGTCCAGCAACACATTTTACTTTTTGGGATGTTCAATCTTGTTACAATCAAAGAAATGTTCCCTCTAAACTACCCAAACAATTACATACACTTCCCCAAACACACCTTTAGTTTTTCCTGAGATGTATAGCAGCTAATCCTGCCCTTGGTGCTGGTAGAGGACGGACTGGTTCACTGAGCCATTAAATACCCACTTTGCAAGATTGGCTCAACCAAACCGATTTTGCAACACTAGCATGAGGACAGGAGGCCACACTTCCATATGGTGCAATCATTAAAAGTGCTCAGCACCAGCAGAGCCAAAAAGGGCTGCTTTTCCAGCCCTTTTTAGATTGGAATAAATTGCATTTTGAGTCTTCCATTAAAGCATCAATTCACTGAATCAGATACTGATTTACAGTTTAAAGGTGCATGAGAGTTTAACCTTGTGGAGTATCAAGTACAGCTGTCAACTTTTTACTCATCAACTTGACTTTTTTTGTAATGTCTTGATTAAGGACCGTGCAGCTTTTAGAAAAGAGCCCCTCCCCTACTCTTGTCTGTTTAATCAGGGATCTGGTAATCCCTTCCGTCTGTCTCTGTGAACCCCTTTAACCACAAGTCATTAAGCAGAAATGTCCCCATAGATGCAACTTATCCAGTCAGCCATTTTTCAAACGCACACTTGCTGTCTCAGATGCTACGGCAGCTGCATCAGCAAGAACACAGTGTCTGTTGCTTGGAGACCTGCTTTGGCTCCCACCATTCTCTTCACACAGCTCTCTGCCACGCATGTGCAAACTCGCATGAATTGACACGCACTTGTGCACACTTTTTCATATCAAGAAAGGCACAAGATCTGTTTGGCAATAAAGAAGAGATGATAGAAGTGGATTGAACAGTGAGCGGGAGGCAGCTGCTTGTTCAATTCTCTGAGGTTCAACTTCAGGCTCTGACAGTTGATGTGTCCTTGGGAAGGACATTTCACGTCATCATTTTTTTAAGTAGAAGGTTGATAATTAAAAGCATATTATATTTTGGGTTGATGGATGTAATGTTTATGGAGAGAGACTCCTTAAACAATAGCAAATTGTGGAATTTTCTGCTTTTCTTTTTAAAAACGGTGAACTTATTTTCATGTATCTGAAAAAACTTCTATCATTTCGCTATGGTCTCAAGTACAACAGCCACCGCATGATAGAGAGGCATCGGCAAAATCTTCAAGATTTGATGCAGCCGCTTGATTTATTGGCATGGTCATGAATGTAGACGGCGGCTGTCAGACGCCGGGGATGACACCATTACGAGATCGGGCGAAAGCTGGGGGCCACCGGGCGGTGGCAGCGGGGTCCCATACCGGCAGCAGTTCTGATTGGACGATGTGTAAATGTCTCCGGACGGTGGCCATCCATATCCATTGCCACCGGCCGCCAGCTGCCTGGTAGCACCACTGTAAATGACCACTGGTCATTAACAACTCAGATTTTTCACACATTATAATCTTTTTAATTTACAAACAAATATGAGCCGAGAGCCTCTTGTGTAAATTTTTAGACAGTATGCCTCTCAAGAAAGCACAAAAGTCTTTTTCGTATTCTTCTCAGCATCAGTTCCGGTCTCGCTGTAATGCTATCAACCCCATGATGAGTTTTGTGCAGCATCAATGCTGTCCCCCCATTTGGACCTACAGTGGCCGGGATCGCCAAATTTGATGTCTGGTCATTGCCGGGCCCCCAGTCCATGTCAACAGCTTTCATTAAGTACCCGTGCTGCTACCAAACGACTTCTAACAATTGGACGGTGACAGTGGGACGGCAGCACGAAGACAGGGGGGCGGCAGTCTTAAATCGGCTGATCATCAGACGATTTTGGGGGCCTATGAGACCCTTCTATCAGTCAATTATCCCACTGCTGCCTTTCTGCCACCCTCCTGTCACCGGGGTGCCACCACCCAACATCCAATAATGCCCGGCAGCCCATGACAAAAAATCTTCTGGTTGCTGTAAAATTTTAACCTTTTTCCATAGCCACAGCATGGCTGGCCACCTACCGATTACAATTGCCACCGCACATCTACTTGCCAAATTTTATCTGAATAACTTACATTTAGGTTGTTGCGTGGTGGCATTTTGGGATATGAAACCATAGTCTTAAATAAGCTGCTTCTTATTTTCAAGTGTAATTTTGAATATAAAATTTTACTTCTTTTTTTGCGATGTTGTTGTTTAGCCGGTATGTAATCTGGCTAGAAGAAAATCCTCAGAGATCAATATTGTGAACTTTTATTAAAGTATTTTTAAATTTCCAAACAATCTCATCACAAAAATGAACACGGACTGGGCAACCAACTGTCCTCTGCTCTTTCAACTTTTTGGGTGTTTCCCTAAGGAGGAAAGGGGAATCATGCTGTCTACTGCAGCTGATTCTGCTGTAATTGCGGCTAACATTAACCTATTTCCCCCCTGCCTGGAAGACTTTCCATGGAACAATGGCTTCATGCGTCTGTTCAAATTTTCCTGCCCAAGCCAGAATATTCTTGTAAATGTGTCACACACTTGGCAGCTGTCTACAGACACAGATCCCGTCTGTCACCTGGACTGCTGCTGAATTCACCTCCAAAAGCAACGGCTAGGATTCGACAGAAATGACCTGATTGATGGAGGACTGTTTTGACACTTGAGCTAAAATCATGTAGTAAAAGCTTTCTATGACCTCTGAAAGCAACATTGCAGTCATTTTAATTTGAAAAATTACAGCTGGATATTGATCAGACAACTGACCAATAAATTATGTTAAAGCTGCTGATGTGAGCACAGTTGTACACATCTCTGCTCACAGACATGTATGAACATAGACCACTTGTGACCTTTGACTCCTTGCTTTAACAGCAGTTCGAGTTCCACTTTACGCTTTTCAAAAGTAACCGTGGAGATGGTGCTTTTACAAATTTCCCTCAACTTCAGCACGAAACTCAAATCTTCCTTAGACATGAATCAGTTTTCCTTCTTAGCAGAGCGCCCTCCGGTTTAAACAAGTTTAAAGACTTATCAACTAGTAATAACCCCATAATCATTATATAATTTACTGTGCTTTTCAGCTATGATTGAGCATATTTTAGAAGAAATATAGATTAAAAGGAAAAAAAGGGAAACAGCCGTTTAACAGAATAAAAAAGTACTGATTTATCTTCCTGATCAGATTGTTCTGCCTATTTGGAGCTAACTTAATTAAAATGTTCTCAAAAACGGTTTCAATAAAAAATGTATTTCAATTAGGTTTATGAGCCTGTGTGGTTATAAAAGATAATTCTCTTTTTGACATTAACACTTGGATCATACAACCCATAATGTTTCCATTTATCATATTATTCTTTGAGTTCTCTACAAAGAAAACACCCATATTGTGCTTTATTTTTTTTTTTGTTCCCTTGTTTTTAGTAGTTGTGCTCATTACTAGCATGAAGGCTGTCTTCACAGGTCCTATGTCTAATTCTTAATTGAAATCAAACTTTTATAAAAGCATCATAAGCTCTGTAAGTTTTAAGACAGAACTTTTGCTCTGTTTGAAAAGCACAAATAATCTGTCAGATTTCTGATTTGCAATCAAGCATCCAGGTTGCCATCAAGATAATTTGTGCATCAGTGCTGCCTCATTTTCTGATGATGAGGAGCTTTGATTGACTACTTCAGATATGCTATAGTAAACAATTAAAGGATGGAAATCTTCTACTTGCAGGAAAACTGTTAATTTAAGAACTGCTTTCCAGATTTGTAAGGCAATCTTGAATGCCTGAAACCAGCAAACTCCTTTTCCTTCTGTTTGCTTTCAGATGTGACATTTGCTGCAAAAGGCTACTTTGATGCACTGGTTAGAATGGGAGAACTGGCCAGCGAGAGTCAAGGATCCAAAGATTTGGGTAAGTAATCGACAAAAATATTTTTCCGGGTAGCTAATCTATTTATACTCTTGGTTGCATCATTATTCAGCAAGAAAAAAATATTAATTGGCAAAAGCGAATATCCACATTATAAACTAGTTTTATGTTTATAGAAAAATGCATAAAAATAATGCAGTGGTATAGTTCTCCAATTTTTTTGTACCAAAAAAGAAATAGATTGACTGTATACAAGAACTGGACTGAGTGACCTCGCGTTCTAAACAAAAGGTACCAGCTGGCTCCAAGAAGTCAAAATCCCATAAACTTCTATAGAGAAAAAACATCGTAATATTTGTCAGAATAACCTTTCTTGCTCTACTACCTATTTTAAAAATGTTCTTGCTAATCCTAATTTTTGTTCATATTTATTCTGTAGTACAAGGTATGAACTGGCCAATCAAAAGGCTCAATAAAAGTATGTGCTTCGCACTGGCTCCCACGTCCAAGGTTCAAAACATTTGATTGAATTCTACTCAGACAGTTATCTATAGGGATATCATCCCTGATTGGCAAGACAGGTTGCCATAGAAACAATAACTCAGACCAATTCCGACCTATCACTACTTACTGATCACGTCTCGCTCCAGCATGGTGGCGTCCATATTGCAAAATAATGGCAACTGAATAGAATTAATTTAATTAGAGCGAGAAGTAAGTCATTTTCTATGGATGACATCACACTTACTCTGTCCAGTTCTCAGTAAATGTTTCTAAAGAAAGGAATGTGGGCAATACTAAGTACCTCCATAAGTCATCATCTTAAAGATTTTTTCTGCAAAACTTCATGGAGGAATTCATTGTTTATTCAATGACTGCCCTTTGGCTGCAAACAACCCCCCTCCCTTTTCCACTTCTTGAGAAGTAGACAAAGGATGTTTTTTCTGAAATACCTTTTTTTGTTTTAAACCAGTTATGGATTACTTTCTGTGGTTTATATGTTTACTGTTGTGTGAACCTGTCTTCTGCTTTTATTTCTTCTATTGGATTAAAAAAAAAAATCTCGTGTAAACCTTTAAAATAAACCAAACTTTTTTTTGTTTTTTAGGGTCATGTTATAAATTTCTATAAAGAACTGTATAGCTATAGTAATGAACTGGTTTCTTGTAAAATGCTTTGAAAAGCGCTGAATGAGAACAGAAGGCTTTTATCTTGATGGAACAACAAGTGTCATGCATTTTCATTCTGGGACTGAAACTGTGGAAGATTAAGGGCTACAATGACCATATTATAATTGTCAGGAAAAAAATTGTCACTGAAAAAAACAGCGCATTTAAGAAATGATATTAACTTTTGTATATTTTATACACATGCAGTTTGTGCTTCATCTTACATTAGTTTTCTTTAATTTAAGTGCATGGAGTTTGGAGTTTGATGCAGGAAGTTTTCTCGTTAGAATTTTTACCCAATCATTTCGGTCCTTTAGGAGGGCTTGTGTGGGCTTGAAGAGGTCACTTTTTTCTCACTGTGTGTCTCAAGGTAACTGAGATAAGAAAAAAATTAATGAATTAGAATTTTTATTATACATGAAAACGTGCTGAAGACCGGAGGCTAACAAAAGCTGTCATGTTATGATTTTTTATCGTGTGGCTGTTTAGTCAGTTGGGTGAATCTACGAGTCTAATCACAAACACCTCATATGATGATCGAGTGGTTTGGTAACTAGAGTCATGGTGTCTCCATTTGTTTGCTTCAACCCCTTTTAAAAAAGTGAATCATTTAGGAGCTGTCATAAAAAAATTCCCTTTTGCACCAGTAGCTTTTTTAACATCACAATCTTCATATAAATATCTGTTGATTTGAAATGTCCTTTGTGGATTTAGAAGAAAAAAGACCTGCTATTAATTTTCTGCAGACCAGAAAGTGGGGCTGACATGAAAGTATGTGCGGGATGTTTTATTCATTGTGCTTTTTATCTGTGAGATTGTGCATTGATTTTAACGTTTGCCGTTGTACTTTATTATTGAACCTGAGTTGAAGATATTATGGAAAATTTGTGCCTAGGGTTTAGTAAACAGTCTTTATAAAAAAAACAATAAAAAATGTGCTCATATCTTGGTTGGATGGTGGTTTTTGTCAGCCTGGAATGTATTTTCTTTGCCATGCTTTTCAAATGAAAAAAATATGTTTCTTACCTGAAACTTTGCCTAAAGGAAGATCAGCAGAGTCCATGTTTAAATAACCCACTCTTTTGGTCCGACTGTTTTTTTCCCTAAAAAAATCCTTATCAGGTTCTTTAAATAAAGGTGTAGTTTTATTTTAAGGATCTGCTTGAATGGATTTTCCATTGCTGCTCAAAAGCAAATATTTTGCTTGTGCAATGTATTCTTTGCAGCTGAAAGGTTGTGTTTTTTTTTTAATTCTCTTATTCACAAAAAACGAAAAAACAGTCAAATATAGCTGTTTAGGTACTTCTATTTGTTGTTTTTTGTGCTCCAAACATAGGAATCTCTCTTCTTATCAAGGATTATTCAGTTGTGTTAAGTGATTATGTCAGCAAGTGAGAAGGATTAATAACATGTACCTAAATGTTAACAGCTTGGAGCAGCACTTTTAGTCAGAAAACGTCTTTTAAGCCTATACGCCCAGCATTCTAGTGGTTTTTCCAGGAGGGGCATTATTTGAAAAAAATTCCTCTCACCTGTTTGCATGTTTTTTAAGTTCCCACCGAGAGGTCAATTGCAATATTCTGACCTCCAGTCAAATCCCTGCCCAGAATTTCCTGTTTGACAAAGTGAGTGACAAAGCACAGCAAAAACACGACTTGGGAACAACAGAAAATAAAAGATTAACAACTTTTTAATTAACAATTTCCATTATATTTATTTAGTTTAAAAGGAAAAATATCAAATGGTTTTACTGCTACAGCTCTAAAACATGTATTATTTCTAGTGATGAAAACGCACGTTTGGGAAATGAAACCCTAAAATGTGTGAGAAACCCCCCTTTTGACACATAAGAGATACAATCATGAATCCATTCCAGATACTGAGAATTAGCCTCTCAGTAATTGTTCACAGTTTTACTTGAAGGTGCATGTAGTAGTTTGAGTTGTTGTTGCACCTCTTTAAAGCCTGTTAATTCTTCAGAAGCTTTGTAAGAGATGGGCTGCAAATGGCCCCGCCTACACATCTGAGTCTCCAGCTGCTCTCCATCTCTTTTTTCCCCCTCTCAATTTCCCTTTATTTATTTACTTTTTTACTAGTCTTTGACACACATTGATTTAAGCATTGACTGAAAGGGCCGCGTAATAAGTGTCGTCTTTCATTTTCTGTCGCACAACAACTTGCATCGTGCCAAATCTTGCATCGTTAATCATTCTTTCACAACAAAGTGTGCTCCTTTATTTTACCTTGCAACCATGCATTTTGGTGCATCTTTGCATAGCTGCATGCATGGACTGTGCTTAAGTCTCTTGGCATTTCTGTGTTTGAGTCTTCTTTTAAATCCACTTGTGAGTGTATCTTTGCCTTAAGAGATGGAGACAGTCTTTCTCCCGCCAGCCCCGCTACTCCCACACACTTCCTCCCACGTATCCTCCTCTGGTTGGGCTAATCATCGCCTGTCACTTTGCCACCCACACATATAAATGCACATAGATGCTAACGCTTATACACACCTGCTCTCTCCCTCGTTTTCCACTTTTTGCCTTTTCTTTAACTGTATCTGCCAGCCTCCTCTTTTTTCCTATCTCCTTCATGTAGAAGGAGTCAGCACTTACTTACTTACTTCCAGTTGTCTTTCCAAGCTTTCTTAAGAGAAATAAGAATTCTCATGCTAACCAGCTAGCATCTATTCTGATTTAATGAAAAGATGCAAACATTTAACAACCACGGCTGTGGCAAAGCTAGTTTCAAGACAAAACTATATAAATAAATTAGGGGTCTGCAGCCTAAGGTTCCAGAGCCACGTGTATTTCTTTTACCCATTCTTATCGACTCTCAGGTTCAAAAAAGTGAAATGTTTTTACTTTTGAAAGGTAGCATATTTTCCAGACTACAAGGTGAAACAAGCGAAACATAAGATTTATTCAACAAATTCCCAAAAAGTTGAAGCACAGTGGTTATCACTCCACGAGGCTCCTGACAGTGCAGCTTCGTAATTTACCAAAGTCAAGCATATTTTGACAAATTTCTCTGTGGTGAGTACTGCAGAAAATCAATTTGAGGTCAGTAAGTATATTCAGAATTCATACAGAGCTTAATGAATGCTGGATAATAAAACAGATTTTGAATTTTAGAAAAAATTTAAGGATTTTAAGAATTGCATATGCTCAGTGGTCCGAAAAATACTTTAGGGGCACTTAATCAGCTCTGATTTAATTTTAGTTGGTTAGGTTTACAAGTTTATAGCTAGATACACATTTTTTTTTTTTTTACTTACTACATTTTATGCATTAAGATGGTCTTACGTGGCATAGGGCGTTTTTTTATTTTGAAAGGAATTAATGTAAACCTCTATCAAAAGTGATGAACTATTTTACTTTTTTTTTTTTAAAAGTAAGATTTTTGTTAGGTTTTTTCAGAAAAGAACCTTAGTCACGATATATAGAATTACAATAGTATTCTGTAGGGACTGCATTTTGTGCATGAACAGCTCATATAGTTGAGACTGGGGCAAACAAACATAGAAATTGTTGTAACAATTCAGCGTATGCCCTCCATCTTTACAAATGACCGCCAATTTGGATTTTTCTTGTGGCTAACTTGCTTTTCTGAAAGCGGAGATTGGGATGTACATCCATTACAAATTTGGTGCTTGTACCGCAAAATGCACAACTTGTCTGAAAGATCGGCTTCACTGTCGTGCTAATAAATCAGAGGGAAACTCAGATCCACACTATGATGAGTCCTCTTATCCTCTTATCCGACAATCGATACATTTATATAAAATATTCTACAATCTCTAAAATTGTGCAAGCTAAAGCAAAGACAAAGAGTCTGTTTTGTGTAATACAAGAAATTCAAGCAGCTGTGTCTCTGCAGAAATGTTGGGCTTATGTCTTTTTTGTCTTGGCTGAAGTCTACCTGGTCATAGTGAGTAATATCGCTGATTCTCCACTACACTATTAAAGTACTTCGGAGTTTCTTTAGAACTCTGTAAGCTTCCCTGCTTGGGGCTCAGCCATTGGCTAGTAAAATATATCCCAGGGGCCATGGTACTCCAGACCTTTACTGTGGAGAGCGCTAATTGGAGTCAAACAAGTCACAGCTTCTGAAATGCCTACTTAAATGCAAATTAAAGCGGAGTCAGGTCAACTTTTGCAGGTAGCAAAGCCAAACATTCAATGGTATTGAATGTTTTGGTCATTTGGTTATGAAAATAGGTAAATTTTTAGGACACAAAAAGGAAAATACTATCTGGCTGTTGCAGTATTTGATTTGTCAGATTGGAAACATTGAAAGACATTTTTCACTTTTGGAAGCTTCAACAAAATCAGCATGAAAGTTTTCTCTTTTTATGCATGCCAAATTCTAACCTATTCAAACAGCCCATTTGTATTTCAGCTTTTATTGGCTGTATTCCCTCCTTAGCAATAACATTAACTCCACCTGGACCATTTGGCCAATTAGTCTGTTCTGAGCCTGTTGGACAAGACATGCTTGCAGTTTTGTCTCCTCTGCCAGAGGAAATCAAATTTTCCTTCCTCTTTATACCAACTGGTGGAACTTTGCTAATCAACATGTTTTAATAACGCATGTTTGATTCAGCACAAAAACACACCTTTTGGGAAATAAAATGCATTGAGTAAAAAGAAGGCAATATCAAAAGGTAGTGAGGCAAGAATTGCCTAAGTGCCCTCCAGATGGACTAAAAGGAATGAGGCTGAAAGCTAGTGTTGCATTATTTCATTTCTTTTCTTTTCTTTTTTGGGCTTAATGGATTTTGGACCCTAGCTTTACACTTCCTGTCAAAAACGGATGCTGCCTAAAACGCTAAGTGACAAGTCCTTTGTTTGTAGCAAAAGGTTAGCACCTGCGGATGGTGTGAACTCTGGGATGCTGCGCTCGAATGAGCACATACACATTCACACAACACACACACACACACAACACACACACACACACACACACCCACACACGTGCACTGGAGTTCAGTTTCCCATCTCTGTCAGTCTTTTCTTCAGTGTGGCCCACCTCCCTTCTCCTCCAGCACCTGTCCCTGTTTAAATGAGAGCAGAGGAACTCTTTTCTTAGCTCGGTGCCACCATCCCTGGGGTCCCTGCCTTCTACTGCTCTATTTCTGAAACATGCAAGGCATGATGGGAAGCCAATGCCCTTCATTTAATCAATTTGGAAATAAAGAAATATAACATTTCTATTTTACATCAGTTACGCAAAAAGTTCCATCTATGAAAGTAGAGGGCTGGATGTGACACAAACTTAACATCAAAAATGAAATAAGGTGAATTCAAAGTGAATGTCAGGAATTATAGAGATGGACAAACATGAGATGCCTTAGCCCAACAGAGACCACAACAATGTGCTGTTCTCACCTAACGTAATGCTGTTGCTAGGCAGCAAATCTATCACTTACTGATGACCATGTTTGCCTCCAGGCTTCAACACCTTTCATTTATTAGATGAAACTTCTTTTTGTGTTTTTTTTTTAACCTTATTGTTTCACCAAAGTGGAAGTGTGTCTGAAAAGCAGAGATTAGCTGATTCTCAGTTCAGTGAATTCAATATTCGGCAAATGTCCTACCATATAAACACCTGCGGGTCACAAATTTTGTGGATTTCTTTGTATCAGTTTAGATGTCATAGTAGTCCTTTCATGTCAAATCTGTTGTGGAGCTTTTATTGCTATAATTTCTAGTTTTATTAGCATAGCTACTTTGAAGATATCTAAAGTCATGAAATGTGTGTCGTTGGTATCAATGAATTTGTTCCTTTTCTGTTCGGAAATTTCTTCAGCTATGTTCACGCCGTAGCCCATGGTATTCAAACTGGATAAGCAGGCAGTGCCATCGTCTTCTTCTTCTACTGTTTTCCAGCGTATGTCTGCCACCTACAGTAGAGTAGGCTTGGTGCAAAATGTGAAAGCAATGCAAATCTCACAAATCTTTCTCCAGGCTTTTTTTTTCGCAGCGCTATTCCAATTATGACTGACTTTGTGTCAAAGAATTCCGACTGGGCAGAAAACACAGTTATTAATTCTCTTCCATGATACATTTTCAAACAGTTGTCACTTCCTTGAATTAAAAAGGATGTCATCCATACGTCACTTCCAAATCCGAGTCCCTGATTGGTTAAAGTTTGACCTGGTTTAACTTTCAATGTGCATTCAGTGACCGCGCGTTTTGTACGTAGAGCTCAAAAATGGTCAATTTTGAATGCGGATGCCTGAAAGACGCACATACAAGCATGTGCATAGACTATTCATGCGTAGTGGTTGCCTGAACGCATGTTGCCATGGGCCATGTGAACATAGCTTTATGCAGAATGGTCCCCAATGTGGGCGGAGCAACATTTAAAATTTAAACAAAAAAAAAAAAGTATCTCCCAGACTAAGACCATTGAGCTTAACATTTAATATAGCCCAAATTTGAACCACACCAGTGTCTGTTTACTTGATTTTTATTTTGGCTTAATTTATCGTGGGGAGAGGAATTTTGCAGATCCTGTTGAATTTGTGTGGATCCTACAGTGGGATAATAACAGCAGATGTGGGTTCTAGACTGAAAATGAACAAGATCCTACTTAATTTAACCTGGTAATCTCTTTTTGCTCATACAGTACCATCAAATCATTCTGTACTAAATGGGTTATGCAACATTGTTTATTGCTGTACTTTTATGCAGTGCACTTTTAAATAAGTGATTAGGATTACATGCCTTAAATAGTCACACTTGAAAGTGAAGGTCATGTGACACATCAATGGTTACTCTGTTAGTCAGTTGAGCTTCTCACTCAACCCCCTTTTTGAATCTCTAGATCTCAACATAACTCCACTGTTTTGTGTTTTGTTCAAATGCGGAAAGCTTTGCAGTATAATTTTAAGAAAAACATTACTAAAAGCTGACTGAAAACACTGGATAGTTTCATGGCATTTGTGCTTTTACTGCTAAGTTCCTGTCTCTATTTTTGTCTGTAAATCTTTCTTTCTAATGCTTCATTTACCCCCAAAAAGAGAACAATTAATGTCCAACTCAAAATACTGAGTATTCAGAGCAGGCATTGCATCTTTGCATTTTATGTTTGCTGTGTGGTAGTTCTTTTCTGTGTTTGACTATGCTTTTAATAAATCAATGGAAGCCTTAGACGCCATGTTTTAATTTTTTGTAACAGTTAATGTTCAGTCAAGCTGAGTTTAGAATTCAATCATGTATTTTTTTTTCTAAAATTGAAACTCACGCTGCATCAGAGAATCCATGCATTACACTTTAATGTTTTGTACATTTTCTTTTTCTTCTTCTTGAAAAAACTAGCCAGGATTTCATTTCCGTGCTGTCAGTTGGTTGTAATATTCTGGATGCTTTCTTTTTGCTGTCTTTAATGAATTAATGTCAAGATTACTGGTAAACTGCATTCTGACCTACTTCTGTGTGGCAACTGCACAGTTCTCCTTTTAAACCTTTCATGATGGCCTACATTTATGGCACCATTGCTGGAAAAACTTGTGCAAAAAGATGCGATGGCCCGAGCTCCCAGTTTTAGCAGTGTTTCATAAATAGTAGATTTCTTCTGTGATGACGGAGGAAAGAGTTTAAACAGAATTTGATAGTTTGCCAAACTTGTGAACTGATGCGTGTGAGGGTATTTGAGCAGAAATTGTCAACTTTAGGTTTTGTTTGATAATAAAACAAAGATGATTATGATCCACTCAGTATCTAATAAGAATTATGTCTGAGTCACAGCTGTTATCTGTGTCTTGCATATCATCCTGCTGCCCCATTATGCTAGCCCACTTGTTTGTTTCTCCTGTGACTTGGCGGTGAGGCAGGGAGGCATTAACATCCTGTTGAGGCTGAGCTCATGCGCACCACTGAGCATCAAAATCCCCAGGTGGACTGGTCTTCTCCTCAGGGAGGTGTGCATGCTGATGCAATGATAGCTGATAGTAAGTGAGGAGATCGTTGGAAAGCATTTTACAAGAACCGCTCATCATCTCACAGGTTCTCCCATGGCAACGACCCTACTACAATCCTGCTTCCATAACAACCCCTTAGTGAATCTGGTTTTGACCTTCATTGCAGTGATTCAGTGTCTCTCCATCCACCTCCATTCTTTCACTGCAGCACCGGCTCTCATTCTCTTGCAGCTTTGCATACTTCCATTTTTTTTCTAAACGCAATAGCCCACACTCTGTTATTTTGTTTCTGTCTTTCCTTCTCTCCACCTGTGTGGGTGTTGCTTTGCCGCTGTTACACAAGCAGTCGATACCTCTACACTCGTTGATGTCATACTTCAAGGGACAGTCTGTTCGTGTGCACTCAACATCCAGAGAGCATGCTTCCTCGTTTGACTCTGGAAGCTGGCAGGCCTGTAGCTGCTTGCTGCAGAGCTGCAGGTGCAGAACAGCCTGAGCTCACCTTTCAACAAAAGATCTATTGTTTTCTCTCAACTGTGAAAAAAAAAAAAAACAGGCGAGGTTCAAGTGAGCTGGTATAAATTGACAGTAATATCATTTTTTTTTGTGTCTGTGGCCCTTTTTGTGAATGTGTTTTTCATGTTTTGATGGGTACTTGCATCAAAATGTGCTTATCAATCTGTACATCCCTCCTCTGTCAGCTGACATCTTTTTGACGTCTCACAAGTTGCATCTGAGAACGTCTTCAAGATTTCTGTCATTCTTTTTAGATTCCCTTGTGCAATGCCTAAAATCGCTTTAAGGGTTGCAGGCGAAATTTTCCATCACTTGGAGCTATTAGTTGGGGATTACCATGGTAACCATTTGCATCTCTTAGGTGTGATTTATTTCTTTATTTGTCCAATTCCACCCACCCCCCCAATTCCTTATGTGCGTTGGCATTGTACATTACATGGTAATAAACCTGAGAAAAAAATCAGATTTTTTGTTTATTTTATTATTATTTTTTTATGAGCCAAATAATAATAAAAATAAGGCTGTTGCTGGTTGTTGTGACTTCTGCTATTT
Organism: Adrianichthys oophorus; assembly: GCA_036245035.1. Lineage (NCBI taxonomy): Eukaryota > Metazoa > Chordata > Actinopteri > Beloniformes > Adrianichthyidae > Adrianichthys > Adrianichthys oophorus. The sequence continues at coordinate 12,900,889 of BSAI01000125.1, read as the reverse complement.
TCTGCTGCTGTAATGGACACTGTATTACTTAATTGATGCTAGATGTAATAGCCAACAGAGTGACATGGTTCTCTAAGCTCAGAGACGTGATCAGTGATGTGTAAGCTGCTTAGCAACTCTGCTGGGAGCAGACAGAATGCTTTGTCCTGCTTTTCTCCTCCCATGTGGCATAATATCAGTGGACTGGTTACCACATGGGTACAAGGTCTGGCATCCTGGGTATAGATAAGGGTATCTAGGGTGAGTTTAGCAAATAAGGCCAACAATCTTGTCCAAAACTGCTTGCTTTTGCAGCATGTATTTTGTGAGGAAAGGTCATTTTTTATGATTTTTTTTATTATTTTATACCGTGCATGTTTCTTACTGTGATTCCTTGCTTTGTTGTTTAAAGTCCAAGTCATCTTTTGATCTCTTTTGAAAAGTGTTCCCAGTGGTCTTTTAATTATCATTATGCAATTTTTAGCCAAACCCAAAAAGCCTGTGTTGTTTTCTGGGACATGACAGTAGTTCATTAGAAGTTTGCCTTTGCATTGTGAGCGGAATTGTTGAGTAAGCCCACCCCCACTTCCCATCACCCATCTGTTTACATGCTCTCCTGCTAGCTTACAGCCCCATCACACCCCCAACCTAACATTAGCGGTGCAACAGTAATGGCATTGGTCAAATTTTCTTACAGAGAGTTTTCGTTCTGTGTTGCATTTTTCTCTTCCCTAAATGGTCAGAAGTTACAGCCGTCTTCCAACCTTTTGTTCCCCCACATGCACTTAAGGACAGCTATGTCACAATCACTTCAGTGTTTATGCTGAGTTTGTCAGCTCAGAGGAGGACCCCTCCAAAGCCCTTTGGCGCAGAAAAATAGTGTGCACCACTTTAGTTAAAGCTCTGATTTCACTTACAAAGCTTTTTAAGGTGAGTCCTTTATAGGTCAGCATTCAAAGAGGACACAGGAGGGGAGTTTGAAATAACCCAGGAGTGAAAATGTGCTAAAAAAAACCCACTACCTTTACCCTTCTTTACCTGCATCTTTTTCGACACCAGTGTCATTTGTGTTGCAGCTTTTGCTACATTTTTTTAGATTCTGTGAAAATGTGATGTGTCATCCTAACTTTAGTTTTGTAACTTCTGTCTAAACTTTTCTTATCCTACTCTCTAAAGCCAAGTAATACAAAATGCAATATGTATGAGCTAAAGGGCTTTGGTCCTCACTGTCAAAATAAAGTGTTTCATTTTTCTGTTCATGTTTTTTCTCACAATGTCTTTCCACCAGGTCTCTATATGTTTGTGTTGTTTGCTCAGTGTGCCTCTTTGTGTTCCTCTTTGACCATGCACTGCATATTCAGAAGAAGCAGCTTGTAGGTATAAGAAAAAAATAATTTTACTCCCTGCATGAGCCTTATTTTTAAACATTTGTTTTGATGGCGTTTTAAAATGAAAAAAAAAATCTTCCATAAGTTTAAAATTATTTTAAGATGTCTTAGTTGCATTTCTAACTTGCTTTGGTCAAATTGCCACAAGGATACAAAACAGATATTTTATTTACCCGATTCTTTACACTTCTGCTCAAAAAGCCTTTTTTTCCCATCTTTTGCTTTGTTTAAATAAAAATGGAACTTTGAACTTTGAGCTTCATCATATTTGAGAGCACACAGTGCCTTTTGAAGCCAAACTAAACTAAAATAAGACTACTTAATTGGAGTTTTAAGAAAAATGCTTAGTAATCCCTATCTACAATTCTGCAGCAGACTGTGTTAATTCCTTTTGAGGCCAAAAAACGAATTAATAAATAATAGCTAAAAACAAAAAGAACTAAAGTAAAATAATAGCTGGTTTCAAACCATCTTAAAAGACTCATATGGAAAGTTTCCTGCTTTCTTGGTAGTTATTCCCTTAATTTAGTTTATATTAAGTGCTTCCACAATCAAACATGAGTACAAAGATGGGCAAGCCTTCTGTTGTATTTCTTTTTTTGGTGTTTCATTGGCTAGGTTCATGGACTGTATATGAGAACTGGACAAAGTGACTCCGCCCCTCGCATTTCAAATAAGTAGCCGCTGGCTCCAAGAAGCCAAAATCCAATAGACTTCTATTGAGAACTAAACAGCTATTACTCAGTTATTATATTCATCAGAACAGCCATTCTTGCTCAGCTACCTTTTTTTTTTTTTTTTTTAAATAAGTTCTTGTTAATCCTAATTTTTTCCATGACATTTTTGCTGTAGTTCAAGTTATAAGCTGACCAATCGGATGCCTCAATATTAGTGTGTGATCTTGCATTTAACATTCAAAGTGTTTGAAAGTGTTTGTGTGGCCTGCTTTCTAGTGGCAGGGGAGTGGTCTTTCAACAAGCTCCCTTCTGATTGGTGAAAGTGGTTGCCATAGAAACAATAACTCAGACCTACTACTACTGACATTGTCCGGTTGTAACATGCCGGCATCCATCTCGCAGAAAAATGGCAGCTGAATTGACTTTTCTATGGGTGACGTTACACTCATGTACAGTCAATGGTTAGGTTTCTACTCTGGGTTCATTTGTGTCATTAGTCATTTTAAAATTAAAAGTTCATTCATGAAAATCCACTTTCACTCCTTCTTTGAATTAAATATTTTGTCATAAAACAAAAACCTAAAACTTCTTAAATTAGAACTTGTACTAATTTGCATTTTTTGTAGCATTTGTATTAACACCTACATATTTGCCCCAAGACATGGAAAATATTTTCTCTAAGTTTTATGTCCAATAAGGTTTTAATTCTAAAAGGCAATTTGCAGCATTTCTAAAAGACATCAGTGTCACTAAACCCAGCATTTTCTCTTGTTCCATTGTTCAGTGTATTTTTGTTTTCCGTGAGATTATTTTTCAAGTTCTCATCATGTGCGACATTGTCACACCTCCGACTTGTATGTCTGTGTGTTTGTTTGTCGCATGAGCTCTGCACGTTAAGTTTTTTTTTTTTTTTTTTCCTCAAGCTTTATTTCTCCCACACTCTCTTTACTCCATCAGTCCCCCACTCCTTTCTGCTGTGTTGTGTGCTGGCATTGTGGAGTATTCATGTTTTTTTTTTCTCTGTATGTAGGGGATGTGCTGTTCCAGATGGCTGAAGTCCACAGACAGATCCAAGTGCAGCTAGAGGAGATGGTTGGTATTCTGATCCCAAACACACCTCGCCCTTTCTTTTAATTCAAATTTGTCATCTATTGAAACGTTTCAACAATAGACTTAGATGGAACAACGGACTATTATGGCTTGTTTTAGTTTACTTGTGAGGCCTAAGTACATGAGGTTCAAAGATCAATTTTCCCAGCAATATTACGATTTTCTTACACGCCCTGCATCCTTCATTACCCAAATGAATGAGTTTAATGTTTCTAACCAAATGTATAAAAGCATATGGAAAGTGTCATCATGTGTGTTAGAAAGATAGTAGATTTATTTGAGATTTTTCAATAATATTGGAATTTTAGAATATTAGAAACTGCATAAAGATGTTCAGTAGAGTAGAATCCACACAAACGTAATATTCCTACATATTTTTTTGTGGAACTATCCTCCTTTTTTTAAAAAAATAAAAGGTAGAGCTGTTTTTATTGATTCTGCTCAAAAACTTCCTCATAGCCTAAAACTGTCTTTCATTGTAGCAATAAATAGTGAAGTGTTTATTTCTGAGCATGCACAAATAAAGTTTTACTGAAATATAACGTTTTCCCCGCAGTTGAAATCCTTCCATAATGAATTGCTGTCCGAGCTGGAGAGGAAAGTTGAGCTGGATGCCCGATATCTAACTGTAAGTATCTGGATCTGTGGCTCTAAAAAGTGCAACACAAACCAATGCTTCTTTCCAGTTTATTTCGAATCAAGTGATAACAGGAGATTAAGGGAATCTCTTTCTCAATCTTTTTTGCAGCATTTGGCGTATGCTCATCTGTCAGGGTTAGACTGATTATAATAAGCCCCTCGTGGAGTGTTGGTATAGGAGAGAAAGTGCTGCAGTGTGGGTCTAAATGGGATATCTTTAGAATGAGTGGGTAGCAGCCTGAGTGTAGAGCAGTTGTGTCGTGCGTTGTTTTTTGGGGGATGGGATAACGTGGCCATTATTGCATTGTTGAAACTGCTATGTTATTTATGAGCTGTGCCGTTCTCGCGGCCCTTTTGGTTGCGTGGTTGTAGCCCTCTTGTTGCTCTCCTGAGTGAATTTCTCGGTCCCGAAAAGGTGCAACATTTCTCAGCCCCTACTTGTGTCTTCTTGAGAAATAGTAAAGAAAAAAAAGAATTGAAACATGCAACGTAAGAGCTTGTTTTAAATTCCAGCTAAGCATGACATTTGTTAGGATAAGCAAGCAGATTTTGTTTTTTCGCTAAAATCAAAAGGCTGTGTCGTTTTCTAAGACTGTTTCTGCAAAGCACCAGTAGTTTATTAGAAATTTATCTCTGAGTTGTGGTTGGGACCGTTGGCGCAGAGTAAGCCTGGGTCCACTTCCCATCATCCCTTTGTTTACATTCTCTTCTACTAACTTACAGCCCCTCACAGCCCCAACTTAACATTACTAATGGAACAACAATGGCGAGCAATAAAGGAACCATCCAGCCGTACAGTTTTGAACCACATACCAGCTCAGATGACAAAAAGACTTACATGGATCTAGTTGTCTACAAGCGGATACATGAAAATGGAGCAAAGCGGAGAGCCCTTGTAGGTTCTACGTCACATCTCCAAGTTTTTTTCCAACAGCATTTTTTTCATCTGCTCCTGATTCACGACAATTTGAACACAAAAATACCCAGAAACGCAGTTTTAAGCTTAATTTTCTTTATATATGTCCTCCATCATCAGAAAAATGCCACAAGAACATGTTAAAAACACAAAAAACATGAATTTCATCTGAGTTGTCTTTAAGACTGATATCCTGGCATTCATTGGTTTTTGACTGGATTGGTTGTATTTCTCTTCTTTTCTTTTACTAATACAAGATTAATAAAGGGCCTAATTATGTTAAAGCTGCTTTTTAAAAACTATTGGTTAAAGGATTTCCGAAAACGTATTATTTGAATATTATAACATTAGATTTTAATTGCAATGTCTATTTAAAATCTTTTCAAAAATTACTGTCTACTTCAGATCTTTGTAGTTACGTAACATTTTTTTCCCCATTATACTTACTTTATTAAGTATTGCTTAACAATGAAAGATTCAAGGTTCTATATCTCAAAGGGCAAAACAGCCTCTGTGTTTTTCTTTACAAGTGATCATACTGAGGCTGTTCAGGCTGTTTCCACAAATTCAGTGGATTAGAAAGATGGCACCTCTGCAGTTCACATTGGTTGCATTTTCAGCAAGAAGCGTATTATTTTCCCGCAAGGGGCAACTTCAGCCGACTTGATTGCTAACCATTGATTTTTTTTAGGATTCATCTTCTCCACGTGTAGTATTAGTATTGTGCAACTCTGGTTAGCTTAAACATTTAATTTTTGTTCATGTTAAAAAAAAAGGTCCCTGGTGTTGGCAAAAGCCCTTTATTACCACAAAATCCCAATGTGAAGCCTATTTCAAATTTTTAACCAAATCAGACTAATCTTTTCACTTTTACTGTGCAAACACTGTTGTTTTTTGGCTACAGACACATACGTATCTGGTGGCTGCAGCTCGGTTCTTCAGAGCATGTCAATTACCATGCTGAAAGTCCATAATAATCAAAATTGATGGATAACAATAGTTGTTTTTTTTTTTGTGATTTCACCATCAGATCACTGTTGTGAGCTTGAACACGTGTATGAGAAAGGGATTTACAGGAAAATGACCTTTTGCCTTTTATCACAGGTTTAAGTGGTAACACTTTCAATATAATGTCTTTTTGTGTCAGTTTTTTGTTTCTTATTCCCAAAAGTTACTGTTCTGTGTTAAAAATGGTTTCATAAGGTCCAGTTCCAACTAGAGCACTAATTCCGTCTCGAAATTTCTTTCTAAGTCCAAATGCTTTAAGGGTCATGATCTCCTACTGAAGTAAATTGTGTCCTTTATGATCCTTCTCAGAGTTCTGTGAGAACATTGGCCTAAACTCTCATCATCTAGCATAATGCCAATATTGGTTCTGAAATCCTTTTATGAGCAGTCCTCTTCCAATTTTGCCTCACACAAACAACATGAGCTTTCTCTCACATACAGTTACTATAGCAACAGAGCTGATGAAGCCTGGAAATAAAGAAGTCCTTGTAAAAAAAGAGAAAAAAAACTGCAAATGTTAAGAAATTGCATTTATTAGTTGGACTAATTACTTTAAATTTTGTGCAATCAATTTTTAACACCTCCCCACCCCACCCCGCACTTTTTTTTTTCCATTTTTAAATGTGATGAATGAAAATCTGCTGCATTTGAAGGAGCACAGACTGTTGATGTCATTTGAATCATGAAGACAGCTTGAGAGCAAACATGGGGCTTTTATAAGACAATAGGAAATGCTCGTTCAATTAGGAAGGAGAATTTAGAGATTTCAAAAAGTCCAAACAAACTCTGCTCAAACAAATTGTTTGGCCTCACTGAATTTGCATTGAGGAAAGGTTGACTGCAGTATTGCACTGTAAACGTGAAAGTTAATGGTGTATTTGACAAAGTAATGTTTACAGTCTATCAAATCATATTGATTTTATAGAAAAAGAATAAGGATTCCTTTTAGAAAAAAAAGTTAGCTTTTATGTCTCAGCCTCTTTAATCTCTAAGCTCTTTAATCTGTATTCAAGAGGTCTAATTCTGTGTTTGTGCACTTGTTGTTGCCTGATGTAGGCTGCCTTGAAGAAATACCAGATGGAACATAAGAACAAAGGAGAGAGTCTTGAGAAGTGCCAGGGTGAGCTGAAGAAGCTGCGCAGGAAGAGCCAAGCCAGCAAGAACCCTTCAAAGTATGGCGAGAAGGAGATGCAGGTGAGCTGCTTTTGGGGTTTTTGCATGAAGGAATAAAATCCCATTAGTTGTATTCTGTACATTTTTAATTTGATTGCATCTTACTTATGTTTGTCAAAATCCTAAATTAAATGGTCAGAAATTGCAATAGTGGATCTAAAATTGACTATTCACTTTGACTCATTTGGAGATTTGGAGATTTCTGGCATGTGTTTGGTAACACTTTGGTTTGAAATTTGAGTCTTGGATTAAATAAGGACTTTGTTTGTTCTTTATGAAGTGAAGAGAGCACAGCCGAGATGGGGGTGGTGGCAGAGGCAAATAAGTGTCCTGAGTGGGAAGGCAAACAGTGGAGGTTGCATTATGAATTGCGTGTTCTCCAGATTTTTTTTTTGCATGTGCACACATTCAACAAGTACATAAATTCACGCAAACTTCACAAAGAAAATAATTGTTACCCATAGAGGATACAAATGAGCCTTACACACTAATGTGTCACAATGGTTACTTCATAGTGGAATTTTGGGAGCATGTATCACTGACAAATTATAAAATGACATCATTATTTTCTTGTTCAGAAAATGTTTAAAGGGAAAAATAGTAATTATAGTATTTTTTGTCATCATTGTATCTATTTTAAAAGTTTTCCCAGTGGTCTTTTAATTATGATTATCCCGTTTTTAGACAAAATCAAAGAATCTAGGACATATTCTCTGCAGAGCGGCAGTAGATCATTAAAAATCTGTCTCTGAGTTGTAGACTGGACTGTTGATGCAGAGTAAACTCTCCCCAAATTCCCATCATCCATCTGTTTGTACGCTCTCCCGCAAGCTTACAACCCGTCACAGCCCCAACCTAACATTATCGAGCAACAAAAAATGGCAAACCATACTGGAGCTTTCCACCTGCACAGTTTAGAGCCAGATGCTGGCTCAGACGAGAGAAACTTAGGCGTACATGACGTACAGTTGTCTACTAATCGATGCATCAGAACGGAGCGCAGAGAGCAACTTCTACGTCACAAATACACTTTTTTTCCAACTCCATCTATTAGTCTGCTGCTGATTCTAAACTATTTGAATAAAAAAATACTCAGAAAAGCAATTTTAAGTTAAATTTTCTTTAATAGTTCTCTTTCATGAGAAAAATACCAAAAAAAGGCTATTTTCTTTGGAGTTGATTTTTAGTAAATATTCTTATTTTTGTCCTGTATTTTGATTTGTACGCACAGCAGCATCTCTTACAGGTCTTTAGGTGAATTCATAGAGATGACTAGAACGAACTTTTTCTGTAAGACATATTTTGATTACTCCTGTCACAATTAGTCACTGTTTTGCCACTAACTTCACAAGAGAAGAAGCATATGATTTTGTATCTCTCTGGATGAGATGAGTAAAAACAGTTATCTTTGAACTAAAACAAGGATATATGAACATTAAAGGAAGGCTCTGAGTCTTGAAGTCTCTGAGTCTCTTTTATACCCTGTGCTGTTTGGGAAAGATGACGAGGATGAACTTTATTACAGCAGTAGTGTATCAAAAGATGGAAAGCCGGAGTCTTTACTGTGAGAAACAGAGAATTCTAACAAGTCTTACACACAGTTTTAGATATTTCTTTTTTCTTCTGGCACCTGCAACAGTAGCCTTGAATTTTAAACAGAACACTGGCTTTTAATTCAAACGAAAATATCAACTTTTCACCTTGACATTTCTATGAAGGGTATACAGTTGTACCATAGGAAGGATAAACATTTCCATCACACTGCATTGGATTCTTTTTTTTTTTTTTTAAGATAAGCTGTGTACTCGTTTAGCCTGCTTGCCAATGTTTCTGTCAGACTGAAAATAATGACATGGCTGAAAATGTCAAAAGTCTGACCACTAAGGCTTTTCTAGGAGCTGGAATTTAGACTGCCGGGAAAGATGGAGGCAAAAATGTCAAACTAGCAGATCAGGGCTTGCAGGGTTATTACCGAAATGCTGTAAAGTGTGGTCACTACCAACAATTTTAGGAAAGCAACTTTGGAGATCACACAGTAAGAAAAGGTTGTTTTTTACTGCTCGACTTTCAAAAGAAAGAATACTTCCTCTGTCTGCTCAGTTAAACATGGACACACAAGCATGAGCACACCCATCTTTGCTCGCCTGACAAGGGTGACATGGCAGCTCTGGATTGCTCTGACTGCTTTGTCACATCAAGTCTGTTCTGTTGTATCAGAAATGGCTTGAAGAGATGGTGTATTATAAAGTCTGAAAAGTTCAGCTTAAATTAAATTACAGTTTAAAGCCTGTTGGAGAATGTAAGACTTCTTACCACTAAATCTCAAATGAAAGTGATAAGTTACTGCAGATCTGTCCAAAAAGCTTTTGATTTTGACCCCTTGTATTTTTTATGAAAATTACAAAAAACTTTTCAATTTTATTACCATTTTGTACTTCTTTTAAAGAACCAACTTAAAGGTATTTTTCTGTCCTCAAAAAACAAAGGAAAAAATTTATGAGAAAGTGTATTCCAAGTGAGACAGTCTTACACTTTTAGTAAATCTTCAATAGTGAATTTTAGGGAGTATTCAGACCGGACACATTTGGTTCATTTAAAGTAAACCAGAGTTTGTGTTAATAATCTGTTACAAATTTTCAGTCTGAATACACCCAGGGACTGCTCTCGGACCTGTCTTTCCAGGTGCTCTTGATTCGTTTCCAATCGGACTGAGCTCCAGTTCTCTGAGTTTCCTCAGCATCACTCAGCTTACCTTTCTAGCCAACATCTCCTCGGTCACTGCTTTGCAGCATGCCTCCGCTGTACCAAAGTAGCAAGTAAAAAGAGTTGCTCCTGATGTTGATACAGACGTTCAAAATTGGTCAGCGAAATATAAAGTATGAACAAGGGAACTGTAGGGAACTGACAGGGATTGCCAAGCATAGGACTTCCATAATTCTTTCTCCTGTTGCTTTGCCCCGCCCTCATAATTCCTATTCAATGACTGAAAAGATCTTTAGTTATGTGGTTTTGTTTTTGCAAGCTTTGGTTGGAAGCAGAAATGCCTGGTTGAAAGGCAGTTTGCACCAGACTTCAAATGAGGTACTCAAGCAAAGTTTTATGACCCTTTAGGAATTCTAACATTTGAAATCATCTAAGCTGGCAGATGCAGACCATTGTAAAGTCACATGTCCACTAAACTGTGTTTTTGCTGAAGCTCTAACACGACACAAATGCGTCTTTTTCCTTCTTGTTGCATTGTGAATACGTACTCATGCCTTAAATTGGAGTTGCAGCATTTCCTCACTCTTCAGGTCTGTATCGCTGATCATTTGGACCCATCTATGCAGGAGGAGGAGCTCATCAGGCTTTTGGCTCATATTGTACACTCTGATATTGGAGTCAGAGATTCCCCTCTTGCTGATTTCAGACTGTTTGCTTTCACTGATGGTTTATGCCGGAGCCCTGCAGGGAGCATAATGCACCAAGTGCAGTCGTCAAATCCCTGTGCTTCGAAATGCAATACACAACCTAGGAACATTTCCTAAACCCAACATCCTTTTCTTTAATATATAAAGGTACAGTGCATGGGATATAAAGGACATTTCATTGTGAGATGCCTATATACCTCCTTCCCTTTTCTCTTTCCTCCTGCACCGACATACTTCCACAAAGCCAGCTCAATTATTGGAAGGGTCTGCTCAAATGCTAATCACTTACAGGGCACAAAAGCACTACAGAAAAAGGATTTATCTTGAAAAACTATTTTCTACTGCAAATGCTAGTAATGAAAGTTCAGACAAAGAAAGAGGGAGCTCTGTTCTGAGAATTCATGTCACAAGGTCCTTTATTAGCTCTGGACTTCTTTAGCTCCTTGTCATAAAATTGAAAAGTTTTTATCAGAGCTGTATTCATCTATTCATGCACAGCAAAAGGATTAGTTATGTAGGTACAATGTAAAAAAAAAAAAAAGTTAAAATGCATTATGGGTGTTTCCTTTGTTCCCTGGAGCAATAGATTACTACACTTTTGAGTTCAGAGGGCTCTTGATGAACTAACAGGAAATGAAATGGCAGATGTAAGCTGCTTGAAGCTGCAGGGAGAACTGGTGTGATCCCCGTTAGAATGCATCATTGTATTTTCACACTTTTTTTTTTTTTTTTTTCCCGTGAACCTTTTATTTGTTCTCCCCTTTTCTGAATGTGTGAAAGCGTTCCCCACCAAAGCTTGTAATTACTTGAGAATGAATTATTATACCGTGTTTAAGATGTTTCTGTCAGTGGAAGTGTAAAGAGACACACCTCAGCTGTAATGTTAGGCGAATAAAACAAGTGTCATCCGTCCTTCAGAGCCCAAGTTTAATTTTAAAAGCAGCTTTTTTTTCTTGGGAGAAAAAACAAATTTTTAACAAGGATTGCTGTGAATTTTCAGTAAAGTTTCCCGTTTTTCTTTCTCAATTCCCAAGGTAATGCTGCATTTGTTGTCCTTAAGAGTTTGGAAACTTAATGCTTCATAAAAGACATGAAAACTCTACAGAAGAGAAGGGTGGAGTGAAGTCCCCTAGGAGTTAAACGGAAAAAAGATGTTACCTTATGACTACAGCTCATTATATATGTGTCTTTCATCTCAGCAAATGAGATGGCTGGTGTGTTAACTCAGTGCTAATATGGTCTTTAAAGGTTGCATGGTTAATGTACCACAAGGTTAATTTATGTTGAACTTCACAAAATAAAGAAAGTCATTCCTGCTTTATGTAACCCGAGGTCAATTGGGGACAAAAGCAGTTGGTGTTTGAGAGGAGATTTTCTCACTCCAGTCATTGTCTTGGGTTACTTTGGTGACCTTTGGTGCAGTCAGAGAATGGGGCCGTGTTGATCTGACAAAAGGCAAGTGCACACTGGTTGAACTGCTCCTATTAGCTTTGGGTAGAGGTGTTGCAGAGGCTTGCAGACTGTGAGTCAGACTGCAAAAACCAAGCGTCTCATTCCACTCGAGAGAAAAGGGGGGCAGCAGCCACTTTGGTTATGATCTTTTTAACGGGCCATTACGCTGTTACAAATTCAGAGATGTGGCCAAGAACCACAAATTCCAGTAGGTGTCTTGTCCAGCTGTGATTTGGCTTGATATTGGATCAGCACTGCATGCTCCTGTCCTCTTTTCTCTATTTTTTTTTAATCTCAGCAGTATATTACACAGCTTATTTAAAAGGGAATACGTATATTTTTTGCTCATCTTTAGTTCAATATCTAGCTTGATGAGGGATGTACAACATGCTTGTAGCATTTTTCACATGACGGAGGACATATATGAAAGAGTTTAGGCTGGTGGGAGAGATTTTAAACAAAGGAATGCTGGGACATAAGTGGAGGCTAACTTGAAAAAGGACTCAGGCTTTTTTGATTTTGGCTAAAACTGCATAATCACAGTTAAACAACCACTGGGAACGATTTTACAAAAGGTAAAAATAAAGTTGAAGTGGGACTTTAAACAGCATGAATGGAATTCACTTTGACATAAAACTGTAAGAACTTTAACACTTAGAGAATGCAGAAGTCGAGGAACTGCTGATCTCAGCATGTTGCCATCATAAATGGAGTTGCCGTTTTCCGTTCCATCAACCCTTTAATGAGTCAGATGTCACAAATATGATGTTTATCCACAACCTAAACAAACCAGCAGCAGACATCATAGGGAGCAATCTTACAGTCTTGACTCTGCTGTGTTCCAAATTTTGGTCTAACAAGAGGAGCACAATTGCATAAAGTTTATGCTTTTGTGTAAATTATGAAACGACTGTGATATTATTAGACATTATAACTTCAAACCTTCCAGTTACTCCACACTACAGTTTATTGATTGGATCAATTCAAGGAAACAGAACACTTTCTTCAAGGTCGGTATTCATTAGCAGAGAATTGATCCACCCACTACTGAGCACAAAATCTGAAGCTCCTACTAATGCAAAATCTTCATCATGTGCAGCCCTCACATATGTTTCAGATGGTCATGTTGTATTGAAACAGTGACCGCTCCACTCTTTCCTTCTCTCCACTCACGTTGATTTTGTCTGTTTAGTTGTGTTGTCATGTTCTGTGCTCCCTCTTGACACCTAATTAGTAAAGTGAAGCTGGTAAACAACAACAACAAGGGCATGAATAAATGTTCTGTCTTTTGCTTGTTGTTTTTTTAAAAGAACTAAATTGAGTTTTTGATTTTTCTTTTTTATTTTCTTCATCATTAATGATAAATCTTCAATGTTTGCTGAAGATTTAACTGCTCATTTAAAAGAAAAAAATCTAACAAACACAAAAAATAAATCAAGAGTACACTGTTTTTCTGAGTTTTAGTTTTGTAAAATACTGCTGAATAACCTGTAGAAGAGATTAGTGGACAACTGGTTAGTTCTCACTCACACTTGAAGATCTTCAGCTGAAATTGCTTAAGGGCTGGACATTTTTTCTTGGTAGAATTTTCCATCTGGTTCTTTCATTTTGAAATTTGGTGGGTCCGACACTGTGAAGCATAACCCTAAAGTTCTTTGTGGCTTCATGTACGCATGTTAATGCAAATAAAAATGTTCTTTTATTATATATAACACATTGTACTACCTATGAATGTTAAATGCTTTTTAAATAAAGTTTGATTCAGTTCGATTTGAAATAGCATACATTTGCTTTTTTCAGGTATTAGGCTGTATAATTTTTCACTTATATAAATCTTCAAAATTCTGAAATGAAATGAAATTCTGAAATGAAATTAGTATATCATCAAAGTAATCACTGTTAGATTACTTGTTTAAACAATGAAAAAAAAAAAAGAAACTTGATGCCATGATGCTGTGCGTTTGTCAAGCTTTGTGTAATACGTTATTGTAATTGCAGCTCAGCTGAACAATGCTGACCACCCAGTTTATGTGTCTGTTTTATTCAGTTTGTGGAGACCATCAGCAGCAAGCAGACGGAGCTGGACACCTTCATCGCTGAGGGATACAAGACAGCCTTGTCGGAGGAGCGTCGCAGATACTGCTTCCTTGTTGATCGACAGTGCGCTGTGGCCAAGAACAGCAGTGCCTACCATGGCAAGGCAAGTCCAAATAACAATACTATTCCAGTTACTTTACAGTTAGGTTCTTTTCTTTTGTTAAACTCCATTGACTTCTGAAATCAACAGCGCTATATGTTTAGATTTTGTTTCACGTTTACTTACTTATGAAAATGGAAAAATTCAAAAATATTACAAAACTCTTTTGTTTTGTAGTTAATGGCGCCTTAACCTCTTAGGACCTGGCGAACATGCATGTACATCATATTTTGAGTTTTATCAGCTCAATAGTTAATTCTGCTTAACTGGGGCTCTGTGACTACATGTGTAGAGGGTTAGCTAAAATATTAGCTCAAGTCTTAAAAGATTAATATGATGGAGTATTAGGGCCAACATTTGTTTTTAAATTAACATATGAGAATAGGGTTTGTAAAGTATGAGAAAAAGTCAAAAAATTAATAAGAATAAACTTGTAAAATTATTAGAAGAAGGTCAACATTTTAAGAAAATAAACTTATAAAATGATTTGAAAATAGTGGTAATTTTACAAATTCTGCAACATCTTTTCCATGTCCTTATACTTGCAATAACACAATGCTGGCTTGCTAAAATATTTTCTATTTGCTTATTTTAGAAACCAATGCTGAAGTATATTTGTACTGAATATCAGTTCTTTTTTTTGTTGTTGCTACTATTTTTCTTAGTAACAAGTCTTTTGGTTCATAAATGTATGACATTAATCTGATAAATTTTAAATTTAGAATTTGCAAAAAGAATTCCTGTGAAATAATAACTTTTTTCCTCATAGTTTTACACATTTATTTTCTTAAAATGTTTTCATTTTTTTCTCATAATTTCACGACTTTATTCTTGAATTTTTTGTTGTTGTTATAGTGGCCCTAACACTCAGTTGTACCTTAAAGCCTTAACCTGATGATAAAGCCACGTTTTCATGTAAAGCACAATGAGGCTGCAACAAAACAAGCTCTTGTCTAAAACATTTCAACTTATCATGCTCCCCTTATGCAGTCAGTCTCATGATATAATATTCGCTTTTTTATGTATAATCCACTCATAACCCACGTAGCAGATGTTGCAGCTGTCAACCAGGGACCCCCCTGGGTGTAAGAACCAATCTGACATTTCTGTCAAGAATAAAAAACAAAACACACAGAAATTAAATACTTTCTCATATCCATGCAGGACAAATATAAAAGGTCATATTTTCAAGTTGCTGCTGACATTTGAGGAGATAAAGTTTGAGTTCAAACTAATTTTCTCCTCGTTTCACACAATCAAACCTTGGACGGCTTCAATAAAACGGGATTCTGATCATTGACAATGCTGGTGTTTATGTATGTGGGTGTGGACGCTTCAAATATATGGCCATCTTTTTCTCAAGAATCTAACATTCATACTTAATGGAGGACATCAGTCACCTGGGATTACTGGTGGGTGAGAACTGCCAGCCTGAAGATGTGGCGGGAGGAGAGTGCTGTGCGTTCGTATCGACTGTGCTGTCGCAGTTTTTTTTTCCATCTTCAAACATAGAAGTCTGGTCATTAATCAGGCTGGGGGTGTGTGTGGGACGTTTTCATCTTCAACAAACTGAAGAACCCTCTCCCAAAGGGTTCAGAGTGAGTGTTTGCCTGTGTGCATGAGAATTACAGAAAGAAAGAAGAGCTTGAAACAAGTTCATGCTTAACTGAAGAAATGTTTGCTTTTGGAAAACAAATAAAGTGAAGTCTGGTAAACATAAAGACCTAATGCTATACTGCTACGTGCTTTAATGGGCACCTTGTATGTCTAATTCTCTGGTTCTAGCTTACGGCACATAATCAGGAATGCACAAATGACAGGAATCAGGCAAAACATCTGTCTTTTTTTAACAAAATAATAATAAAGCCAAACTTTATCTTAAAATTTTCTTTTTTTAATGCCTTCTCTTTCTCTTCTCCTCCTGTTTCAGGGCAAGGATCTTTTAACCCAGAAGATCCCAGTGTGGCAACAGGCCTGCTCAGACCCCAACAAGCTGCCAGACAGGGCCGTTCTGTTGGCCCAGCAGATGGGTTCTGCTGCGCTTGCAGGCACAAGTCCACTCCACTCTTCCAAATCCAACCTGGTCATCTCAGACCCCATCCCCGGGGCCCAGCCTCTTCCTGTTCCACCAGAACTGGCCGTCTTCATGGGTAGCGGCCTAGGACATGCAGGGGTAAAAAAAAACACTGGCCCAAATAGATGAAATAGACTCAAAAGGTTAATGGCATTTATACTCATTTGCTTGTTTCCTCCAGAGGCTGATGGGTCCGGATGGGATGTCCATGGTCAACGGGACAACAGGAGTCCACGGAGATGAGTACTGGACAGATGGGGGGACAATGTCCGTGTCTGCAGTTAGGCCTTCATCCCCTCAGACCCAACCACCAGGCCAGTCCCAGGCTCAGCCTCAGAGACAGGTCAGCGACGTCTACTCCAACACTCTGCCTGTCCGCAGGCCCGCCCCCGCCAAGAACAAAAACCCAGTGGGTAAGAACATCTCATGGATTGCAATTGTTGTTTTTTTGTGTATAAGAACACGAGGTTATGATTTTTTATTTTTATTTTTACTGCATTAAAATTCCTGGAGTTAATCATTTACTTCCCATAGGAGAGACAAGGACCCTGCCAAGGTCCAGTTCCATGGCAGCGGGGCTGGAGAAGAACGGCCGTTCCCGGGTTCAGGCCATCTTCTCCCATGCTGCAGGCGATAACAGCACTCTGCTCAGTTTCTCAGAGGGAGATGTCATCACCCTGCTAGTGCCTGAAGCCCGCGATGGCTGGCACTATGGAGAGAATGAGAAAAACAAGATGTATGTTGATATTTATTCCGTTTTTGTGTTCTCTGTCCTGCACAGTTGCAGCAATTGCGAGTTTCCGTGCAGCACATCCTCAGGCAGGTCTGCTCTTTTCTCAGGCGTGGATGGTTCCCATTCTCCTACACGCGTGTGCTGCCTGAAAGTGACGGCGACAAGCTCAGAGTGAAGTATGTGGCTCTTTAGCAGCTGGTCAATCAATAAACAACCCAAAACGGGTGCATGTCTGCAACTGTGATTTCTTTTTCCATTTCCAGCCTGCACCATGGGAAAAGCAGCAGCACGGGGAACCTGTTAGAGAGTGATCCATCAGTGCCCACACCTGACTACGGCCTGACTGCCCGACTGCTGGCACAGAGCCTTGCACAGACCCGCCCACGCCCATACAGCATGGCAGGCTTTGCTCCTCAGGTAGTACTCTGTGTAACATTCATAAACTGTTCTTGCTCTGCACTTGTATCTCTTGTTAAGGTAATTTGCAGCCCCCATTTGATTTTGTGTTGTGTTGCATAATTGCATATGAATAATCAGGCACAAACCAAGAATTTTTATCAATTTTTATGCTGCCATCTAGTGTTCTTAATGAAGTATAGCAGCCAATAATAAAGTACTACTTCTTTTTTTTTTTTTCCCAGCCTGCTGTGGAGGATTACGACGGCCGCTTTGCCACAAGGTATGTGACTTCTCTTACTTTTCTAAAAAGTAGTGACAGATTATGTCAAAAATAATAAAATACCTAGAGCAGTATGCTTGAATAAATGACTCTGGAAAATCTAAAACAGAGAAATTGCTTTTTGGGAGATTAGTTTGCTCAGTTCAATGCTACTTTAATTACTTTTAATCAGATCTAATTTGCATATTCAAAAATTTAGAGTGGATCTTACAAACTACTTCATCTTTTCAGCCTGTTTTTGAGAAACCTAATTGTCTTAAATCGCAGTGTAATAATGTGTCTGTACTACATCTGCAGGAATAGATCAATTTGTGATCATTTAGAATCATTTGCATCCTAATAAAACAGGAACAAAAAAGGAAAGGGGATTTTTTAAAATGTATTTCTTCTTTTTTAAAAATTAATTTGAGACTGCATGTCAGCCACTGCTGTATTTATGTTTACAGACTGATATTGCAAAACCGTCAATATCAATAAGAAGATTGGCCTGTCACTCATATTTATTAAGTTTTTTTTTCCATTATTGTTGCACAAATCATAATTCAAAACTTTTTATTTAACTTAACATTATTTTTAAAAAAAGTATACATTTATTTATATAAATTAAGTATACACTTTTTTTTTCTTTCTGTTAACTAATTATTTTTGAATGACTGGGTATTGATACTTTATCATCATTGCCATAGTACTAGAATAACATCATCTGCATTGCACAATGCTTGCTTTGAACATTTTTATTTATTTTTCCTTTTGCTCTTCCCTCTGTCACTCCTCAAAATTACTTTTCTTTTTGCAGTTTAGCACAGTCAGTTCCTCATGATAAATTCATAATATTTTCTTGCTGGCTTAAAGGGGGGGGGGGGTGTGAGAGGCTCAGGTTAGCACTGATGCTGTCCAGTCAGGAATGGCATCCTTTTTACACATGCATATATTTGTGTGAGATGCCGCGCTTGTGTGAGAGATGAATCAATGTCTTGGAGTGTGTGTGTGTGTTATGGTGTTGTCGTTTGGTGTGTTGTGACAGTAGACATCATGCTGACGTCGTCCCAGTCATCACTGTCAGCCTGGGGCTTGGGCCAACACTGAGAAGCTGTTGCTTTTGTCTGCTCTAAATGTGTTTTTTTTTTTTTTTTTTTCTGTACAAGCATTTTGAAGCGACACTGTTCTGCAGGGTGTTGACTAAATAAATTCCTCATCAACTGCAGCTCCTTGGTGTATGCCTTGTAGTGCCTTTTGGGGGCAAACTGAGACTTAACCTAAAGGTTCATGCACTATTTCCAACCAGTTTGTGTCTGAATAGATGTGTTGATGAAGGAAATGGAAAATCCTACCTTCTGATTTTTGGCAGGTGCGTTTGGAGTTTGTAGGCGGGGCAAAGTAGATTTTCTGACCCCGCCTGCAGTTCTCCTAAACTCCCCTTTGCCTCCCTGTGCCTGTCTTGTCTTCCTTCATTTCTCTCTGAGTGTGTCCGACCTGGCAAGCTTCCTTCTCTCTTTGTTCCACAGTGACAGTCCTGATGGCAAATTGATTTCGACTGTGTGAGAACAGACTTACAGACAGAGTCAGACAGCTCCGACAGGGGCCTCCACCCACCCGTCTTTCCTTAGCCTCCCCCCTCTGTCCCAGCTCTTCTCCTTGTGCCTCCACACACACACCCCTTCTCCAAATGGAAGAGGCCAGTTTCATCCCTCCTTTCTGTCCTCTCTTCCTCCCCGGGTCCCTACTTTCTCCTCTTCTCCTTCCTGGGGGCTGCTGCTGGTGGCGTCGGTGTGGACAGTAGCGGTTGGTGGTTGGAGGATTGCATTGAGCGGGAGAGCCAGAGCGGGGCCTACCTGCTCAGCATGCAGCGATATGGACTTTGAATACTCTTTCTGATCATAGTCCACCATCACGGACTGATCTATGAAGAGACTGCCTTTGCTACTGCTCGTCTTTCATGCATGTACATGGTTGTGTCATTTTGTCTAAACTAAAAAGACATGTTCATGTACTGTACAAGTGCCAAAAGACTTCAGTGTCATTGTAATTGATCCACTGACTGAATGGCCTTTCTTAAGCACACGTGGGCCCAATGTTATTGAGGTCGCAGCCAACCGACCTGTTCAAAAAGCTTTGTTCCAACTTAAGCTGTGCTTCAGCTCGTTATGTTTTTGTTCTGACGGATCCCATAAAGTCCTACTGTGCTTCCTCATGTCAGTGCTACACTTCTGTCAAGAGAGGGTGTCATAAAGTATTTGCCTTACTTTAATTTTTTTTCTCCATTGTTCCTATTCAACACAAATGATGTGCAATGAAGCTGACTTTCAAAGCTTCAGAATTATACAGTATTTAAGTATAGATATCAATATAAATTGCTTCATTCAGTCCACAAATTTGCTCATTTGTTAGAGAACCCTCAGTTAGTCTGTCCACCTGTTTGTTTTTTTGCCATTTCTGGCTGAACTTGCTGCTGGATTATCATTTTTTTTCTAATTAGTTCAAATAATCTGCTTTTTGTTCTTTTATATATATTTTTTTCCTGATGATTTCTCTGGAAAACCTTTTGTTCAGCTGTGAGTTAGTTGGAATTTTAAGCACAGCTTTTGCAGCCAACTGTGTTATTTATGATTGTAAATCCTGAGTGATCCTGTAGTTTTTATTTATTTATTTATGGTCTTTTTTTTTTCCTTTAGACAAAAAAGGGAAAAAAATAATAATATAAAACACTGTCTTTGTAAAATATTTCCAGAAATGATGAAAACCTGCTGATTAGTTGAAATGTTTATCTTATGCATGCCGTGGAGGAAAACCAGAAAATGTGATGCTAAAAAAGGACTTTGAATGTATGGTGACTTTTTACAAAAGTACTCTAAATAAAACTTATATCTATATATTAATAAACAGTCTGGTCTGACGAGAAATCTGTTCTGCCAGTTAAGTGGCCTCCTAAGTTTTTCTGTTTTATTTATTTTTTATGCTACATGTTGTCACTTTACGTGCATCATTTCAAGCCACAGTGATGCGTGATGCATGCCATCTCTGCTCATGGTGTATGTGTGCTGCTTTTAATACAACTGTGTGAAAATGTGTGATGTTGTTGGATGTAGTTGGAGTGTTTTGCCTGCCTCCTATATTTTTGATGTTTTCCTTTTTTTTACTCCATCTTTTATTTTGAAGAGACACATTTTTGGAGCATTTGAGATTTTTTATAAATCTTTTTTTTTATTACACACATTATCACATTTAATACTGTTACTTAATGTGGCATGATGAGCATAAAGTGTGCACGTCATTTTTGCATCCTTCATTTAACTGAAAGTGCATTCAGTCACTTTGACTAACAAATGTCACAAGAACTGTGACTGCCTGCATGACCTGAGGAATGAACCATTGAAACCCAAAGGTTCTTTTTACCTTCCAGTTTGGGTCCAGAGTTGTCCAGGTTCTGAGAGAACAGGACCTCCGTAAGTCACCCGTTTCCATTGCTTGTCTGCCAATCGGTTGCTTCCTCTCTCCTCCTTCAACCCCTGTCACTGGCTGTTTAGCTGCTGGAATTCGCTGGTCTTTTCTTGCCAATACAGCAGGCCTTTGCTTTTTTTCCCCCCCTTTTGTAACCAAATTAACCAGATAATAGTCTAGCATCGCATGCTTATTTCACATTTTTGCTTGCTAAATCGCACTAACTTCGACCTCACTCCTCGACTCACCGTAAGGAACTAAGAGGGCACATGAATTGGGTGTGGTTACATTACTGACTGTGTGTGTCTGTCCGTCTTGTACCATGTTCTCTCTAATTATAAGTGTTCCCTGTCTCACCCCTCCTCTCCCCGCAGTGACCGCTCCCTGGAGGTCTTCCTCCGGCCAACCTTTTCTGACGGTGGATCTGCGCCCATCTACTACTAGCAGCCTTTTTTTTACCTCATGCTTATTAGATCAAATTTAACACTGTTTTGATCAATCACATGAGAATCCAGAGGTGAGAAAGTATTAGGTGTCATTGCTCCGGAAATGTTTAAAAAAATTACTATAATTTACAACCTTTTAATGTTTCCGCTGACTCATTTAAGCACGGCTGTAGATTTTAGTAGAACAAGCCACCTAGGGATAAGTATTGGCAAGGAAGTGTATACGTTCATGCCGTCACATAGTTTCTGTTTTCTGTTTTGGTATTAGGTTTTTTCAATTCTTGTTTTTCCCACTATATGATCATTTATGAAGTGCAAAAGGCACATTCTTCCTTATTCTTTCTTGGTCTGAGGTAAGACTAGTTGGTATCAACTGTAAGTGCATCACTGTGATGGCAAAAGAAGTAACGGAGCTCAAAAAGGACAATTTAAGTAATTTTTCTTTTAAGTCGTGTTTTATATTTTACTAGTTCTGATACAGTAAACCCAGATTTGAAATGTGGGAACTGTGCCTTCTACTTTTTTTGCTTTTCTTTCTTTTTTTTTTTTAACACATTTTTTTCTTTTCTTCTGTAAACCAGTTTATGGGATTATGCCACTTAGTTCTTCTTGTGTTTTTTGTAATAGTAGATATAATTATGGGATTATTTCACTGTAAATTCAATTATTTGCTTCAGCTTGAGCGATCTTTAGTACAGCACCACCTACAGAAGATGGACAAGAATGTTTTTGAATTTTGAGTCTCTTCTTAGAATTGAATTTCTGCAATAATTTAAGCTGCAAGAAGGCCCACAGGTCAGTTGAAAGGCTAACACTGTGGGCCTTTCATTTTTTTGTTTTTTGTTTAGTATTTAGCTATCAGGGAGTGGTAGTGTATCAATTAAGCTTCAGTGTTACTGCAGCTTCTTATCATTTATTCTCAGTATTATGCAGCACATCTGGGACACAAGCTGGGATCAGACTCACTTCTATTTTGGTGTGATCATTGAAAAGCCAAATGTTAGTAAATGGGAAAGGTGGCATCACATAAAGGTCTTTTTGTTGTTTTAGAGTTACATCATGGCAATATTTTTTTCTTTTTTTTTTTTTTTTTTAACTTTTTTATAGCTCTAAATCTTCTCCTCACCTTTGTCCCTGTTTGTATAACATCAGTACTGTACAGAAATTATATATAAATTATCTTGTCAAAATAAAAAAATAAAAAATGCACAAATTTCACAACGTTAACCTTTTACTTTACCGTACAATAATTGCAGGTTATTTAAGTTATTGAGGACACAAAAAATAAATAAATGTAGACATTTATATATAAAGATGCATGTATGTATATATTTTTTTTATTTGATTTTAGGAGGTTGATGGTACAGGAGCCATGAGTGACACATAAATAAAAACAGCAATGATGCTTCTGGTGCAGCCACCTGACCCGTCCAAAGGCGTCTGGCACTAAAACTCTTATTCAAATGGCTCATATGAGAGTTGGCCATATCTTTTTTGACATGCATACAAAAATACTAACTGTGTTTTCTCGTCTTGCGCAGCTTAAGAGGCAAAGGTGAATGGGAAAGGCGTTGGCACTTAGCGATCCGGGGGGGAAGCCATTGCAGAAGTGGTGAAAATCAAGCTAAACTTTGATATTTTTGTGTCTACATGTCAGAGCTATGTGTCCAAAACTGTAGTGAAGTATTAGAGTAACTAGAAACACTTCATTCAACATCTTTCTATTGAAAAGTTATTTCTTCTGCAAATATGTCTGAACAAGTGTTACTTAACTGGACAAACGTGGGTAACCTTACTTTATTTCAGAAGATTAAGATGATACAAGGCTGGAAAAGGTGCTTTATAGTCCACATTTAGGGGTGGATGTGTTTGAGTAGTGGCAACTTCTGGATTCATCTATCCTCTGATATACAATAAATATCTGTACTATAAGTGACTTGGATTATGAGTTCCAGCTGTGACCCGCATCAGCTCTGACTGCCAGGAGGTCTCTTTGGACATCAGCCACAACCACTTTTACCTGACCGTTATCAACTACTGCTTTCATGTTCTGGCAACTTAGTCAGAAAAAGCAAGAAATCAAAGCCTGTCGTTTCACATTCTCCAGCCTTTCATATTAGATTTTTTTATAGATTGCATATTAAAAAAGAAAAATAAGGCCTCCCCATGAAATATAATATTGTTCTGCGCAAAAAATGTCTTACAGTATGCATACATCATGTTAAAATGAAAGTTTATGATTCGACTTTATGGGGTTTCCATTTCTAGGTTTCCAGCAGCTATTGTTTGTAAACCAAAAACCAGTGTGTGCAAATTATTTCACTACAATGAGGCACTGTCTCATAAAAAAAAGAACTCTGGAATAGATGCACTAAATATTACAGAAAAATAAATCATCTACCCGGGGTTACACAGTGGTGTGATGCTTCTGATTTCAGTTGGAGTCTCCTCAGATTATTCCAGCAAAGCTCAAACGCTATAATGTGTCAGTAGTTCTAAAGTAAGAGTAGGTTTGATGGATCATCAGTTTGTGTGGTTGACTGTTGACTTGTCCTGTGGTTTTCTGCCTCATCCTAACCATTGATGGTGGGGTTTGTTCCGTGCACATGGCCATGTGCAAAATATGTGGAAAACATCTAAAAGGAATAATGCTGCTTTTGTCAGGTGAAGCAGACCATGCGTCTAAGCAGCATCGCAGGATGCTCAGTTTTTCATCTCATCGTGACTGTTTCCTGTTGGACAGAAAGGATTAAAAATTAATTCTTAAAAAGTGGTCACACTTTAAGCACAAATAATACTTTTTGAATCGGCATCTCACAAAAGGGATTATCTTTAATCTGAGGTGCCGAAGTGTAGCAGTTATTTTTTGCAGACCTGCTGCTGAGCCCGTGTGCTGGTCGAACACGTGAGTGATGGAGAATCGAGACACCATGAAGCGGTTAAGTGTCGCCGCAGCAGGTTTAGTAGCCTCTGGGCTGCTGGCAGTCGATGAAGCTGGGGGGTCAGGCTCAGGGTCACTATGGGGTGAAGATGGACTGCTCTCAAAGCTCTCTTCATTTTCCCATTTACAGCTCCCACCTGAGTGTGTGCAGATGGTAAGACACTCAATGACAAATGTGGGATAAACAGAGCCCAGATTGCAGTCGCTGGTTTTTGCTTTCCTCACCCTCCTCAGAGTTCTTTGAACTTATTTCTTTAGAAACACAGAAAGATTCGCAGAGTTGTGGATCAAGCTCCAACTCTGAGGAATCCTGTTGACCTTCCTCTGCGTCTGAGGACAGGGAAAAGTCAGCCAGCTCTCCAGTGGGACTCTCCTGGAATTCATGGAAAACGGTTAAAACATCACACCGTGTAAAGGTACAACTTGTTCAAGCAAAAGATATCCTACCTGGTCAAAAAGGTACACAGTCACATCATCAAAAAAGGACACTGCTTTCTTCTTCCTCTCCAACTCGTCACAGAAGGACTGTGTGAGCAGTGTGGGCATCTTCAGGAGGCTGCGGAGGTGTCTCGCCCGGCTGCAGTCACTTACCACCACTGGCACTGTGCTAAAATCCTCTTCACTCTCCTCGCTGTCTTCATCTTGGATGTTGTACGTCCTCAGCTCTTCATCAGACTCGCTGTCGTCGCTGTCTTCTTCTTCTTCCCCCACTTCCAGAGGAGCCCTTACATCTTCTCCACAAAGCTCCAATAAGGACGAAGATGTGGAGAGGTCATGGGGACCGTTGGTTTCTTCGTATAGGCTGTCGCATTCCTCTGCGTCTATGTCCTCAAAATCTTCCTCATTTATTCCCTCACCCTCCCTTGTCTCATCAGCCTCTTCACTGGCATGATTGTAATCAGACAGCTCCTCCTCCTCTGTGGATCCATCGCCAGTTTTACCATCTTCATGTGTCTCCTTTTTGCAATCATTTATTGTGCATCCAGATGACTGGTCAGCAGAGCAGTTCTCTCCTCTCCTGCTCCGTTCATCGTGGTTTGCTGAGGAGTTCTGGACAGAAGAAGGGTTTTCTGAGCCGACGCAGGAAATGAGCTCTGAGGTTGGCTCATCCCCTGAATGCTCGGTCTCCAAGCCCAGATCATCATCTGCAGGCGCAGACTCTTTAGTCAGACACCCTCCCATCTGTGGAGGAAATGGTGACAGCATGGACAACCCAGGGGCGGGAAAAGAGTAGGGTGAAGGACAGTCAGCCTCTGAGAGATTCACCATAACACAACTTTTCTTGTCCCTCAGAGTTGTTACATGTTTCCCACTGACTTGCTTTTCAGCAGAAAGGTCTCCTGAAAAGCTTTCAGCAGGACTGGAATGCTTTCTTGAGCCTGCAAACAGCTTGCTGCCCTCCTCGTAAGGGGTCTTCTCACACTCCGTATCATAATCAGAAAAACAAACTGAGTCCCTGCATGGGTTTTTGCCAGCCATGCCTTTCACATGCATCTGTGCGGTGCTTATAGACATGCAGACAAATTGTCCTAAACCCACCTGCTGCATGACTGCAGGATCTCCTCCCAGGATGGGGCTCATCTCACCACCCATGGGGTCTCCGAGTTCTTTAAAGATAAACTCTGGCGATTCGTTGTTCTCTGTGTCGTAGCCGCTGTCCAGAGATTTGGGAAAGATGGGGTTGCCAAACGGATCAGGGCTGAACGTCTGGTCATAAGAGCTTCCCATGGATGACAGAGGGTTAATGGTGTCCACTGAATCAGGACTTCTCTCTGGATTCCTCTTTGGGGTCAGCTCCTCCTCTTCCATTTCGGCATAGTCGAGGTTAAAGTCGGCAAAGATCCCTGATGTAATGTCAGTGAGGTCATCTTCACTGCAATCCCCAAGCTCAACCATGCAGCTGCTGGAGTTTCTGACCCCTAGAGCTCTGCTGTTGTCTGATTCTGGATAATCAAGCATTGTGTCACCCAGACCCAAAGAGAGCCCTGCTGGAACCCTCTCCCAGAAGTTACCCCTCCTGTTTGACAAAACCTCTGCTTTATCACTGGGATGTTCCATCAACAAGCATGGAGACTTTAGAAAGGTTTCCTCAGGTCTCATCTCAGAATAAATTCCGTCTCCATTAAGCAATTCCTTTTTACATTCCCCCTCCAGTTGCTCTGTACTCCTCGAATGAACTCTGGAGCTGCTGAGAGAATGCTTACTTTGCAAGAGATCTACATTTAAACACCTTTTCAATTGATTTGCTTCCTCCTCATTGTGGCATAAGTGAATATATGATCCTATTCCGGCTGCTTTGCAAGAGTCTCCTCTATTCTTCTTTGGAGAAAAGGGCTTGGAGCTGTGGAAGGTTTTTGTGGTGGCCTTGGTTAGAGACCAGAGTTCTGTTGAATTTGATTGAAAGTTCAGGTAGCTGTCATATCCACTGTTGGTCTGTCGGCTGTCGAAGCTCAGGCTGTTATTGTTCGCGGAATGGTTTGAGATCCAGTTAGTGGCCTCTGCTTCAGAGAACAAGTCGTCCTCCGTCTCTCCACTTCGCCGACGACCCAACAGGAGCCCGTCGCCTGTTCCTACACCTACATCAATGTGGGGAACGACAGGCAGGTTCTTTCTGAGAGTCATGTCAACACTTGCTTCATCAGCCAAGCCACAAACCGAGCTCCTTTCGAGGTATGGATCACAGAAGCCTAAGCTGGGGCTGCTAACTGCTTGTGATAGACTTCGAGGGTTTTCCAATCGATTCTCTAGTTGGTCAAAGTTTGAATGTGAGTTGTGTGGTACTTCCAGACAGGAGTGGCAGTGTGTTTTGTTCACTATGTGCTTAGAGTGGACAGCTTCACTGCAGCTGGGAGAGAGACAAGTATCAGACTGGCTTAAGCTTATAGGACTGGTGCTGGACAGATGTTTAACCTGTGGCTGCAGAGTTAACTGCATGGTGGGGCTTAAATCAGAATCAGAAGCACTAGATTCTGCGTTTTCAGCAGTGGACCAATACGAATGTGGCGTTGATGGATTCCTGGAAGATAACTTGCACTTGATGGCTTCAGGCCTGGGACTGTTGTCCGCTCCGGTGTCATCTAGCTTCATATTGCACTGCACGGGCTCCTCTATGCGAATGTAGTACTCGCTGCTGACTGAGGGGCTGTGAGCACTTAACACTGGAACAATAGCTGTGTGCTCGGGTTTATAATACAAAGGGGAAATGTTTGAGATCAAGCTTTCCGTCCCACAGCCCTCTGAGGGACGCCTTCTGCTTGAATAGTAAATGTCCTGGTAGTACGGGTTCCCCTGGCCCAGTGGTCCACTGGTGTAGGAGGAGCAGTAAGGCTGTTCGCTGCAGGCCTGCTCCCACTTGTACTCAAAATTTAGACCATGGCTTGTTTCTGTGACCGTGAGCAGGTCGTCCCCTGTTTCGGACGGAAAGCTGTCGGAGAAGCCCTCCAGGAGGGGAAAGGAGGATGAGGCAGAGGAGTCCAGCTCCACTGCTTGAGCTTGCTCTGCAATGGAAACTCCAGCAGATGCAGGTTTGGGGGTGAGCACTAGAGTTGTGGATGCAGCTGTTTGGGAGGGGCTGCACAGCAAATTGGGTTTCAAAGCATTCCAGCGTTGCTCAAAGTCTTCCTCCGCTTCGCTGGAGCCTTTGGCACACAAGTACGTCACCAGAAGATGCACCACTTCGCCACTGGGTCTGAGTTCCGGCTGCAGCCAGCATAACTGCATAACCTCATACCTAAAAAAGAAAAAAGATGGGATAGTAGGCATTTCACCACAAAAAAGCTGATCAACATATTTCGCCACTCATTAGATGTTGACATGAACAGGTTAAATATTGACTTCAGGTAAAGAATGAAACACTTATTTTTGTCTTCAAAATAAAAGATGAATGAGGTTTCAACTCTGGTCGATTCCATGGCCCCATGAACAATAAGGACAAAAATGATTTATATAAAGAAAGAGAATCTACCCCAGACGAATACACCATAAAACTGTTTTTATAAACCAGGCAAGCAAAGCAGTCATTAGTTTGTTTTTGAGAGGATGAGCGAGCA
This sequence comes from Adrianichthys oophorus, assembly GCA_036245035.1. Lineage (NCBI taxonomy): Eukaryota > Metazoa > Chordata > Actinopteri > Beloniformes > Adrianichthyidae > Adrianichthys > Adrianichthys oophorus. The sequence continues at coordinate 12,872,580 of BSAI01000125.1, read as the reverse complement.
AGCATGCCTCACCAGCGGTCAGAGAGAGGGAGCTCAAGTTGAGGTTTTGGTAGTTTAAGCTGCTGCTCCTTCACGGCGTAAGTCAGCACCTGTCTGTCAGAATACTGTCTGTACGGCTGGTTTCCAAGCTCAAACAGCTCCCACAAAGTCACCCCTAGTGACCTGAAACAAGAAAAAACAGCCAGTGTGTTCACAAGTCAAATAGGGTGACCATAAGAAACACAATTTATGTTTTTGTGAGGTTTTCCATGATTGTTTACCATATATTGCTACTTTTAGTTTGATCCACAACCAGCAGGTTTCCATGGACCTCATCTATGAGCTCTGGTGCGATCCAGCGCAGCGGCACCCATATCTGGTCTTGTGTTATGTAATAGTCATCCTACAGAGGTCATCATAAAACTGTATGTTAACGCTTGAAGGAACCATAGAAATATTTCTCACAGGCAGACCTTGAATCGGCTGTGGGAAAGCCCGTAGTCTCCGATCTTCACTGACATGTCTGAGGTGAGCAGACAGTTTCGCAGGGCCAGGTCACTTTGATTATGAAAAAAAATAAAATAAATATCTGAGATTAAAGGTAATTTGCAAACTGTTGTCAAAGACATGTCATATAACTTGCCAGATTTAGTTGTTTATAAAGAAATGAATTCTTAATTAAGAGGTCCGAATAATAAAAAGATGTAAAAATGGTTCACGTGTTACACCCAATGATATTTGACCCCCTTTTATCTGCAATTTCGACTAAATTAAATTGTTAGAAATACTATTTATAAATATCTACACCATGCATGTCTAAGTATGTATAGAAAGAGAAATCAAAGTTGTATCTGAAAAGTTACTCCTGAGTAAATGGGATTGAGTTATTTAGAAAATAGTAAAAATGTTAAAATAAAATATCTGAACCCTTGCATGTAAAAGTTGGCCAAGATCAGACAACTGCGTGAAAGCGGCTCTCCCCCGGCAACAAAATCACTGATGCTGGAGTCTGCGTTAAAACACTCGGGCAGCACCAGGATGTTGTTTCTGGGAGCAGCCATTAGGGGGCGCACAGAACATGTGAGGAGGTGCCTCTCTCAAATTACTTTAACCATGAAAGCGAGCTGAGCAGGCTGATGCAATGCACCTGTGGATAAAGTTGTACTTGTGGAGATGCAGAAGCCCTGAAGCAATGTCACACGCCATCATCTGAAGGATCAAAGTGTCGGGAGTTTCAGAATCGGCAGCCTGGCAGCTGCGGAGGTATGTTTTCAGATCACCCTGACAGGAAGAAATGATGTGTGAGTTGCTGTGATCTGCACACACACAGCAGAAGCAAATCTGATATGAGGAGGAAAATACTGAAGATTGTCTCCCACCAGAGGGCAAAACTCCATGACTAGCAGATAAGGAGTGACTTCCAAACACTGTGAGAGGCATTGGAGGAGGGCAGGATGCTGGAGCGTTCTGGAAGAGCAGTCATGTGGGTAATATTTAAAAAAAAAAACATGTTAAAAAAATAAGTGTTCAATTATCATCTATTTATGCATTGTTGATGTTTTAGCAGACTCACTGGTATGGCTGGTTCTCCTCAAGAAATTGCATTTGGTCCTGGACGCTGGAGCTGGCCTTCAGCTCTTTCACCACCACCTGCGCGGTGTTGAGGCCCGCACTGACTTCACCCAGCAGAACCTGCAAGATTACACGGTCAAGTTAAGCTTGGATTCAATGAGCTCAGAATTTACCACGAATAACATCAAAGCAAACATAATAAAAAACCTAAGACATTAAGTTTTAAGGTCATGTGCCAAGGTCACATCAGAAAGACTGGGGTGTGGGCTTTTTTCATCGCCGACCCCCAGTTAAGAAATAAAAGTCCTGCAGAACTGCGCGTGCACATTAGACCTAAACAGTTTTAAATGTCAACTAAAAACAAAAATTTATTTTAATACTCAGTAGTTGGTGGCATTCTATTCATTTACTCATTTTATTGCATTTTATGTCCAGTATGTTTTTTATTGCTTTTTATAGTTTCATGCAGTTTTTTTTCCATTATGTTTGGTCTCAGTCTGCCCAATTTTAAATAAAATTTTTATCTGTCTTTTTTTTTTTTTTTTTTATTGTGAAGTGCTACGTAAATGAAGATTCATTCATGAAACAAAAAGTTGTGGAGCGATGTGTTTAGGGCACATTTAAAGGAGTCTACTGTAAGTGAACCTCTAATCCCCTCTGGCAGAATGGACACTGACAGCAGAGGCAAAGATTTGTCTCACCACAGAGAGGTTGTCATCACATTAACCTCGCATTCCACCAAGAATGGGAAACATCTCAGAATAAAGGAAATACATAAAACTCTTTTAAAAAAATGGACTTTAGCTTTACATAAAAAAAATATATTGTTTTGACTAAAAAAACCTATATATTTTTTAGAAAAACAAAAATTGAAAGAACGTTTACCCTTCCAAACCACCCGTGTCCGATCTCCTTTAGATACAGCAGACTGTGACGACTGAGGTCTGATGATTTCAGCAGCTGGACTGAAAGAAGGCGATTAGAAGACATAATTTTAGGTCTAACTAAACAGGGGGAAAAAATTCTTTACAAAAGAAAAAAAAACAAATAGCCCAACATGTTCTGTAACAAAATTAGCTTTTACTAAAGAGAAGCCACAAACTTTTCTTCTTGTTAGATTAAATCAAGCTGCACGCTTAATAAAATACCTCCACGGATCCTCATTGTTAAAAAATTGAGGGGTTGATGTTGAGCGGAGCGTGGGTGATGATGGCGCAGGGGAGCAGCTGGTCACTCTTAGCACCATGACCATGCCCGAGACCCCGGCAGAAGTGGTGCTCTGGTTCGGAGTGTGAGAACGGAGAAGCCGTGGCCCACGCTCCAGTCCCAGGAGTGAGAAAGAATCCCTCAGTCACAGAGTGTGTGTGAGAGCCTCCACAGGATTTAACCCTCCAAGCCCTTGAACAGCTGAACAAGCTCACCATGCTGCCTCTCCCCATCTGAACCGAGCTCATGCTCCAGTCAGAACATACACAAACATGCATACGGTCCTTCTGAAAGGCTTTCCAGCTGTTGCTGCCCTGCATCTTCACTCCTTTTAATCTAAGGAAACCTTTCAATTGTTTTAAGTCAAAGATCTGAAGAATCATTCTGCAAAAATAAAGAAAATTCTAGACATGCATCCTGCCTGGTGCGACCAACATGTATGATGGAAGCATGCTGTTTGACACGCCAGCTCTATCTGCAGCTTCTAGACATCCACTAATGACATAAGAACCACATAATACTCCCCTGTCACCCAGGACAGCAGCATTCCTCAGCCAAACATGACACAAACGCTGCTCTGTCCGATGCAAAAGAGATCTCTGTCAGACACACTCACCACCCCTATCTCTGACTGCCCCTCCCTGCATTTAGGTCCTGGTGCATGCCACCACCCTTACCCCATCTCTCCTCAATCTGGCACAGACCCCTCACTGTATTCCACTCCTAATGCCAGTCCTCCGCTTGTGCGTTCCTCGGACACTTCGGTCCAGCCTTATGCTCCCCCACCAGCCAGAAGGCCTAAAACAGAGTCATTGTTTGGGACGCTCACACGCATGCTCGCGTTGTGGCTCCTGGTACACAGCTCACCAAACGCACAGACTCAGAAACCTACAGGAGCACAAAGACGTGGGCCACCGGAATGATGGGCAGAGGTTGTCACGACGATAACACGCCCACACTTCTCCTACCACTCATTCGGATGTTTCTTCAAATGTGTGTATTCCTGCTGATGGTACAGTCCATCTTCTCTGATGCATTAAGCCTTTGTAATGATGCTTTACATGAGCCTCAGAACAAAACATGCAAACAAACCCATCAGATGAATGATAGGCTGTGTGTGCCCACTATGATGTAAAACTCATGTTTGAGTCATGGAGAAAATAGTCACGATTTGTGCTTCCAATTTAAATTAAAGTGCGCACGTCAATGCAAATCCAAGGCCTGTTTATTTACTGTGAATGTGCTAGTAAGGACATTGCTTATTGATGGCATGTGCAGTGTTCATGTGATTGAAAGACTTTCCATAAAATATAGTCAAAGAGAACAAGCCTGACCTCCTAACTATGAGTCATCAAACACATTTTGTTTATGAAAGTTTTACCAATTTATGCAGTATTAACACATGTCTGGTTCAAATCTGGTTTTACTTTAGAACAGCAGTTAGACCGCTTTTTTTCCCACTCTCCCTCTGGTTACCATTTGTTCATTTCTCACCCTGCAACACCTGGACCAATCGGAAAACCGAAGCTGTGGGGGACGGAGACAAGGGCCAGGATTGGCTCCTAGCCTTAGGCAACCTCATCCAATCACCACTGGCGCCCTCATCCTGGGAGGCTGAGCAGCAGCCTGACTGCACAGCCAGCCAATGAGTCATGCAGGGGTGAGGCACACAGATCACCCAGAATGTGGCTCTCCATATAATCATGTCCCATAAATGTGTGGGCACATTGTTACGATACAGATGTATGTTACACAGCTGACGCGCATATATGGATGTGATTAAATGTTGTCACTACAGGCTAATTGTGTTGGATAATTTACAGAGTTAAACTGTGCATCAGATCAGCTTCTTGTTAGCAACTGAGGATATTCCCATGTTTAGAAAGAAATTAAGACAGTGAAAAAATGCACTTGAAGACCCTTTCTAATGAAAATTGTGCTTTTGGTGTTTTCAACCTCTTCTTGTGGCTTTTTTTCCTGATGGAGGACATGTTCAAAGAAAATGTATCTAAAAAATTGCAATGTTGAGTATTTCTTAATCCAAATTCCTGTGAATCAGGAGCAGAAAAAAAATGATGTTGGAAAAAGCTCGTAGCTGATGTAGAGGCCACTACGGCAAGCCACAAGCTTCCTGCTCCACTCCATTCTGATGCATCCACTTGCAGAGTGTAAACAGATGAATGTCAGGAAGCTACTGCTGCTCTGCAGAAACTATGTCTTAGAAAACAACTGTTTTTTAAGCCAAAAACAGCATAATCATATTTAAAAGATCACAAATAATGCTTTTAAATTGGATCAAAGGATGATCGGAGTGGGACTTTGGAGTTTGTGTTTGGTATTCTTCTTACTGGATCTGCCAGGCTGTTTGGAGACGGGCAGGGAGACCTCTGTGAGGGGAAGGATGTAAACCTCTGGGCCATTCTGGGAGGACGGCGAGGCCAGTGCATGGAGGTCCGCCTGGTACCCATCTCCCTCTGTGTTCTCGAACTCCTGGTGCAAGGACATACACTGTGATTAGTCACTCGCTTGCAGCTCTTCATAGACGAGCCAATCTTCAACTGTAGAGCCTTTCAGAGGGACACCCACCTACCCACATACATAAGTCATGCTGATTACAGGGGGCATTGAGGGGATAATAGCAGACACTGTGAGAGGGACAGGCAGATAGATATACACAGCTTTTGTCTACACAAAGCTAACTCTGTCTGGTCTCTGCTGACTGTGTTTTACTGTTATATATATATATATATATATATATATATATTACAATGTATCCATATTTATTTTTTTTTTATTAGAATTTTCATTCACGTTACCCTCTTCTCCCTGCATCACCCACTTGAACCGCCCCTGCAGTGTTTTTGCTCCTATACTGAAATGCACCATAGTGCTACATTTTTCTTTCAACAAAGCACCTCCTAAATCAAACATGAAAAGTCGTCAGCTTTTTATGAATAAAAACTCTTGCCATAATGCACCGAAATATGGTGTGCTGTCAATTTAACTGTTTAAAGTGTTGCATTTATGTTTGGCTCTAACCCTTTCCGGCTAAAACTTTCAAATCTACTCTGTCATCATTCAGCCGGCTTGTTTTCATGCACTGCTGTCGGCGCATGGATTAGCCTTCAGGGTGTTGACGGCACAGACAGCTAAAGGACAGAATAGTAAACCAGAAAAACTGCAACTCCCCTCCTTCTGTCTTAAAATGCCTCAGTGGGTTCCACAGTCCAGAGATTTCAGATATACAGGGTTTTTGGTTATTTTCAAAAAAATAAACATGTTTTCACATAGTGAATTGTTTTTGTTTGTTTACTTCTTTACATATCCTTTTACAAAAGTAGGTAATTTCTCATTTCTGATTGCAAGCTATTTATATACATATCCATATTTTTCTGTTAAACAGCTTTTGACCATTTGTGATTTTTTTATTTGTACAAATGTCTGGAACTCTTGCAAAGCCAAATAAAATATTGCATACAATAGTTAATGTTAAAGATTTCTGTCACCTTCTTGAAACTTATGGCTCTGCAAACCACAATCTGTCCATACAGAATATTTACAGAGATGCTTTTATGTTTGACACAGCCAGTATTTGTTCTTACAAGTCATTCTGGTCCTCACTATCGCGGGTCGATCTACATTACTGGTCCCAGTTGCATTCCTAAAATATTTAAAAACTAAAATCTTCAAACTTCAAACAAATATTTGAAACGTTAGAAAAAAAAAACATTGAATTAATTAATATGATGTTAATTAAGTCAATACCTTCATATTGTTATAATACACTGTTGGAAAATGCTATATAAACCTACTGGATTAAAAAAATGTAAACAATTTTTTTATTTAAAAATGTGTACTTTTTTAAATGTGTATTCTCATTTGCATTCTGTTCTGTTCAGTATCAGAAGCTGCAATGTGTCCCTGGCAATTCTTTCGACAAACCTTTTCAGCAAGTTTGAAAGATGGCCTCTGTATGTTAGATACTAAAAAAGAGGCTCTTATGTTGGGTGAGCTGTGTCTAAGATCAACAATTTGTTTAAATATCAGGGTTTTTTTTTTTTTTTTTTGTTCCATGTAAAAATTAAAATATAATCTGAAGCAACATTGCATATGTTCTTTAAGTTTGAACTTCCAGAAACTTGCTTTTCATTTTTTATACTCTCTTTTCAGGTTGGGATCCTTAAGTAATTTTTTTCTTCCAACTTTGTTGCAATCCATCAATAAACCAGAAACAAAAGACATCAGTTTTCCAGATGTCTCACAGTGTAATGAGTCTCATTGTGGGAAATGCCTGCTGCACCCAGTGTCTCCTGGTAAAGAAGAATATCTTCCAGTTGTTGTTAGAGGTTGCAGGATTCTTTCAGATTAAGATCCTTGTCCAGACCTGCTGTAAAGCTCTGTACCAACAACTGCATCTGACCTAACCTGACAGGAGAAAGACTATCTCCTCATTTTGTGCTACTTTGAGGAAGTTTCATGATATCTTTGCAAAGTAGCTGGAGTATTTAAAACAAAATGTGTGGGAGGTTAAAGTTATCCTCCATTGGGTCAGCTATAGTTCACAGGAGTGTTGGGGTCACTTGGTCACACTGATGAGGCAAATCAAATGACACTTTCATCATCACACTGTCTGCACATTATGAGGGCACCTCACGAGTCAGACTTGGTGAGACCTTCCCAAGTGAAGCGCTGCTGCCCTTTTGAAGGTTTTCTCAACAATCTAACAGCATCCAGTTATGCAATGTGTGCACTGAAGATCTGCGTACAAAAAAAAACACCATCCTCAGTCGGAGATCAGTCGATGTGTTTACATCGATGGGTTTTTCTACTCCATTCAAGGCCTCCTTAACTATATCTAAGTGGCATGAAATTTCAATTTGCCACACAACCCTAATAGAAGCTTTAAACAGCTTCATATTTTCTTTGAGGAACAAACAGAAAACCCTGAATGCCCCAAAATAGATTGATCATCCATTAATTGATAAACAAATTGGCACACCTTTTGATTTTTGTGATTAAATTATGCTTTTGATCATGTATTTAAAGTTAAAGTAAACGGTTCATAGATTTTATACTTTATTACTACAATAAGAGAACATGTCTGAACAGTAAAACTACATGTTTTCCTGCATTTTCTTGCTTTAAAGATCTAATACTTTTGAAATTCATTCAAAAGAGTGAAGAAATCCAAATATTATTCTTTACATTTGTCTGCAATGCTTTGCTACACAATATAACAGCTTTCCATAATAAGCAAAAACAAAGCAAACCCCCCAAAAATCTGGTTCAGAGCTGCGGAGTGAGCTGTACATCACCAACATCTGAATGCCTCACTGTGTGCGCCTTAGTGTGGGTAAATGTGTGGTGAAGCATTTTGTGTGTGCACATAGGAATGTGAGTAGGTGTGTTTCTCATTCAGGAGAACCATCTGCCACTCCGCTCAGAGAGGAGTATGAAAGTGAGCACCTGGCTGTGAGTCAGCGTTGCAAGGCTCCCAGGAGAGCCTTCAGTTTAGAAAGCACTTAATACCCAGCCTCACACTACGCGCTCCAGTACCAAAACAGAGATGAGGAGGAATAATGAAGCTTTTAGAGCAGTGCGTCTTTGTGGTCCCTTATGAATGCACATCTTACAAGTGTGCTGTTGAGTGATGAGCTTTTGCCAAAGAAAAACACAAGGAGTTGAACCCTTTTAAGCAACTTTACCTTTTACTGCTGCATTCATTTAATCCATTTTACCAAGAGCATACCCAAAACTAATCAGTCGCATCAGAATACAAAGCCACCATTAAAGTTAGTCACCGCTTTCCATCCTAAAACCCTGCTTTAGTGTCCTTGATCAAAATATGAAGGTTTTTTTTGTAACTGCAGGTTACAACGGAGGTCTGCAGAAGAGCGTCTCTGATTGGACGACACGTTCAGCCTTGAGCCAGGTGGTCTACAGCAGCAGAAGACCACACCGGGTACCACTCCTGTCAGCTAAGAACAGGAAACTGAGACTACAGTTCACACAGGCTCACCAAAATAGGATAATAGAAGATAAGAAAAAGGTTGCCAGGTCTGATAAGTCTCAGATTCTACTGTGACAGGAGATTTCCATCATGGATGTGCAGCCGACAAATCTGCAGCAACTGCATGATGCTATCATGTCAATATGGACAAAACTCTAAGGAATATTTTCAGTATGTTATGCCACCAAGGATTAAAGCAGTTCTGAAGGCAAAAGGAGGTCCAAGCTGTTACTAGCAAGGTGTACCTCATAAAGTGCCTGGTGATTGTGTATAAGTAGTTGAAGTGGTGCTGCAGAAGAGCGGTCGACCCCCGATCGGAAGATTGCAGGTTTGATTCCCACCTTGGGCAAGACAGTGAACCCTAAATTGCCTCTGGTGGACGGTTGGTGGCAGTGTTCGTCAGCTGATCCGCCATCAGTGTGTGAATGTGTGTGTGAATGGGACTGTGACTGTAAAAGTGCTCTGGGCCTTCAAGGAAGGTAGAAAAGCGCTATATAAGTATACGCAATTTACCATTTCCCAGCTTCAGAAGGGAGAATGTCCCATCATCAGAAATGTCCTTAACTGTAGAAGGCTACAGAGCAGATCATGTAAGCACAGTGTCAGAAAGCTGGTGACATGTAATTTCTGTCATTGGTGGCAGTCTGACACTGTTCCCGTTCTGTTCCTGCCTTAACTCACACAAGAAATAAGATACTTATCTTTTACGTGTTCCCTTTTTGATCAAACATCTAAAGTGAATTTAGCTGAACTGGCAGGGTTTTTGAGTGAAACCCCAAAATGACCCGCAGCAGCCGGTGCAGTGGCTGCAGAGTTTCTGCTTTGCCTCCCCCTCCTTACACTCGCTCCCCGTGTCAGTCGCTGTCAGCCCTCAGCAGCGTCTCAGTTCAGCTCTGATGTTCGACTCCACATGACTGAGTCCTGCTGGCAGGCGACAGTAACGTGGAGGCAGATTGTGCCAGCCTGAGACGGGTAAGATTGGGTTGATCCCTTGATAAAGTCAAGTCAATCTCAGATGTTTTATGTAAATTAGGAACTTTGAGGAATTTCGAAATATAAATTCATATATAATCCTTGATATTATTTAAATGAAACAAACATCCAATTTTTCTCATTTTCAAACTGAAAGTTTGCTTTAATCTTCAGAAAATCTTTGACATTTGAAATTTTGCTAATACATCTAGAATATAAAGCCTTCCAAAATGAAGATGAGAGTATCTTAAACCAGATTACAGAAACAGAAAACAGACAGGACTCCCGTCCACTTCCAACTGGGGGCAGCATAGAGCTCACCTTGAAGCCGATGTCTCCCTTCTTACAGCAGAGGCAAGCCAACATGAGGAAGATGAAGGTGAAGAGGCCAGAGAAGGAGACGGCAACAACTGCTATAGAGGAAGGCCAAGACAGCTCGCTCAGGGAAGTCCCGTCTGCAAGAAAGGAGGACAAAGGCAGAAAGAAGAGCTCAGATTGCTAACGACAAGGTCATGAAGATCAAAATTTTAAAAAACAGAGTTTATACAAACACAGATGGTTGTTCAGCTGTTTAACCGGCAGCTTTAGATTTTCAGACATTTCTTAGGTGTACTGAGAAAACAATCACGTAAAAAATGAAATACTGAAAACATTGCATTGGAATCCTGCAGAAGTTTAAAGACACAATTGTAGTTTAGATCAAACACTTAAGAAAAAGTAAAAAAAAAATAACCAAAAACATTTCACAAATCAATGCAATTACGAACAGCATAACTGATTCAGCTTACAGCAACCAAAAAAAGGTCAAAACATGTATTTCTAAAGCAGTGAACACAGGATTTACAGCCTCCAACTTTCTGCTGGATCAAAAAAAAAGCGTGCTGATGGGTGTAAGAGAGAAAATCTTAAAGCATACATGAACACGTAGGCACTACCTTGAATATGTTGTTCTCTATTCGTGGCTTTTACTCACTCTTTACATCCACGATAAAAGGAAGCCACTCACGCTTATACAACACATGGAGCATTAGTCTGAAGTTATTTATCAAAAACTTGACCGAGATAATTCAATTTCTATTAAACTACTGCCTGCCTCAAGAGTTTATGAAGAGGAATGAGAAAAGCTCTGCTGCAGCTGAGAGTTCACAGAGGCGCCAGGAGAAAATACGCACATTTAAAGCAGAATATTTCACTCTCATAAATGTAAGAACTTAAAACTGAGTTTCTGGAATCACTTAGGGTTCAAGTTGATTAAATAGACATTTTTAGAAGAGTTTAAAGGATGTGAGTAGATTATTCAGCTCAGAAAGACTTAAAGCAAAGCAGACTTGAATGAAAATCTGTACATTTGTGATTGTCCAGGACACTAAAAGAAAAAAATGAAGAGATGGAAACAAGCAAAGTGTACAATCAAATGAAAGCATCTCGACTCTGACTTTTATTACTTGTTGCAAATCCGTTCCACCTTAACAAAACTCTCATTGGGTGAAATAGAACTCTTTGACAGCAGCGTTGAAATTTTGCATTGCAACGCTGATTGAACTTTCTGTTTCCTTCAGGCCACAATAAAGAAAATAATGTGTTTTTGCTTCACAGAAAGACTGAGCTCATCTCAATGCAAGGCAAACACTCAGACTGGCAGGCGCTCACACACAAAGAAACAAGGGTCTGGTGCAGTTTGAAGCTACAATGGACTGTGAGGGTTGTTTCCAGCTCAGTGGCTGAGACCCCAGTGGTGCTGACCCATTTAGCTGCAGGGAACACACTGTTCCAGACCTGACATCTCTCCCGGTCCAAACAAAACAGCTCCAACCAAAGCTCGACCCTAAGGTTACGGCTGCGAGGTCCGCCATGCATTGTAGCACTAACAGAGAGAAGTTGGTTCCATCTTGAAACCTCATCATGGATTTCTTACTTGTGATTACAGGTTTACATGTGTGGGAAACAAGCAGCTGGCACATCACCATGGTAACAGATGGCTGGCAGAAGTTATACTGTTTTAAATTTTTATGCGTATAAGTTACCTGAAGAATGAAGACAAAGCCAATGAAAAGTCTAAATTAAGACACCCCCTTTTTTGACCCATTGCAGCGTGTGAGCACAGGGACATAACATTTAGTGCTTTAAAAAATTTTGTTTTGATAATCTCTATTTTTTCTTTTTCTTTCATGTAAAAAGAGTATTCAAATAATTTGTATGTGTTTTAAAAGAGCTGCAAAGAGTAGGAGGCTAAGAAGTTTGCTGACACAACCTCTACAGCATTTTTTTTTTCAGTAGGAACTTTGAAAGCTTTTCTAACTCAAGGAACAATCACTTTAATGCTTCAGCAAGCAAAAGTGGAAACAAAAACACCCCTGAGCTAAACAAGGAAATACTCATTTTAAAAGACTTTTGCATAATAAGCGCACGCAGTTTTTCAATGTTGAAATGAGGGATTGAGTATGATATTTTACGGTGTTTAAGAAAAAGAAAAAAGAAAAACACAAATGCAGCATTTCTGTTTTTGGAAGGTTATAACTTAGAACACAAAGATGGGATGCTGAGTCTGCAGAGGCAAAGATTTTAAAATGTCCTGAACTTCTTCAAGAACAACAAGGATAGCTGGTCAAATACTTTTTTCTAAATTTCCTTTACAGCATGTAAACACAATTCCTTTGTAATGAATATGATTCAAATATATTTCTCCTCTTCAAACAGAGCCAGTGCAAATCTGAACCTTAAAAACTGGAAGACTCTTGGGGGGGTTATGACATATTTCCTGTAAGAAGCGAAAGCTGCTTCAGGAAACTGGGTCTTTAGGATTTTTTTTCTAGTATGCTTAGTTAAATTAAAAGAAGAAAAAAGTAAATCCAATGCATCAGAGGGAGGGCAACAGGCCAGACACAGTCTGCAAAGAAAAGCTGCGGATTGACCTTTTGTCAGCATTTTTTTTTTTAAGCTAAAAGCATTTTATGGCTTGTTTTAGCATAAAATGTGAATAAATGACACAATTTTACAAATGATTTATTATTCTTTGAGTACTTGAATTTAAAATATGTTTAATAATGGATTATATGAGGTTTTGTGTATATGCAAACTTTGACATTTTAAAGCTAACAGATGCAGCCGCCTGCTGACTCTTTATTTACCGTACGTACAGATATGATCATACACATGGCAACCAAAGGGTCGATCTTCATAATTGTGACATTTGAAGACCTCCGCCCAACTCCTCTTCCTCCTCCACTGTGGGAGGATCCGTGCACTGAGCAACGACCCCAGTTTCTACATAAATATTTGAAAAGTGCACATTACTCCACCAGCTGTGCAGCAAAATGAAAATGAAGCACTTTAAGCCGCACTCATACCAGCTTTATTAAAATGCTCTCCGCAGGACTGGAGGGAGAAAGAGCGGCGAAGTCATCGAACTGCTTTCACAATTCTGAGGACGATGAGGACGATGAAGATAAAAAGAATAAATGAAGTGTCCACTGCTGCACTTTCCTCTGTGTAAGTTGTGTCTGGGAATCAGTCAGAAAAGTTTATTAGAAAAATAAACAGCCATGATATATTTTTCCAGCATCGCTGCTTCAAATGATCTGAAGTACAGAGAAAATAGAAATTGAAGGGAATGTTCAGTGAGTGTATTCAGGCAGAGACATTAGAGATTGGGAAGTGTTGTGTTAAGCGCATCCTCATAATTTTTTATGGCACATTATAATTAAAGCACATGTAAGTGGAAGTTGTTGCAATGCAGCTAAAGTTTAAAAATGTCAAGTTTCTTGTTGTCCGGTACAGATGATAAAGTTCAACATATCTGCTCCAAATGGACAAAAGCATGAAGTGAAGTTGGCAACTCAGAAAACAGGGAGAAGAATCAGATGATTTGTGATGTGCAACAAAGAAAAAGGTCAGAATGTGCTCATGCACATACCATAACACTATAAAGAACAAAAATTGTGTTTGGCTGCATAAAGAATACCTCTGCAACCCCCAAAAGAGGTAAGAACCTGTGCACACTAACTTAAAAATCTGTTTACCATCCTCTACTCCTCAATCGTTCTTCTTTTTGTTGATATGGTTTCTCTGCACACACACACACAAAGCAGCTCTTACTTTTGACTGAAAGACCTGCAGAGTGGGCACTCTGCCAAGTCTCACACTGCAATCAAACTGTCTTTCAAACAAAGGATAGATGTAAAGATTTATAGCCAATTTGTAATCTATCAAATCCAAAAATTCCTTATGTAATTTTTCAATTTGTATAAAAAAATGTACCATATGTTTATTAGCTACATTAAAAACCCTATAATTGCACCTTTTTTTCCCATTCGGCCTAGAAACTTGCAAAAACCAACAATTTACAGCATTGTAGTAAAAAAAGAATAGAAGGACTCTTTTCTTTCACCTTATCTTTATGTTAAGAAAACATAAAAATACAAAAGAAGAAAAGGGAAGAATAAAAGAGCCCGGCAGAGCAGAAAGCTCTCCAAATCTGTGAGCATGCATTTACATTTAGGACAGAGCTGCAGGGGCAAACACACTCCCCCATCTGCCCTGACTGTACACACATTTCTTATGTTTTTTTTTTGTTTTTTTTAGGGGGGGGGTGCTCTCTTCGAATGCAGCTAAAATGTTACCAGCAGTCAAATCAAAAACCATAAATCACCACAATCTTTAAAAGAAGAAAATTAAATTAAATTAGCTGAAGAATACTTGCGACGTTTGCGGAAAAAGTTCTTGCAAGCTAAGTATATTGATCCTCCGCTGCGGTGCATATGTGAAGAAAACGCATGGGGTCAACCATTAGAGGACGGGGTGTATCTGTGACTAAATCAAGCAAAATCTAAGAAGCTGTTTCAAATTCATTGGGAAAGTAAAAGGGTTTAAAAAAACAGAACCAAGAGGGATGACAGAGGGGTGAACAGAGGGACAGAAAGGGGGGGAAAGAGTCCGCAGACGTACGCACAGATGTCAGACTCAGGAAGCGTCGGGACAGCAGGGGGAAACAGTATGACATGATTAATGGCAGGATATGGTATCTTCCACCAGCTTACTTCCTATCGGCTGCTCTCCAGTCATGCTCTCTGCAGATGGCAGAAAGATGTGCTGGTCTGCAGAGAGCAATGATAACATGTCATTACTAGGGACCCAAGTGTCTGCATTACATGTCATGCCTGTCTTCTGACAGCTCCAGCAAGGTTTCATTATCAGAGAGAAAGACTTAGCATTAACTCTTTCCGTGTTGGAAAGATTCTAATTAAATAAAGAGGAAATTAATGAATAAAGCAGTCCCATTTGCATTTTGCAATCTGGATAGCCTATTTGCAATGTAAAAGAAATATAACACAAAATAAATTGAATAAAGATTTCAGAAAAACTGTTATCAGTTTATGCAGCTGGTAAAAAGAGCTTGAATTTATGAAGTGAGAAAATGTTTGAGTTAATCCCAGCGAGGGAACCTCCTTTCCGGTTCGAGGCTTCTGTCTGCAATAAAATCCAACAGTTTACTGTCAAGGTCACAGAAGAAAATAAAGATCAATGCCAGAAATTCTGCAAGGCCCATGTAGGTTTCATGGCATGCATCTCCACCTGCCTTTTCTTTTTTTTGCATGACCGGAGCATAAGAAGAATATTTAATATATATTATTGATCCATCTACGGCCTACAGTTCCTAGAAAGTGGTTTGATCCATGAGCTGCACAAAGAGGCTCATCAGAAAATCACCTCATCATTCACATACACACCAATAAAAAGCATTTAAATAGTAATCATCACTTACATTTAAACTCAGTAGCAGCTACTAATATTGTACTAGTTTGGACGATCTAAATAGACCACTGTAAATAATAAAGAAAACCAGAATCACTTGACTTAACAGAAAGCAATTCTCAGTTGTGTGTCTCAATGATTTAGGCATCGAAATGGACTTAAACCATGAAATCATCAGGAGACGGAACCAATTTTAAAAAATCCAACCAAATTTTTTCTTTTATTTGTCTTTGATTATCACAGTTTGTTTTTTTTATTATTGTTATTCTGACAAACTGTGATAAATGTTTATTAATTAGTTTGTCCCTGCAAAAGACACACACCAGAGTCCTGCACTTCCATGTTTCTGGCTGCAGCACATCATTTTGAAATGCATGTCAAAACTGGGAATCAACCACTTCAAGCCATCAAGGGCCATTTTTTAGTCCACAGATTACCTGGATCAGGTGTGTCCAGCCACTCAGAAGCTGCAAGTGCAGCTGGTTGCAGACTGTGCAGGAAAGCTTCCGTCGAGGCATGGATTCTTTATCCCTGCATGCAGATTGAAGATTATGCACTTGAGGCAACATTTCATTGTTAAGATGTGCAGAAATATGTTTGTGTGAAAAGGAATGAAAATAAAAACAAAAATGGCTGAAAGTCCATCATTTTCAGCCATAAACTAGCCCAGTGGCCTTGTGTAGAGTGTTCACCCTGAAATTGGAAGGTTGTGAGTTCAAAACCAGTCCAAGTCATACCAAAGACACATTCCCTGATTAACGCTTAGCATTAAGGGGTTGGGTTGGGGGGTCAAACATCCAAATGTTTTTCTGTGCAGCCATGTCTGCAGCTCACTGCTCCCCCAGAGGTGGATCAAATGCGAAAAACAAATTTCACACACCTAGGTGCATGACAGCTAATGGGACTTAAAAAAGAACGTAAACACTTCAACATATCATCATCATAAAGCATCCTTTTTTATGAATTCAACTTTTCCTGCTTGTCGGATACAGCAAAAAGGCTTTCAGAGATTTGATCTTTTAAAGTAAGTTAAGGTAAACTCAAAACGTTCCTGCAAAAATGAAACACGCCATGTCTCACAGTAAACAGCACAAGCAAAGCCTTGTAAAACTGAAGTGTAACACGGAAAAAAAACAACTCCACAGCCAACAGTTTCACTGAGTCGTAAACGGTTCCTCCTCACTGCCTAAATCTACTTTCTACTTATGCCACTTTCCCCCCGGAGACACACTTCTGCAACTAAAGTGCTCCCAGTTACACGTGGAGAGATTAATAATCAAACAGTCAGTGGTGACTAGCTTATGCTGACCGAGTCAGTGGGAGGAGCTCTGTCAGCATGTCAAGATCCCATTTTTAACATCCTCTCCTCCTTGTTTCGCGATCCCCTTGGTTACAGCCTGCAGGGGTGTGTCCCTGTGCACACGTGTACATTTGTTCTGCTGCGTGTTAAATCGCCACGTTACATGTTGACAAGTCAAAAAAAAATAAAAAAAGCACATCGTTTAGTGTCAGCGTCAGGACGCCGTGCAGAACTTGCAATCCCCGATTGCCATTTCCACCGGCAGGTATCAGAGGAGGCTGCTGCACTGTCAGCTTGTTAACGTATCAGCTTCCTCACAGTTCAGCCTCTCATCTGAGAGCATCACATTCCAGATTTTCAAGGTTGCTATGTTCACGTGCCGATGACAGAGCTCTCCGCGGTGCTGAAGCAGGTGAAGGAGTCAGAGGAACCACACTGATGGTGATCTGTATTTGTGTTCATCATCAGTTTATTTAATTTTAAAAAAGCATCAAACATGACAGGATGACCATTTTCCTCCAGCTTTGAGTATATATATGTGAGATTGTTTCCATGAGTGTGTAGACAGAGAGCACACTGTGTTCTCACATAGCCCGAGGCAAGAGGAGGGAGAGCAGCTTGAGGGATGAAGAGGTTTAAAAAACAGCCTGACTTTGAGCTTTGATGTTTGTGTGCACAAGAAACTCAACTGGACAGCTCTGTGAAGATGGCCAAACAGCCGGGAAAAGGTAAAGCTGTGTTGCAGTTCAGTTTCTTTTATTTTTTTCTATCCATTTTTCCCTGTTGTCAAGGATTATGTGAGTGCTTTTCATATAGAATTTACAGCAACTGCAGCTAACTGAATAGCCTGGAAGTGTCTCATCCCTTTAAGGAACTTCAACATTTCTCTGTCCTTCTCTGCTGGCCACTAAAATGATTGGCTACCTCTCACACGCCCCCCTCCATCGCCTTGGCAACACTGATTCTCAGTCCAATTACATGGAAGCAATAGGATCTATTGAGGTGATGCTCTTATTAGAAATATAGATCATTATGACAGGAGTGATGAGCCAGAACCCATCATTTACTTAAACAAGCACTGTCCTGCTTGCAGCCCCCCACTTCAACCAATCCTGGCCTGTCAGTGTGGCACAAAATATGTTTTGTTGCATCAAATTGTCAGAAAATATTTTTTTCAGATTAATTGACAGAAAACCAGTTTGATATGAGAACATTTTCCTGTTTTAATGCATGTAACAAAGAAGATCAGGTTTAAGAGTATTTTAATGGTTCTATAAGTACAGGAAATATTTCAGAGCTCATTTGCATTGCATATCTATCATATTTTCAATTTTTCCTGAGAATTTAACAGCAAAAGGTTTTTGATTTGTTGCTTAAATAATTCCATATTTGCGGATCAGGAATGGACGGGGTGCAGCAAATAGGAATAGGGATGAGGGAAGGGAAAAGCTGCACAATAAGGGACTAGGGATCAAACTGAGTGCATGGTAAGGACAGTCAGAGCCTGTAATTTGAGAGGCACTGAGCTCACTGTCATCTGTGTGCTCAGCACGCTGCACTCAGTGCTGGGACTCTCACCTTTGCATGCAGATACTTATTCTGCCCCAGTTCGTCCCCAATCATGTGTGTGTGTTTGTGGTCCAATGTTCCTGAAGCAACGCAGTCACACCTGGGCTGACACCCATGGGGTTAACTGAATGCTGCAACCGACAGATCACACATCTGCAACCTCCCACGGCAGAGCTCGACTGATCTTACACACATGGATACATGCATGCATGCAGCTGCATACAGATGTGATGCAGGTACAACTTTTAACCCTCCAGTCACCTAATGACCAAAACCATTTGACATCATGCCTGCAAGATCACAGACAAAAAAAAAACAGTTTACAGCTATTTTGAGGTCTTACCTGTATCAAACTGGGAGCTGAAGGCAAAGCTGTGATTGAAAAACGCTGAAGACATGACAGCCACATGAAGGGCAAAGACGATCCTCCTCGTTGCGCTGCAGAAGGTGTCAACTGGAAGCGGGGAAAGGGCTGGAGGAAAGTGTCAACGATAGATTCCTGATTCCGGTGCGCTCGCGGTTCAGCTGGAAGCGTAGATGCGCAGCAAAAAAAAAAAAAAAAAAAAAGGAAAGGAAAGAAAGAAAGAAAAAATCCTCCTTCACCTTCACCCGAAGATTTGCATGGAGACGGCCGCTGCCATTCAAACTCATCTGAGTTTGGAATCCCGGTTTTGTTATGGTAATACTCCCAGATTCTGCGCACGTTCGATCTGTCGTTATTTATTCTGTTCGTATGTTGCTGTCATTAATCTGCTCCAAACGTGATCCGAACACGCGCCGTCTCCTCCTCCCCTCCCTTATCTATATCTTACATGTGAAACATCAGCAGATCAGCTGCTGGATTGAAGCAGACACTGCGTATTCGGGTTACCTCCTCGGTACTGTGTCGGAGCGACATTCCCACCGCGCGGGGACTTCCGCGTGCCTCTTTCAAAGTAAAACACGACAGAGTCGTTTTTGTTTATTCTCCCTAAAAACGGAATCAAATCGTCTTCCGTTGCTTTTGTTATGTTTGCGTCACTTGACAATGTCAGAACATCTAAATACATCTAAACACTGCTCTGATAGAATTTAGTAGGGGTTGTCAGGATGGATCCCTCCTCTCAGCAAACGAAGATCGTGAGCAGATGCCGTTGTCTCATTTATGCCTTTAACACCGGAGGTGTCGCCGGCGACAACTAAATAACACACATTCTTTGATCGTTAACGCTATCAACCTAATTTATTTAATAGAGATTTTATTGAAATGGCACGTTTAATGTGTTGAAGGAGAACAAACAAACAGCTAAATACTTTTTGAACAAAATTACTGTGAATTTCACATTTAGAGATCATGCACCATTCTTTTCCAGATAGCGTGTCTCATCTTGTAGTGCTTCTGGATATTGAACTAATTGAAAGCAGCCTGTCTCTTGCCACATTAGGTAGACACTGGTGTTTTGTATTTCATTGAAAAAGTACTCCGATTTCCACTTGTCCTGAAAGCAGCCGTCAACATTTTAGAAATGAACATTAAATTAAGTATAATGTGGTGAAGTAGCAAAAGGTTTAAATCGGCTATAATGTTATAAAAAACATTGTTTCATTTGGAACCATGGGCCAGACTTTGGACATACCTCCATTAAACTGAGTCAACACACCAGCATATCTTGTGGGTTTGAAATCCCCCCATCTATCATGGAATTATTTGTGTATTTGGATTAATCACGTTGCTGTTGAGGAAGATTTATATGGATATGCATGTAGTGAAGTTTGGTGGAGCGAGAAGAATGCAGAGGATGTGATAAGATGAAAGCAGATGTTTTTCTATGGCGACCCCTAAAGGGAGCAGCCGAAGAAAGCCAAAGAGGACGATGTTTGGAGGAATCCCATCAAAATGTGTTACACTATCAACCACCTCATTATCATGTACAAAAAAAGTTCAGATTCATCTTACAGTTCATAGTGTAAAAACAATGCTGTCCTTTTTTTCGATCCTGTTTTTTGTGCATCATAACCTACAGATTGGTGAAAAAAGTCTACAGAATACCGTCAAGAGGGCTGATACAAATTATACAAAAAATGCAACAAAAAAACATTGGCTGCATAATTAAATTGCATGTTTGTGCAAAATCTTGCTCTATTCGCAACAATATATAGTAATTGTTGTTGACCCTTGGATGGCCCACATTTTTATTGTTGATTTTTCTGATCTGATTTAGAGAGTGAGAAAGCATTTACTGTATTACTAAAACACCTTTAGTATACTATTTCAAGATAATTGCAAAAATTAAAAAAGCCTGTATGTTCAACAAGTAATATTTCCTCTTCTTTATCATGATGCTTGATTTGAACTTTAAATGTACCAAGCATGACCGATGCATTTAATGCTTTTGGCTGATTATAAATGTTTGTGATTACACTGGGTCTTATGCAGTTTACCTTTTTTCTGTATGTATTTATACCTGTATAGAATTTGATTTGTTGAATTCTCTTTCTTGTTTTGGTGAAAATAATACATAACACATTAGCAAAAATAGAACTGTTTTTCACTTCAATTCCTACTAGAGTGCAGCACTGGATCACTCTAGGAGAGCTGAAGAGTAATCAGACCCATAAATGTATATAAGTTGAATGGGAGGAGACCAACTCTGTTTCAGATTTAAACTCTTATTTTTGCATCTTCATTCCTCTTATGCTGGGTTAACCGAAAAAATATATATCATGTGGTGAAATGTTAGTCTGAGCCTCCATTAATAAGAAGACAGGATTAAGACTCCCCAGGGGGCCTGTGGCCACTCCAGTAAAGGGCCTCATATTACATATTTAAATTTGTTTTTTTTTACTTGCTCTATCAAATTATTATTTTTAATTAAATAACACTATTTAAATGTGACAACATGGCAAATTAATCAAAACTAAATAAATGAATTAAAAGGTGAACAGATTTAAAATTAAGGTTAAAATAATTATTTAAATTTTTTTTTTTTTTTACTTTAGCTCAAATATATTCCAAACAAATATCCCCTGGGCTTTTCGGCTTTGAGGGCCTCAGTCTGGACACATGCCCAAGCTGCTCTTATTGTTTTTCTGGTTCACAAAAAGCCACGGCCAGCTGTTGTTTAGAGAACACATACAGTTATTTACAAGATACTCACCACTTTTATGAATTGTAGAAGTCAAATGCAGTAGTGTTCATGATTGATTAATAATTTCTGCTTTTCTTCAATTAATTTATGTTAAAACATGAATGATGCAGGACAAAAGTGGGATTTTATGGTTATGTTGTGAGTCTCATCAGAAGGTTTACATAAATCCTGTAACGCTTGAAGTGTTTAGACTAATGTGCACTACAACCATACGCTATAAAACTGTGTAAAATCCCTCTTAAGGTTTATTGAAAAGTTATTTCTTGCCTGTAGATACTGACATGTATGGCTGTCTGCACATCTGTCCATTACTAAATATGTTTATGGTTTAAAGTAGTATTTGTCATCTCAAGCGCATACGGTCCTCCTGTTGAGGAGGCAGATATAACAATAATATGGTGCTGACTGATGAATTGATGCAAGGTTTTAGGAGGGGAAACCAGAACCATATGTCAGGGAACTACTGTTTTGATCCTTCAGGATCCTCCAGGAATCTGTTCACACCATAAGCTGCCCTGCAGGAAGTTCCAGTCAATGGTGTCTGCCTGTCCTCTTATCCTCTGTGTCACACCACTCACACCTGAGACAAGATGACATGAAGTTAAGGGATACACCCACGCCGAGGAATCCAACGGGAGCTCAGATGTGCCAAAAATCAGCCTCCTTGCAGGTTAGAACAGTGCTGAGTAGGTTCTTCAGAACTTTGTCAGCATAATTGGAAAGTGACCTTACTGCTGACAAATTCAATATTTTAGCATAAATGAAGATAGGAAGAGCTGGAGGACAGTTATATTTTTCAACACCAAATCTGATTTAAAAAAAAGTAGAGTTTTGATTGTGTTGTTGTTCACCTTTTGGCACATCCCTTCAGGGGTCGCTGCAGCAAAGAAGCTTTCACTAATTGGCACAGGTAGTTTGGCAGAGAGTTTCACGCCGGATACCGTTCCTGACACAATCCTGTATTTAATCCGGGCTGGGGACAGGCACAGGTATGAGGATATTTATCTAAATCAACAAAATTGCTCTCTTTTCTGACCATGTCTTCTCAAATAATTCTTTTGTTAACCTTTAAATAATCAATCTGTCTTTAAAAACTCAGTCTCATTTTTTCAGCACTAAAACACCCCCTTTTCCATTTTCTGCAGTGATTTTAATTTTTTTTCCCAGTATTTTTTTTCTTATTGCAACATCAGATGTTTGTATCCTCATAATAAAAAAGATGTGGTGAATTTGTTTTCTAATATCATCATTGTGATTAAAGTAAAAGAAAGCTTCAAATAAAATGCTTATGAAAGTCTTTGTGAATGCAAGTTATTCAACTTTATTATTTGCAGAGGATCATGGAGAACTGTGCAAACTAGTTTTGTTTGTTAAATAAAAAGAAAAACAACAAATTGAATTTAAAAATACACAACTTACGTTCAATTATTTGAGTGGACCAACATCTGTTTTTGACATCTCATTGTACAGTTCTATTTATTTCACAAGTGAAATTTAACTGGGAATTTGCACAACACTTTTCACATTTCAAAATGTATTTTTCTAAATCAGAAGATAATAAACTCTAAAAAAAGACAATTATTTAGAAAATATGGACCTTTTGATATCAAGTTCATCTGAGCCTCAAACAATGACAGTTTTGCAGTTCTTTCCCTCTAAAATACAAAGACTTCCACATTATTATACATTTTAAATTTTTATTGCAGAGTTAAAAAAATATATATTTTAATTGTATGTGTTTGTTTTTTTTAATTCACTCTTATGATGTGGTTAATGCTACCGTCTGGTGAAAGAAAAGAAAGTCATAAAAAACATACTTTGCTATCTTTTTTGCATCATATTTGTAAAGAGATTAAAGTAAAATAATTGTCATCTTCTGAAAATATCATTTTATGACAGCGTTTTTAATAATGGTGAAAGGCCAGAAAGGCTAGGGTCTCTGTGTCCCCTTCCTCTTGACTCGGCGAGAGCTGAGCCTCCTGTCAGGGCTTTTGAAGGGAGGTGTCACTGGAGGCCTCCGACCGAAGTTGTGGGGAATCCTCTTAGATGTAATTGGAGTGATGAATCTTCCTTCTTCGAAAATGTCCACAAAAGCCTCTACCTTATTAAACTTGATGGTGAGCCTCCCCAGTTCATCTTTTAGAGAGTTAAACTGCCGGTAGAGGTCCCCCAGAGCATCTGACAGAGGCTGGATCCTGGACGCGAGCAGAAACATGTGGAAAAGTCCAACTGAGAGAATGATTTCAGTTTAAGAAAATCTTTTCAAGGATCTTTGTTTGTGCTGTGTTCCTAAAACTATAGGAAAGTAGGAATGTTAGGAGACGAAAAACTGGAAATTGGAACCAAAACATTTGACATTGGGGCACACTTAAACATAAATCTCAACACCAAAAAAAGGTTTTTATGTTTATTATTATCAAAACTTTTTAAATTGTTGTTGTTTGTTTACAAAAGGTTTATTCATAAATAAAGGTTTTTGTGTTACAGTCCTGATCAAGAAAAAAAGTTCACCAACTTTCAGTTGGTTTTGGACAGAGCACAGGGCAGAAACCTTTCTCATTTTCAGTTGGCGTAGTCTGAACAGTGAGCTCATTTGCAAAACAAAAGCCTTTTACATAATACAGGATTTCATGGGGGCTCAGAAAAAGGTTCACTTTCATAACTAATCATTGGTTTTCTTGCAAGATTACTTCTTCTCGCGTGACTCACCTGCCATACTCAGGTAGAACAGAGGCGTGGTCATTGATCAGCATCTCTTTCACCTGAGTCAGGATGGCAAACTTCCAGTTATCCAGAACCTGAGTCAGGTTGGAGCAACTCTTACCGTTGTTGAGCTCAGCTGGACACAATAACAGCAAAAATGTGCGTACCAAAATAAATAAAAAAGTTTTTCTTTTTTTTTACGTTCAACCGAAAATGAATAATTCCAGACCTTTTGGATTCCTGGAGGACATTTCTTGTTTCCAATTCTGAGCTCCACAGACTGAGATCATGCAGAGAAGCACCAGAAGCTCCGTCATCTTCATTTTCTTATATGTACACACACAAAAAAAATACTCAAGGATTGCTGAGAAAAAAGCAAAGAGAAAACGAGTAAAATTGAAACTAACTGCTTGCTTTAGTTGTCAGAAAAGCAATGAAACAATATTTTTAGTTAACATTTGTAAAGTCTACAGAAAGTTGTGCCCCAAACATTCATATTTCAAGACATGTTCTGAATTTTCTTGTTTGAGCAACATTTTAAAACAGTTTAACCTGGAAAAACCTTTACCTTTGCGCTGCAGCTATGGACCTCCTTCAGGTCGGAGCTCCAGAACGTACAATGCAATCCTTCAAAAGTGACACAATGGGAAATCGTGGAAGGGGCAGCACCCTCATATCTGCAGGAGCCATTCCCCCACCTGCTCCTATTCACGTCAGTGATGCAGGGCGTTCACCCAGTCTGACGTTTTCTGCATGTTTTAATGTTGGAATGCTCTTAACATGACACTAAAGCAAAAGTAAGTCCAGCAAGTTACAGTGGCTGTCCTTACAGCTCTTGTGTCTGCTGCAGAGATCAATGATCCCGAAGCTCACACCGTCACACACCGTCCACGTGGTTTTTAAGTCTGGGCCACCACTTTCCACCAGGGCTCCAATTCAAAGGAGGTGTCTGATCCAGTGGCATGGAGCCAGAATAGCATTCTTACTGCTTACTGTAATACAATCTGCAAAACATCTGGGCTGTGCTGATGCAGTCAGCATCTCTGCCGTAAGTTATCTAAACTGGGAAAGAAACACACTTAAAGACCCCAAAAGAGATGAATAATGAGCACGTAAAACTACTGTTAACTTTTAGTAAACAAAGCAATCTGAAATTTATCTCTTTATCAGACAAAAAAAAAAAGGAAAATATAGCACTTCTGGGAGATTCCCTCTCCAAAGCTAACTCCAGTTCTAATTCAAACAAGCTGCCTGTAATTTATTCCAGAAGTTCCGTTCACGGCCCTGAGAAATTCATATATTAGCAATGAGAATATTGTTGCAGCATCAGTGAAAGCTGAAAGCTGTGTGTGTTCCCTTTACCAAGACGGATTTCCTTTACTGAGTGATGCTGAAAAATACACAACTGAAAAATCAGGAAAATATGTATCACAATATTTCATTTGCAGACAAAATAATAGGTTTTCCACCGGCTCTGACATGAAATAGAAACTGAAATAATGTGCAGCTATCTGCTGATCCAAGCAGGCAGCTGCAGTGATTTATTGACAAGAGGTAAAACAATCTCCAGATTATAAAAGAGCAACTCTTAGAAGAGCAACTTTCTACCATCTGTACCACACAGTGCAGAAACATAAATAATGTTAACAAAAATAACTATTGTTGCTGCTCATAATTTGTAAATTCATTTCCTAAGCTTGCAACATGTGTGGCGAAATTATTTATTGAACGATTTCTGTGATCGGATTATTGGTAGAAATTAAAATAATGTAATGTAAAATAATATGGTCTCTGTTGACCCTGGATGTCAAATGTTGGATTTCAGTACAAGGTGTGATCTCTACCAGGAAGTGCTTCCCTTGTCTTGCGTGACTAATCTGTTCTATCTTTTTAAAAGATAAGAATATGTGGGGGAAAAAATAAAAAACTTTCTGCTCTGAGTTTTAGATTTAAATCACTCATTGCTTACATTTTCGACTGTTTCTGCAGCCAAAACAACAAAAAAACAGTTTTTATTCCAAAGGAAAAGACATGCATGATTTTAAATCCTGTCCATCCAGAATATTTATAAAACAAGATTTGCCTAACATCCAACTCTGTCAGCAGGGAATCACATAAACCGCAATCTGCAATCTAAAAAAAAACAATTTTTCTGTTGGCAATTTTCACGTTTTCCCACCCGGGAAAAGAAAACATTTGTTCAAACTATCCTCACAAAATTTCACACACATACCCCCAGTTTAGGTCTACAATCACCACGGAAGTTTTGTTGATCTTTGACCTCGAGAAGTGGCCGCCATCTTGAATTTTTTACCAAAAAAAAATCCCCTTTAGTACCCACAACAAATTAGAAAAGTTGAACAAAATGATATAATGTAGGATATGAACATATTAGGAAGGAGCGCGTGGTTAGCAAAAAATCTCAGTTGCTAAGGAAATCCAAAAGTTTACTTTTGCAAATCCTTCTGAAACTTACATAGATCTGTTCAGTACCCCCAGGTGACCAAAACTTAAAATGGTTGCTATGGAGATAAAACCGGGGGGGGGGGCATAAGTTCAGCCTGTTAGTGCAGGTAAAAAGGGCCTTGTTGGGGCGACAAGGGCAAGGCCTGGCTGCTAAGGTGGGAAGCAACTTTGGGCCATACAAAGCCGCACACTGCTTTAATTTTATTTGTTACTGTCACTGGATTAGCTAGTGTTTTATTCTGTGTGTAATTGTTTAGTGTAGAAATGTAATGTAAAAGAGATCAACTTTTTCATCCTGTCCAGATCCTCTAACTGCCATCTTTATCAAACACCCAGAGAGGATGCTGTTAAAAGAAATGATGATGTGAAAACAAATCTATCATTCTCAGAACTGTTTCCAGCTCCGTGCAGCTCTGTCCACATGGAGCCAGAGGAAAGAATGACTGCAGTGGACTCAGTGAGAGTGGGACTCGCAGACCTCTCTGACTTTATTGTTGCTCTGCTTTCCCACATTCCATTAATATTGACTCCCAATAGCACATAACTTTGTGGTGACTTTATCACTGAAATAAAAAGGCTGTAAAAGTGGAATCTATAGAGGACACACATAAAGTTCTCAAGTTACAAGGCTATTTACTACCATAGAAACATTAACTTAAATACTGTGAATGACAGGGTGAATACTTTATATGCATTTGTTTATTTTTTACCATAAATGGGTGACCAGAGGATTTTAACATTTAGGGAAAATGCCACCTATTTAAAGTTTTGTTTGTATTTAAGATCAAATATAAAAACAACAGTGTCATACAAAAGCAAAAAAGAAAAGTTGATTTCAGACATTTTGTTTAATGCTGTTAGGTACAAATTGTGATTTCAGTCGCATGTTGAAACAAATTGAAATCATTTCTCAATATTTAATTTTATTGAGATTAAAAACCATCTGCGGATGTTGATTTTATCTATACGTTGCAAAAGTAAAACATCTGTTGTCTTTAATGAAACTTCTTCTTTCTTTTCTCTCTTTTTTTTCATTTACATCTCGTTTATTTTCACTAAATTTGCTTTGAGTGCTGAGGATAACCATGACTCTTTTACTGACCTCCAGTGGCCATAGGGCGAAACAGCAAAATTCCATTCAAGTAAAAATAATCAGAAAGCTTAAAAAACAATGTCAAATAGGGAGAATTTAATTGTTATATTTCATTATTTATTTATTTGTTTGTTTGTTTTATTTGGCAGAATATATATATATTATAAAACAATGCTGAAAAAACCCACCACTAAATAAAGTTTTGCCAATCAAAGCAGCAGCTTTCAGGAAGAAAAAAAAAAAAAACAAAATGGACTCCATTTTCAAAATATTCAACACCTACAAGCTTCACTTCCGTTTTTGTGTTTGTAAAAACATTTTAATTGTTATAAGGAATGTATTTTTACTATCATACTCCTAGTAGTATTTTCATAATCATACTACATTATTGTGGAACTTCTTAGTTTACAAGTAAATTTTGCTTTGTTTTTAAAAGCAATTTAAAATGTAAATGTGATTTTAAAAAAAAACAGTCTGTGAACAATAATCTCAAGAAAACATCAACTTACTTTTTATTTCAGAAACAATTGTCCCCATTAACTCTAAAAGACGCTTGTGCCGAGTCTTTCAAGGATTTGCTGACAGACCTTCAGACTGAAAACGGGAAGACAAAGTTTGTTGAATTCAAATACAAACAGGCAATCTTTTTTCTGCTTAAGTTCTTTTTTGCATTTTTGTGTGTAACACAATTAATTGGACAAATGTCTTTACCATCATGTTTTTTCTTTTTTTTTTTTTGCTTTTTATGTATTGAGGGGTTGTAGTCTACTTGTTGCTCCTCCTTTTCCCAAAAAAAGTCAAATTTTATGCGAGGAAACACATCAAAAGTCTCTTGCTGAGCCTGTGATGACTGCTTAATCCCCCTGTGACTCTCACATGATGAAGAAATCTCAGGCCTCACAGCACTCAGGGCAAAGCAAAGCATGGGTATTCCACACTTGCCTGTCTTGCGGTAGACTCTTCCCTCATGTTTAGCTTCAGCTCTTGCCTTCCTAAACAGCCAGAAGCACCGGGACTATCGGCTCCTGCTAGTTTACAAGATGAGGCGTTATTTTTGGTCTAAAGGTTTTCCGTGGATCGGAAGAGACACTTTGGAGAATGAGATCAGTCCACTCCTACCAAAGGTAAGCAGAGTTACATTTAGCAATGTGCTTAACTCAAGGTAGCTTTGCTTTAAAATGGATCATTTGTGTTTAAAGTCAGGGGCTGCAGGAAGAGATGATAAGGAGGTTACAGAGACCAACAATGGACAGGACCTCAAGAGCCCAGCATGGATCCAAACCCACTATAGTTATTCCTGGGTAGATTATTTCCTGAAGTACTTGTTCTTCCTCTGCAACTTGGCGTTTACAGTTTTTGGCTTAATGGTTCTTGGTTTGGGAATGTGGGGCCTCATCAGCAAAGAATCGTTTGCCCAGGAGAGGATTGGCAGCATCGGCACCGACCCGATGTTGGTCCTTGTGAGTTTGGGCTTTCTGCTTGCTGTGCTCTGTCTGACGGGGTGTGTCGGCACCATCCGAGAGAACTCCTGCTTACTGAGGCTCTTCTCAGGCATTGTGATGATACTCATCGCTGTTCAGGGGTTGATTGCCATCATAGCCTACAGTATGCAAGATCAGATTGAAGTCTACATGAGGTCTGGGATGTTAGTTGCTATGGCAGGCTATCAAGATGATCTGGATCTGAGGTTCATCACTGATGAGATTCAGACAAACCTGCAGTGCTGTGGGGCCGATACCTACCGTGATTGGGAGACCAACATGTGAGTCCAGCTCCACTGTCATCTTCATGTACAGCGAAGTCCTGAATCACTCAAAATATATTTTTTTCTCAGTTATTACAACTGCTCATCTCCAGGAGTTTTGGCATGTGGCGTCCCTGCAACCTGTTGCGTCGACCCGCTGGACAACGGCACTGTGTGGAACTCCCAGTGCGGGCTTGGAGCCCAGCGGTTAGACGAGTTCACCGCTCAGAGTACAATTTTTCTGGGAGGCTGCATCAGGGGGATCTCTCGTTGGATCGAGCAGCACCAGGGCCTGATGGGAGCCGTTGCTGTTGTTGTGCTGGGGGTCGAGATTCTGGCTGTGTTTATCACCACACGACTGCTGGAGAGCATCAACTGGCACAAAATGCATGCATGACATGGAGTGGACAAGCCAGTAATGTGAAATTAAATAAGTGTTGGTTTATTTGCTGTTTGTATTTTTTGCTTTCAGTTCTGGCATTATCTGACTTTGGGGCCTTCAGGAGAACCCACAGGATCTTCATAATAAACCGACATTTAAAAAAAAAAAAATCAGTTTTTTCTCTTTATTTTTTTTAGTAGTTTGGTATCGCTGCTTCACAAAATGAACACAAAAAAGAAAATTGTCAAATTAACTATTAAAGACCAGAAGAAATGTGTTCCTGGATTCTCCATGGTAAAGCAAACTGACAAAGATCACAGAAGGTGGAAAATTCCCCAAAAAGAAGAGAAGATACAAAAAAGTGAAGCAATGATATTAATAATGATTCACCTAATGTGGAGTAAAAAACTTTTTCAGGTCTTCATCTGGGTTGTAAACGTCAATGAAGGGGAAAAACTATTAAAAAGCTATTTTAAAAGACAAAGTGACCCAAAAAATTAATCAAACAAAAGTTTTTAAAGAAACGAAAGCTTGGAATTCCTTTAGAAAAGATTTATTCTGGCTTTGACTACATATAAAAACACAGTGCTGACAGTTGTGCAGAATCTCCTGCAGGTCAGTGATCAGGCTTGAAGACCAAGCTCTCACTGCCGTTTCAGGCAAAGATACACGTGCAGCATCAGTGCTAGTATTGGGCATGAAAATGGCATCTTGACACTCTTATGAAAACAGAATTAACTGTAGAAAACAATCTCTCTAACTACATAAATTCCCTTTGTACATACAAAAACAATTCCACAGTGATTCCTGTCATATGATGCCGTACTGAGCTAGCTCGTGCAGCTCTAGATGGCTGTATGCTTCCCACGGGCAGATCACAGTGATATCTGAGAAAGAAAACCACACGTGAGTTGTTATGAAAACTGAGACATATGGGATTGTTTTAAAGATTTTTTGACAGTGCCTACCAGTGCCAAGTCCGTCCATTCCTGGGATCTCCTCTCCGAAGCTGTTGAAGGAAAAAACATATAGAAAATGTATTAAGTTAGAAGTGCGAACCTCACTGGTTGTGGTGGAGTGTATCAGGTGAAGCTTACCCAATGACTCCCCTCTTGGGAGGCTTGCTCTTGAACTGCCGGGTGTTCCTCTGTTTGAATTTGGGCGGGCCCTTGTGAGGGGACCCTGGACCGGTGGCTCTGAGTGGAGCTTTGCTGCCACTCTTTGCTTCAGGTTTGGCGACCTCCAGATTCATTTTGTCTGTTGGTCTGAAAGTTTTGTGAAAAATAACAAATCAAATGACATATATGTAATATTCTTGATCATTTCATGCAAGAATTTATCAGCATCCTTGTTAATTTAGTACGTTTGGATTCCTGATGAATTTAAAAAGCTGCTATATATAATAACTTAATGACTCTAAGAAGGTACTGCAATCTTAATCTCAGTCATGTTGCTAATCAACACTCCACAGTCAATCTAATCTCAAAACATTCTTATAATAAGATCAGTCTGAGCACATCCTGAACTGTAAATCTAACTTTGATCAGAGCTCATCAAGTATTTTGTTTGTTACAAGTTCAAGAAACTCAAACAAAGCTATCAGAATCGCATGAAAGTTAAAAATTACATGCAACGTGGGTTGCATGAGCTCTTTAAAACAATTGCATTAAATACTAGATTAGTTGACTTCCTGTTATTTAGTTGCAATGTTATAGTTGTTGGACCCTTACCATTATCTATTTATTATAATCTTTTTTTTTTTTTTACAAAAGAGCACTGTTCGCACTCAAATGCTTCTCCCAAAACCCATCTCTGCCAAATCTAAGTAGGTTGAAAATTTTTTAAACCTCATTATCAAGTGAGGAAATTATCCATGTGAGCAGAAAAGCAAAAATAAATAAATAAATGCAAATCATTTGTGGTTGGTTTAAAGTTGTCAAAAATGAATTATGGAGAAAAAAAAAAAGAAAGATTTTTTTTTTGCTAACTATAATTTGGGAAAGAAAAACAAAATAAAAACCATAAAACTATAACAAATACGTGAAATTAGAATATAAGAGTGCAGATCAATATATTTAAAAATAAAATTTTTGCTATGACGGTTTATAGAAAATATACATTTCCAAAAGATTGATGTCCAGCAAGAACAGAAGCAACTCTTAACAAATGAAATGATCTTCTATTGTTAGTACTTACTTATAGAGCTTTGTATTCCTTTTGTACTGCAGTGATCTTGAGTGATATCGTGTGATTACTTGCAGAGTCCAATGAAGCGTATTTATACGTTATAGATTGAGAAGATTATGACTCAATCACTACAATCTGCTGTCACCAATAACAGAAACACGTCATTACCTGTTCAAGAACAGGACATTCATAAAGAAGTGGCTGACATGGATGGGAAGTGAACTGAACACTTTTTTTTTTTTCAAGCAACTGGATTTTAGAAAATTACAATTCAAATGTAAAATGGCTTTGTTTCCGATTTGTTTCGACTGATTTCTATATATTATGAAACACTCGTGCATGAAACATGTGAATGTGATCTGTGGGCATTCTCCTTTGGTCAGCAGTCTCTTGGCTTGAGTTGGTTTATATCTTATAATCCATTCCATCCTCTCTCACACTCACATTAACACACACTTGGCCCGTTCATGTGACTGCAGCGACCTGTAGCAACTCAATTTAGTCTCTGTTGTGCTCTTTAGACAACTGCGTACATACTTGACTCTTTAACACATCTATGGAGTTGCATCTTTGCCTAATTCTTTGTCCAATTTGTCTGTTTGTCACAAAAACAACTGTAATGAAGAAAGGAGGATTCCACAATAGCTTTTTTTATTTTTAAACACAAGGGTTTAAACATGTCTAAAAAAAAACTAGTTTGTGATTAATAGTCTAATTTATCTGATTAAAAAAATATGAATTAATAACAGTCTGCTGCACAAGTAAATTTAAGTGAACTGCAATAATGTTGGCAAACTTAAAAAAATTCAAACTACAGTATTGTTAAAATATATATAAAAAAACATTCAGCACAATTTCTTTTAACCGAGTTTTATTATTT
The DNA here is from genome assembly GCA_036245035.1 of Adrianichthys oophorus. Lineage (NCBI taxonomy): Eukaryota > Metazoa > Chordata > Actinopteri > Beloniformes > Adrianichthyidae > Adrianichthys > Adrianichthys oophorus. The sequence goes on along the minus strand of BSAI01000125.1, from coordinate 12,839,638 downwards.
GAGGTTATGCTATTTTTTTCTCCTTAATTAAATATGTATGTTTTTATGCAATAATATGGAAATTTGTAATGAGCCTCCTAAAAATATGCACTCTTTTATCTGCAAAATAAAAAGCACTGAGATTGCAGTTGATGTTATGTCGCCCTCTAGCGGTAAGAGGTAAGACTACTTTTGTTTTCACCTAACCCGGACGTCCCTGACTGCAGAGATCATTTGTGTTCAAGAGTACCACTTCGAGATCAAATTATTAAAACTTTTGTATTTAAAAATAATTGTACTTCTTCTAAATAGCTTTATTATAACTTCACATAATATTATATAAGTTAAATAATATCGCTTTAATGTACGAGTTTTCTTCAGTGACCATGTGGACTTAAAAAGGCGCATGTTTTTTTTTTTTAATAATGCAGAAAGAAGATACAGAGTGAGATGTCTGTTTTTCTCTTTGTCGCTTTTGGTTAACAAATGTAGTTTCTCTGCCACATACTGACTGACCCACGTGTGGTTTTCTTGCGTTTAGGCATGCTGTAACGTAAAACTGGTATGGGTAAGAGTAAAAATAATAAAATTCAGAAGTCGGAAGAACAAGTCGAGAAAGGCAGAAAGCATGCCAGGTAACGTCAAGACTCGAGTGTAGAACACTATTAGCTAGCTAAACTAGCTAGCATCGTCGTGTTATTTAACACTCAAGTAAACTGAAAACTGTTTCTTAAAAAAAACCCAACAACTTAAAATAGAGATAAGATTGTATGTATTTTTTCACCTGTCTTCTTGTACTTTAATGTCACAGTAAAACGAAGTTTAAAAGAGATGATAAATCAAAGAAACTTGGAAGAGAAGAGGATCACCTCAAGCACATTCCCTTCAGGCTTCGGGAGATAATGAAGAGCAAAGAGAGAATGAAAACTGGAAATCTGGGGTCTAAAAAGCTCAAAAAGGGTCAGTAAAACTAAAGAAATGAGCATATTCATATATTATTTGGCGCAATGTTTTAATAAGTTGTCGTTGGATTCTAAGACGGAGTAATGAGGTCACCAAAGGGGAAAACAATTACATTCTTGTGAGTAAAGTCTTAAAATTACGAGAAAAAAAGTCAAGAATGTAATATAATTATGAAAAAGTGACAGTTTTTACGACACTAAGTCGTAAATTTATGCTTCAAAAAGTCGCAATACTACATCAATAAAGTCATGTAAGAAAGAAGTCATGTATGAAAATAAAATGTTGTACTTAGTTTTCAAAATGTTTCAACAAAGACGATCAAACATTACTAGTTAAGCTTAAACTGCAAACAATTAAGAGAAAAAGGATGGACATCACACTGACTGAAACTTTATTTTCATGAAATTACTTAAAAAACATATCTTTTTTATTTTCAAATTACGACATTTTAAATCAGATAGTTACAATTTCCTTTTAATAAATGTTTTTTTAATAACTGAATAACTATTTTCAAAAATTTTGACACCCCCCCCCAAATATTTACAACTTTATTCTCAATTCTGGTCACTTATTTATATAGTTTTCTTTTATGGTGGCCCTAATACTCTGCTTTTGTATTATGTTAATTTGACTAGTGTTAATTATATTTTTCATTTTTTTCCCCAAAGCAATTGCCTCAAACAGTGAGCCAAATAAATTCCAGGATGGATATATACCTGTCCCGCATTTCAAGAGAAGAAAACTAGAAAGTGAGAAGGCATATCTTGGTCGCATGGAGAACGAGACCAAACACGTTCTGTTCCTCACCAAAAACCAGGTGGACAGAAGACCTGAGCTGGACATCGACCAGCAGGAGAAGCCTGCAGACATGGGAAAGTCTGACAAAAAGAAGGAGTGAGTATGCGCAGAATTATCGCGGACAAAGCAACTTTTATTAACTTTACCCCAATTTTATTCTTCTGAGTACTTAACACTTAAACTGTATAAATAAACTCATCACAAGTCAATTTATTGCAATAAATTCCCAATCAAAATATACAATCATCTCATTTCAAACAATATATCTTATTATAAAAACATTTTCTTTCGCTGTATTTTCATATAACGTGTTGAATGCTGATGTCTTTTCACGAGTTTAACATGCTTATGCTGTTTTGACAGGTATGCTAAAATGAGACGCAACAAGCTGCAGCAGAAAAAGTTTGAAAAACAAGAAACCAAAGTGGAAAAAGAAATGTTTGTAGGTAAGGATTTTTACTTTGATTTTCTTTTTAATGGCAGTTAATGTTTGGAACTGAAGGTAGAAGGTTTCTATTATGATAAAGGATAAACTGATCATTAGATTGTTCATTTAATTTTTCTCCCAGCTAATGTTTTGCGGTTTTGTAGAAAATGTTCCTTTTGGTGAAGTTGCCATAGCTCCTCCTACGCTGAATATCAAACCCAGGAAAGCTCAGAACAAGTCTCAGGTAATCTTCTTCTACAGAACAATCCTTATGTCTGACCCTTCATTATTTAAAAAAAAAAAAAAAATCTCATTTGAAAGGCACCGAAGGAGCTACTTCTCAACTCTCTGTTAGGCCACAGAGTTGCCTCCACAGCCAAGCCCTCAATGGCAAGACAGAGACTCATGGAGGAGGAGAGGCTACGAGCGGTGGAGGCCTACCGTCAGCTGAAGAAACAGAAACAGCAGCAGCTGGAGGCCAGAGCTGGCAGTGTGGGAAAGCTGGTGTCGTGATCTGACATGTCAGAAGGACATCTGTTTGCTCATCTGGAATCAGGATCAGTAACTGCAACGGGCAGACGTGGAGAAACCCTGATCCCCAGCAAACGGCTTTGGGAACCGACATGTCGACAGCTGAAGTTAGATGAAACAATGCAATACTTTTCTCAAAGAGTGAATTATTTTAATTTAGGATACAAACATATTTCATATTTTCAATTTAAATAAGACTAACGTTTCAACTGGAAAACTCAGCCATTGCTGACATTTTGAAATACATTGCTTTTTGAAGGTTTACTCAAAAAGCATTTGCATTTATAGCAGATTCATATTTGCATGTTTGTCCAGAAATATTGGGGTTTCCCATGACGCAGTACATTTACGGCTCATAAAAACAATGAATAGATGCTCAGTAGGTGCCAGCCCTTTGATTTTTCTTTGAAACATCCAAGTAAACGTAGAAATAATCAAACATTTTGTTTTTGAACCAAATCATTTGTGTTTTGGTTAGATTTGCAGTTAGGTTGCAAATTATTCTGGATTATGTTGCATGTTTTTCTGCAAATGAGTTGTGTTCCCTGAAATAAATGAGTGTCTTTTTATAGTTATTACTAAAGAGAATTTTTTTTTAATGAAACAATTCTCACTTAATTCTTAATATAATCCTTTTCAATTCTTAAGTGTAAGATTGTTTTTAGGAAGCCAACTTGATATGAAGCGTCTACAGTGAAAACGTTCAGTTCATTATAATAGCGGGCTGAGTCTTTGCTTCCTGAGAAGCTAAGTCTTAAATTAATCACCTTAGCCCTTTAATTAATAAGTCTGGCTGAGCTATTTATATTTTTAATCCATTTCTTTCAGTGCAGTGAAAGGCTCTTTGTTTTAGCAGGACTCATGCAGAAATGCATCTTAGGTTTTTGACTTTTCCATTTAAACTATTTGTAATGTTTACCGAAATATTTCTGAGAATTTTTGGCAGAAATCAACAACATTTATTACTTGGTGGCATTTCCATGTTTTGATAAACATTCTGCTTTTCCTTCGATGAGTTTGGAGCGTTAACAGTGATGCTGTTGCCATGGCGATGAGGGAAAGGGAACAGCTTTCTGTGACTGTCTACTTTAAGTTTTTGTTTTCACTGCTGCATTTTTAATCTAGTATAAAATATCCTCATTTAATAAGTTCTACGTTATTTTCACATGCAGGATACATTTGGACCAAACGGTAAATATACAAGTCCAAAGCAGCTGCAGCTCCATCAGAGGCTATTGATTATGCATACACTCACTCACCCCTTTGAGCAATGCATTTTCACAGTTCTGTCAGCGTTGCTTTAATATCATGCTTGATTTGGTTTTCTTGTCTTAAAACAATCCCAAAGGAAATAACCATACATTTACATAGCGTAGCCTACATTTCCAACCTGTATGATAGAATGTGCCACCTAATGAGGCTTATCAAGGAAACGTATGTAAATTCCCGCTCTGGTCAAAGCTTTCTTCCTCTTAATGATCCAACTCAGACACTCAGTGATTTGTTCTTTTGACAATTTTATTTAAACGTTTTTTTAAGTGTAATAATAATAATAATAAATGACAAGGTTGCAGATGTACGACATGAAACGGATCTTGTCATGCTTTTATCAAGTTTGTTTTACACAGAAAACATTTGTAAACACACAGTCTAAAGACTAACACTTATCCACTCTTTGACCATCGAGTTATCATTTGAGGTTCTAGCAGGACAGAAATCAGTTGAAAAACAATAAATGACTATAATGGCAAACATTACTGTAGCCACATTTTGGATTGAATTAACTTCAACATGGATAGAAAAAGCTCCAGAGGGCTGAACTATTTGAAGTGAAATAAGGGATACTAGGATGCATATATCATTGATGAAAATGATCATAGTAGCTACAAAAATAATAGATATACAAAAAAAAGGGAGTTTGTTAAACTACGACAGTTCTTGAGATGTTAAAGATTCAACTGAACGGGACAGAGAGCTCCTCCCACTCCCTGGGTTTAAAGTTGGGGCTGTGGCTCGGAGTATCCCCACACCTTTCTCCATCTGATTGGAAAAAACAAGTTCACAGAAGTTAGCGCCACAGAATGGAGCAAAGGTATTTAGGCATCACACATACTCACCCCTTGCAGACGTTTGGCAATTATGGCTAGTTCTGTCGGCTGGTACAAACAGCTCAGTGACTGACCGTTATACACTCCATATGGAGACACCGGAATAGTGGGTTCTGGTAAACCAAAAATAAAAATAAGTGATTGAAGGATTTTGGATTCATAATTTAATCATGTTTTCTTTAGCAAATGTGATTGGAATCATGCTTTAAATACTTCCAAGTTGAGTTTTAAAAAATCTGTAATGTAAACGCCTGCTTTACCTATTGAGGCCTCATCCATAGAGAACGCCTTATTCTCCACGTAAAGATTTTGCTGAGTTGGCTCTGGCTCTTTCAGGTTGGGGCCATACACCAGAGTCCGTGCAGGATAGACGTGCTCCCCATCGGGGGGCTGCTCCTGCTCCGAGTCCTGTTGCGTCAGTAAACAAACCTCTGGAATTGCGTAGAAGGACAAGAAAACCCAAGCGTTCGACACCACAGCGATTCCCAAGGTGGGATCGTCCCAGCTGGCGTGTCCAGACGCTCGATTTCCGTAGATGTACATCACCATCCAAGCTACCCAGATAGCACCAGTGAAGAACCCAGTGACAAGGATAAAAGCACCGTCTCTCCTCCACTGCTTGTGCTTGTGTTTCAGTGAGGGCAAAGCGAGCAGAACGACAGCAAGCAGGAGAACCATGACATAAATGAGAGCCATTACAAAGTCCTGGTTAGCAATGATGCACGGCAGGTCTGGGACGATAGATTCTCTGGATGGATTCCTGACTTCAGTGATGATAAGCCATTCAGTGTTGATGATAACTTCCACTAGCCAGAGACCCAGAGCTCCAAGCCACAACGTCCAACTCCTGGGTCCACTGCCTCTTCTTTGTAGCAGCACAAGCCACAGTCCATGCATCACCAGACAGGACAGGCAGCCTGAAAACAGCACTCCGAACAGGAACCGCCGTGCCACACAACTTGTTGAGTACCGGTCCACAATGAAGGCAAAAGTGAGTCCAAACAGTCCCAGGGTGAAGACAAGAACACTGGCCTGCAGAGCCACCATACCTTTTCTTTTCTTGTCTGTCACGAAAGGTAAGGAGGCCAAGAGAATCACAAAGAGCATAAAGGAGGTCACCACGCCCGCAGCCGCACAGGCCTCCAGCACGACGCCCCACACTGTGGTCAGGTCACACAGCTGGTAAAAGATGGAGCTGATGCGGGGGTCACATCCTCTTGGAGCACTTGTGGGGTCCATGGCTTCGCCGCTGGTTATAGTTGTAAAAGCTGCAACCCAAACTTTCTGTCAGTTTAAAGTATTTGCAAACACTTTTTTTGCTTTTCCCTTTTTGCAAATTTTACTAATTAGACTTTCAAATACAAGCTTAAGATTTTGCATGAATTTCAAAAGAAAAATAGCAGTCTGTTCATCCATCTATCACCTCAACCCATTTCATCCACGCCAGGGTTTTGGGAATCGCTGCTGTCTATCAAATCATTACAAGGTGAAGGTGGGGAAACCTTGGAGAGGTCACCGGTTCACAGCAGACGCCCACACTTGGCCAAAACAATAAAATCTCATAAAACTACGTTTTTCTAATTTAAAGTTTAAATAGTAATTTTGTAAATGAAACATGCACTTTACTTATCCAATTTTTTACCAAAATAGTGTACACGAAATCTAAAAGTTTGCAAAAATGAAAGATCAAGTGTTTTTACTGAAGGCCTAAAAAGTGATTAAAGCAAACTCGTTTCCTTAAAGCTTTCAAAATAAAAGCAAACATGTAAAAAAAACTAAAGCAGTTTTTTTTTGTGTGTGTGTTAAAAAAGCTCATATTAGCGTTAATCCTTACCAGAGAGCAACTGTTGCCTTTTTTCCGTCTTGACGCAGGCAACTCTGGTATTTTCACAAAATATTAGTGAAAGTGATTTCTTTGAGTATAAACACAAAAGAAGAGCACTGTCACTCATCAGGGGCCTTCAGGTTGGACTGTACCAATCCGCGCTAATCCATTCATATTTTAAAAGAGCTCAGGACTGCACGATGCGCCTTCCTCCGTGGACTGAGTCCTGTCCGGCTATTTTGCTCGGCTTTAGTGTTTGGAGCTTTGCATATTCGCGAGATTAGGGACAGACTTACGTGTTTGTTTGAGGCGGCTTACAGTCAAACAATGGCTCCGCTCACCTCTGAACCCAGAGTTTTTTTTTGGGTTTTTTTTGGTTTTTTGCTGTTGCATACAGGCTGCAATGTCCGTGCGTTTGGGCTGGGACTTTTTGAAATAAATGCAAGCACAGTCATAATTAATTATGTTATAGTTAGGGACACCCCGCTCCCTTTCCCCTAGTCTGATTAGTTGTAAAATTCGTTTTCCGGTGTTAACCCTTTGTTTTTTTTGTAAAAGAGAGGGGGTGCATTTCACTAAAACTTCTGTTTTTTAATTAAAAGTTGTTGTTTTATATAATTGTTCCATCTGATTTTCACTAATAAAAAAGTACTAGAACAATTTATGAAGACTGACATAGCACTGCCCCCTAGTGGAAATAATCAAAATTGCAAATAACTTGTGAATGTTTTTTCCGACTGTTAAATGAGGTTGCACAACATGTTTGCATGTTTGCATTATTATTTTATCAAATGGGATTCAACATCTTCAGGGAAAATATGACCTTCCGTGACCATTAAGTCTTCATCACAATTCTTTATTTTTCTGTTTTAAAATCCCAAATTAAACTCAAAGATGTAGATAAACTTTTATGAGCAATGTTTTTTTAAAGCTTTGATGTGATGAAGTAGATTAAAGTCCCTCTCCAATCATATTTTGATCTGTTGTAAAAACGTTCCCATTGGTTTTAAAAATATGATTAAAAGTCCAAAATCTTGTGTTTTCTTGGACAAAGTTTGTGCAACGCAGCAGTAGTTCATCACAAATTTGGCTCTGAGTTGTGGGTGGAACTGTTCGTGCGGAATTAAGCCTCCACTGATGTCCCATCATCCCATTGTTTACACTCTCTGCTGTTACCTTACAGTCCCTCACAAACCCAAGCATCATTAGCGGTGCAACAAAAATGGCGAGCAATATCGATGCTTTTCATCTACACAGTTTTGAACCAGATTCCAACTCAGATGAGGAAAAGGAAGACGTTAACGTATCTATCTGTCTGCATATGGACGCTTTAGAATGGTTTGGAGCAGTGAGACTTTGGCCCGGCTTTATTACTTGCTGCGTCCCAAAAGAGAGCTTTTTTAAACTGCATTTTTCATTTGCTTCTGATTCATACTGATTTTAATAAAGAAACACTCAGAAATGCAGTTTAAATCTTAAATTACTTTATATATGTCCTCCATTATGAAAGAAAAAGCTACAAAAACCCTTTTTTTGGTGTGGGTCTTTAGTGCTGTTTTACCTTTGTAAAGTAAATGCAGGATTTTGAGACAACATGGTAGTACTTCACAGTAATTCACAGTCAGACAAAAGTGTTAAGTAAAAAGCTATCCGTTTTTTTGCAGGCTTGGTCAATGGGTGCATTCCCTCGGGGTTCAGGACAGGGCTGTTCATCCTCTGCTAGAGCTGTAGCTCTGGCATTCAGCCTGTACTTAACTTGTTGTTTATACTGTGTGATGGGGGCCCCCTGTGACGAATCGATCTCTCAATAGATCTCGTCCTGAGGGATGGTTTCAAAAATCACGCAACTTGTCAATCAGTTCATTTGTGATCCTTTTATACTCCCAATTGGAATTTAAGTTAAAAGAGACCACAAAGTGACCTTAATGTAGGACGTGTCCTGTTCCGATTCCTAAAGAGGCCTTTGGGTGAGTCTCCCTTTTTGCGTCTCTGCAGGGTGCTATTTATAAGCATCTGCATCCACGGCCTGAAAGCAGAATACTTTCCCATATAGGCTACTTGTCAGTGTTGTCTAGTCCAGCCTGCTGAAGCAGAATTCATTAGGGCGCTTCAGCAGCACTGTCTCCTTTGAGAACATGTCAAGTTATTCATAGCAGTGGCTCAGGTTTGGGACTTGGAGGACACTTTTATTCTGCATTTTTACTGCAGCCTGGCATGCCTCAGGGCCTCACAACAACCCAAATCTATCGAAAATGATCTCCTGCTTGTCTGTCTAAAGAAAGAGAAAAACTGTCATAAGCATACTCAGCATGGACCAATGAATTTCTATTCTTTTAGAAGAAATTGGAGCCATCTGATCTCTTTTGAAACGATTTTATTTTTAAAATCCAATTTCTTACTAACAGTATTAGTTTAAAGATACTCTAAACTTTTTTAAGCCATGTGAGCACAACGTATCATGCATTTATGTATTTTTCACCTAAATAGAAGTCTGTTGCAGCACAGTCATTGCATATGTGCTTCTCGTACAATGTGAAGTTATAGAGCTCACTTTTAGCCATCATGCAGTTTTATTGATTATCATAGCTTGGAGGGTAGTGTGTTCCCTATAAGTAGTGGACCATTAACTCTATATCCAGCAGCAATTTGGATTACAGTCATTAATTCACTCCCTGCAAACTCTGAAAGGTTTGTGAGGTAAAACGGTAACACTAAAAATAGATTTATGTTTCTTCAAAGAAGCACCACAAGAAATCTTATAAACACTTGCTTTTTTATGGATTTTCAAATACAAACAAATGCATTTTAGTCTGAGTTCATAAAATTTTGATTTACAAGAAAGTTTGGCAGTCTAATGTTACTTTAAATTAATAATCGGAGCTTGCACCAATGAAATTATCTTCACATTAGTGGGATTAACATGCCATCTGAGGAATAATTGCACCCAGCTAAAAGACTGCCCTGTAAAAGGTTTATAAGATTTGATTGACTGGAGTTAGTCCCACATATTAGAACCTCAATTACATTTGGCAGATAGTCTCAATGGCAACAGTTGTAATTAGCTGTCTAATTATGGCACTGATTGTATTTAACGTATGAATCATGCGCTCCTCAGCTCAGAGATCTGCTACATTCTGACTGCTGTACAAATGTGGCAAACTGTGCCGTTATTGATTCTTAAAAGCAAAAAACCCCTACAGACTTTTAAACAAATTAAAAAAAAAAAACATTAGGCTGAGCCCTTGGCTGGCCTGGCGCCACTGATCAATGCCATGTAACATCTGAAAAGGGAGAAATTCAAAATCAAAGCTGTCGCTATAGCAACGCCCCTGCCACATTCCACCAATCAATGGAGTCCGTGGGGTTGTGAGATGCGCCAGGGAAAGGCCAGCGTCCTACATAAAGAGTCCAGGACAGGGAAGCGTGCAGCACACAGGGCAGCACACCTTTCTGCAACCAGAGAAGTGTGAAAGAGGCCAGAGGACAAAAGAAAAAAGGAAGCGGCGATTAACCCCGGAGATATGGTACACTCATGTGGACAGGAGATTGCTGCCTGGGTCTATGTGGGCAGCCTACTCTTCTTTATCTCCTTCAACTCTTTTACAGTCAGCGGAGGTAAGACATTGGTTTTTGCAGATATAATTAGTTTTAACATCCTGGACTGTACGAGAAACTGTTTTACTCTATTTCAGTCCAGCTTCCCCCATACTGTAAGTGGGCTGCTAAGTGTAAGCTATTTGTGAATGTGTGGCTTGTGCTTTGCTTCAGGGCAAAAAATTATTAGTTCGTTAGCCTACACATTCTATCTTTACCCAATCTCAGCACCAAATAGCTCACGGGAAAAGCTTTTTACTATTGTTTTTTTAAATCGGCAGTTTCATTGAATGTATGTCATTTAAGGACGTGCCGTTAATTCAGTGCTGATCTGGGAGTAAAAGAAGCAGTTAAACATTCTTTATTATTTGTGCCAAAATTGAGCTGTAACTTGAAAAGGGAAATTATGCAGTACCGTCCAAAAACATGTTTTTTATTGTTTCCAATCAGACACACTGTGTTAGAAATATTTTGAAGTACACCCTGCTGCACTCCACTATGCACAAAGTATGTCGATTACTTTGAAGTGGGGGCACTCGATTGTTGTGGAGAAATGACAACTGTGAGATGTCCCAGGGAACCAAGTGTGCTTTCCCTTGTGTCTCATTACCCAATAGGAGGCCAACAAGGCTGCTGCTGGCTGTGGCAGAGCAGAAAAGAAACAATTTTTCATGCTGAGTCTTTCATGTTGGATTCTTTAGTATGTTGCAGCTTGTACTCAAGAGAGCGCACTAAGACAGCCTTCTGAAGCAGGGCTGCAAACTCAAGAATCTCCTTTGTGCATCTGAGATTCTCTGAGTCAGCCACCTGGCTCCTGTCCTTCACCCTTTTTCTCTAATTGAGAGCAGAGAGGAACCAAAAAGGTTTTTGCAAGTTTTTCCAGAGTTTTGTTTCAACGGTTGTGGTTGACTGAACGGGTTGGTTACAATCTTTCTCTGAGCCAGATATCGTTTAGGATAAAGAATGCATCCAAATGGTGCCCTAACATTTTTTTGTACAAAATGGAAATTAAATCACTGCTTTTCCAAATCAAGCAGCTCTTGCACAAACTTTAAGGTGTCTTCTTTTTTTTTTCCTTTCTTCTTTTTAAAGCACCTCTGAAACAAGAGGTTCTTGACAATGGAGCCACAGTGCTAAATCACTCCATGAGCCTTGTGCATCGGATGGAGACACTACTGGCCATGGGGAACAGCAGTGATGTCACTCTGCGGGTCCAAACCATTGACACAGATGAGGTGAAGGTGATCCAAGCCCACAGTTTGGTCCTGACACTGCAGAGTGATGTGTTTGAGGAGCTGCTGGTCAACCGCAACAACAGCACTGTGGTTTTGACGGAGATGGCCAACTGCGCGGGTGTTTTTGACAAGTTCATCAGGTGCACTTTACTAACCGAATAATGCTGAACTGATTGCTGATGCATGAATACTTTTTATTCTTTTCACATTTGGCAATTTAGACTGTTCCAACTTTAAATATTCTAAAACTAGTCTCACTGCTTTAGCTCCAGTCTAACATAAGAGTGTGGGCTTTTTGAGTGACTCATGTGAGGTTCTTTTTTTAATATTTTTGTGTTGCCAGGCTCAGAAAAATAGGGTTTGCTTTAACAATACTTTCTTTTGCAGGTATCTGTACTGTGGTGATATTTCTGTACGGCTAGATCAAGCTATATACCTGCACAAGCTGGCCAGCAAATATCACGTGTGGGGCTTGCAGCAAGGTCTGACCCAGTATATGACTCAACACCTTTCCAGTGATTCGCCAACAGGCCATGTGGTTAGCTGGTATAACTATGCACTAAAAATTGGGGACATGACCCTGCGGGACAGCTGTCTCCTGTACTTGTCCTGGAACCTGTCTTCTGTGCTGCAGAGCAAAGAATGGGGCTCCATTAGCGAAGACCTGCTCTTGTCTTTGCTCCAACGCTCCGACCTTATTCTGCAGAGTGAGCTGGAGCTCTTTGAGGCTCTGGAGGCCTGGGTCAGTCTGAACCAACCCGTCAGTGCAACAGTGGAAACTGCCCTAAGGGCTGTTCGTTATGGCATGATCCCTCCTTATCATCTCTTTCGTCTCCAGAAGCAGTCCCTCCTTCTGATTAAGTATTACGAGTCCATCCGGGATCTTCTATATCTAGCCTTCCAGTTTCACTCAGCTTCACCAATTCAACTGGCAAAGTACTTTGATGTCAACTGCAGTATTTTCACCCCCCGCAACTACCTGTCATCCTCCTGGGGTTCTCCTTGGGTCATCAACAGCCCGACTCGTGACGATCGCAGCTTTAGCTTCCAGACACAGCTTGGGCCAAGTGGCCATGATTCCAATAAGAGAGTGACATGGAATGCTCTTTTCTCTCCTCGGTGGCTGCCACTCAGCGCTAGATCCTCATATACTGAACTTGGTGCCATGCAGCCCACCCGCACAGAGGCAGGCCATCCTCGCATCATTGTAACTCCGGCCACCTCTAGCCCAGACTTTGCTGGCGTCAGCTTCCAGAAAACAGTCATTGTTATGGCAAAGCAGCAAGGAAAAGTGGTGGTACGCCACGTCTACAACTTCCACCAAAGTACTGAAGAGGCTGGGGATTTTTTGGTGGATGCAGACCTGCAGCGCCGTTCATCAGACTACCTAATTGACAGTTCTCTTTATCTGCATATTGTGATCAAACCTCTCTACCACACACTGCTTGTTGCTAGGAAGTAAAACCACAAATTCACTGGAACTTCACCATTCCTCTACCACCCACACAATCACATGCACATGTTCCAAAGTACACTCATATCACAGCAGATGTGTGTCCTTCATATCTGTGATATTGTAATAATTTTGTGCATTTTATTGTCTTCCAGCTGTTCAGATTGGGGAATTTTAAAAAAAAATCTAGTATTTTAAACTATCCAAGCCACTTTCATTATAATGTATCTTTTCTTCTTTTTCAATGTCAAAAAAATTCAAAAAAATCAATGTACTGTATTTCTTGATGTATTTTATAATGTGGTTGCCTATTTTCCTTAAATGTATTAAGCAAAGCAATATTTTTTGCTGACCCAGTTATACTTGTTTCTATATTATTTTTTTTAAATCAGCTACAATTCCTATATATCGATTTTTAGTTATACCTCTTCTAGTTTAAAATTCATAACTAAAAGTGGGAAAGTGAACCAATTATCAGTTTATTTATAAGCTAACTGTCTTGTCAGGCTATGAAAACAAACTATTAGAATTATAGGTTCTTATATACATATACATATATATATATATGTATGTATGTATGTTTGCCCTTTTTTTTTTTTACCTTTTCTGTTCTTCAAACTGTCGTTTTCCGGATGAAAATATGTATTTATTTTCCCACATGCTGTGTATTGTACCTTGTTAGAATTCTACAACTTCTGAAAATCTATGTTACAGTAACAGTTTTAAAAATAATAATAAAGGAGAAAATAAAGGGCAATGGGCTTTAAGACATTTGTAAAAAGTATAATTTCAAAAAAAAAAAAAAGATCTACAGCTGTAAGTCATTACACACTATTGACTAACACTTAATGAATTTTGTAATTTCTGCATTTTTTTGTCCAAAAATGTATTCTTTTTCTCGTATGCTCCAATATTGTAAGATATTTTGCTGGAATTCTACAACTTCTAAAAACCTATGTTGTAGTAGCTACTTTAAAAATAACAATAAAGAAGAAAATAAAAGGAAAGAATTACTGGTCGTTAGGATGAAAAATAATAAGAACATTTTCACATTTCTATTGCCACTACTCAAATTTGACTACACCTCCCATCACCCTTTGCTTGAAACCGGAAATACGTCACTTCATCGTTGGAACCTTCAGCTGTCAGACTTTGGCCACCCCGGTGCAGGTTGCGTTAGCAAACTCGCGGACTATTTAGATTTCTAAAAAGTTGTGCATCCATCCGATTATCGATATTTTATCACGGAAACTTTTCGTTTTCGAATCAAGCTTGCAGGAGCACTAACCGCCTCGTTTCAACTGCCGCTCGATGTGCAGCGATCCTGAGCGGGTGTAAGCCTAAATGTAGGGAGGGAGGGAGTAGGGAAGAAGAAGAAGAAAAAAAAAAGCTAAAAGTCTTTGTACTTCCCTTCCCCCTCATCAAAGCAAAGGGGAAATGTCTCTCTCCAAAGGAGGTAAGACTCATTTTCCCACACTTTTCTTTAAAAAACTTCACTTCTGCACCTTTAAAAAAAAAACTACCGAGGTGAAAATGAGCGCGGAAGTAGTTAAGATAACTTTGTGTAAGAAACATAACCTTGTCAGGTGGAAACCTGCATGCTTGAGAAGAGGAAAACGAAGCAAACCTGCATGTCTGCCACACTTCCCATAGTCTGAAAACTACTTTATATTTAACGCAACAAATGTGCTGCTTGGTAATATTTACTTAACTAAGCAGTAGCGTACCAGCGCACGAATTTATTTCAGTTCTCGTGTGGCTAGCTCACCCCATTTTCACGCCAGTAAAGCCTGTCGAGCTTTTATTGTTAACCAATGTTCCGCTTAAATTGAAATCCGTAAACCGACTTACATGTATTTAATTTAGTAAATCCAAAATCTTCGGCGCCACAGGTGTTTTTTTTTTACTTTGCAAAGTCTTAGCTTCACCTAAACATTTTTGTGTGTTGTCAAGATGCTTTTATTTTCCCAAACTGTACATAACGGAGACACAGCACTGCCGCACACTCGTTCTACTTAGAAAGGAAGCTTTACTGTACAACGCACGTAGTTTCCACTCCCTAAAATGCACTCTTTGAAAAAAAAAAAAAAAAAAAAGATTCTCCGGCTGCGTCACAAGAACAGCACGATAATGACGTCAATTTACATTTAGAGCTTGCCGCGTGCGCTGTTACACAATCATACTAGCGTTACCATGGTCTGAGTGCACGCTACATGAAGGGAGATTGGCCGCGAGCCGCTCAGGCAATCAGAGCCTTTGGCCTACATGACATGTTTTGACTTGCAGCATCATCGCCGAATGCAATTTCCCCATTGTTGACAGTTCATGGGCTGCAAGCAGGTACCCGCGCTCCTCCAGAGCCTCTGTTCATGATCCACTATAAGAGGTTCTGCCCAACAGCTCTGATAAAGTGCTGTGGAAGTGTATCCGTGCATGACTCATCAGTGTCTGTATATGGATCTTTTCTAAGGGTCGGTGTCTCCTGATGATGACTCGCCACACAGCTATATAGTCTTTGACCCCATGCACAATCCAGAAATTCTTGTTTACATGACTTAGATTTTTCCTCTTTAGAATTTTTCATGAAATTTAGCCACTCCTGCCTGTCCTGCCTTCCTGTTCCTTTTTATTGCTCTGATCTCAGATTTTTTTTTTTTTCCTGCTGCTGCCCGGATGAACTTTGACTGCAGTTGTGGCTGATGTCATGGAACTATTGTGTCCTGTGAGGTTCAGTTTGAGGATCTTGCGGGAGAAGGCTGCCGTCGTCAGGCTGGCCCTGGCTGTCCGAACAGCAATTGCACCAAATATAGTGACATAATATTTCCCAAGGGTCCTGACAGTTCAAGCGGATATTTCCAGTCTGACTGGTTGTGTTATTTCCCAGCCCATGGTCACAGTGACAGTGGTTCTTGCATGCAGCTTTCCATGGCAATGCAGAGAAGAGATGGTGTTTCTGCATTTTCGAGCTATTATTACTTTACATTATTCAAAATGAAACTCAACTCTTTAGTGAAATGGCAAAGGGACTGTTTTTTGCACCTGCATGACATAATTCTTGTAGTTTTCCTCGATCAGCAGAGCATTATCTCTAATGGCTTAAAATAGCTTTGGCAAGCAGGTTGTGGGACTGCAGCTCCACCGTGTTTGCATGTAAACCCTCTTTTCTTGTGTGACCAAAAGCTCCAATTCTTCGTCAGGTGATAACAATTCTTTGAGCGCTCTTGGTTTACCTCATGCACAGGAAATGCAGTCTATTTTGGACTCGGCATGTGTGAGTAAATCACACTCAATCTCACCCTGCAGCATGAAATGCGCTCACTCTGTCTGGACTTTTTATTTTAGGCTTGCAGCACACAGCGGATGTTTCTCTGTCATTGGTGGATGCAATATCTGAAATCTTTGACCTCGTTCACTTCCCTTTCCTGGTGAAATCAATGAACAGGGGTTTGCCCAAGTCTTCGTTCTTCACTAGTCTGACCAGCTTAGGTTACTCATGCTATGTCACTGTAAAAATGATTGTTAAAATCACAATGTTTTGCTCTGTTTTGCAAACAATTTTTTTTCAGTGCTGGGATTATTCTTGCACAACTTAAAGAAGTTATTGAGCCTGGTTGGTCTCAAACATATTTATTCAGCAGAAACCAAGGTGTTTCTTCATAAGGGTTAGGGTTCGCCTGAACACACACACTGATACATTTCTTGTGATGTGCTCTGTTTTTCCGCTTGGCCTTCCAGCAAGAACAAACATGCAAAAACACCAGTGTCAGGAAAGGATGATCTTTTTCTTTTTTGAGTTCCTGCTCTAAGGCGCTGCATCGTTATCATGCAGACAGGCCCTCATAGCAGCTTCTGGGAAATCCCAGAGGCTGTTGGTAAACGGTGTTTAAGGATGGGCTGATGTCATTAATTTAGCACAGAAAAGGTCGCAAAATATTACAAACAAGATAAAAAAAATAGTAGTGGGAATACAAAACCTTCATCACTCTCAGTCTTAAGTCATCATATCAGTCACCAAAGTTGATGAGTCATTTAGTCCACCTTTTTTTTAGGTTTAGACACACCCTATCTGTACCTGGGTAACAGGTCTACTTTGTGTCCACTAAAAACCATCTATTGACAGTTTATCCTCTTTCACACATGCCCGTCCTCCCAGAATGCGTCAGAAGCCCCAGTAGGTCAGACCTGTCAGGTCCCAACCAGGTGAAAACTGACAGGTGACTCACTAAAAGGTGGATTTCAACACGCTGGTGATGCATCAGTGATGTTAAAGTGGAGGACGTCATGAACCCAGTGAATGCATAAGCTGCCCACATTGTCTGAGCATTTTCCTTGTGTTTTAAGTGTCTGTTCTCACATAAAGCTATGAGTAAAAACAATATGATAGAGCAATACAATTTGCAATGAGAGATACTTGTTCTGATGCACACTGATGCTACAGTTAGGTATGTTTATAAAAAAAAATGCTTCACTTATTCATTACATACTGAGGTGTGTCCGACAGAAGCCAAAAAGTAAACCATATTTGTAATTAATATTTTTTGTGAAGTCTAAATGGAATCAAAATGTAAAAAAAGAAATAATATTAATCTTTATTTAACCAGGCACAAAAAACACTTTTTGCAAGGGAGTCCTAGATTTAAAAAAACTTCTTAAAAATAAAATTCAATTGATTGTTTTGCTTTTTTTATTTGAATAATGCTTTATTTGAACTTTTTTGTCTCTTAAGGCAAGAAAAAGATGCCTGGGCCGAAGCTGCCCAAAGAAGTTTTCATGTCTCCTCCACCAACAGCAGCAGCGTGAGTCTTTCTTCAGTTACACCCATGAATGCATCAAAACTGGTCATAAGATGATTGTAGCCCATAGAAATATTTAT
The DNA here is from genome assembly GCA_036245035.1 of Adrianichthys oophorus. Taxonomy (NCBI): domain Eukaryota; kingdom Metazoa; phylum Chordata; class Actinopteri; order Beloniformes; family Adrianichthyidae; genus Adrianichthys; species Adrianichthys oophorus. The sequence continues at coordinate 12,821,852 of BSAI01000125.1, read as the reverse complement.
TCTTTCTATTTCGTGAAACAAAACATTTTAAAGAAGCTTGTTTATATTCGGCTTCATAAAATTATTAAATTTAATTTTAAAGGGGTTTGTTGCACACTTGCACTCAAAACAAGTAAGAAGATCCCAAAGAATCCATAGAACAGTCTTTGCATATGAATGTCTGCGTAAAGTCATTTAGAAACCACTTTCAGCCAAAGACACTTACCAAACATTTGAATTTTAAGTTCATATTTATGTACTGAGTCCGGCATTAATTATGGGAATTGAACCATCATCTACCTTCAGAGCTATTGCTCTGTCATGAATTTTATTAATGGTCATTGTTGAAAACCCGACTACGTGAACATCTGTAGGATCCAATCCATTTTGTGGGCTGATCGTGGGAGGTGATGCCGTCATTCCACTCCATGTTTTGAAGGGATGGGCCCAGGCAAACTGAGCTAGAATGAGGAAGAAAAATACAGATGGAAAAAAAGGAAAAAAAAAAACTGTTCTTGGAAAATAAAAATCATTGTGCCTCATAAAAATTTGACTCTATTAGCAAACAAGTAGTTAATAAAACTCAATAAAGTTTGAACTAAAACTGTCTGACAGGAGCTGCTGCCATCTTACTTGCTTTTCAGTCGTCCCTGCCCTACTTGTTCCTGCTGGTTACCTAGATCAGGTGTGTTCAGTCAATGCAATCCTGAAATCACCTGATCCAGCTAATCAGCTGCAAGTAGGACAGAGGTGGCTGGAAAAATGAGCAGTGTGGGCAGATGATTACATCTTTTTTTTTTTTTTTCCTGGATCTAAATGTTGTCTACCTGCAGGCCCCCTCGAGACCTCGATTCTAAGGCTTGTGTCACAATCGGCGATCAGGTAAATTTCCACATCTCCGACGCTTGTTCTGTTTTTCTGTTAAGCTGGAAGCGTTCATCATTGCTACTTCTGCTTTTGTGCAGAACTTTGTGGTGAAGGCGGATGACTTGGAGCAGATTGAAGAGCTGGGGAGGGGAGCATATGGAGTCGTGGACAAGATGAAACACGTGCCCACCAACGTTATCATGGCCGTCAAGGTCAATTAAAAAACTGCTGCAACAAACTCTTTATTTCTGCTTATTTTAGACACAGACATGTCCATTTTGAAGCGTTGACAGTGAATTTTGTGTCTTTAGAGGATCCGTGCCACCGTAAATACTTTGGAACAGAAGAGGCTGCTGATGGACCTGGACATTTCCATGAGGACAGTGGACTGCCACTATACTGTGACCTTTTATGGCGCCCTGTTTAGAGAGGCATGACCACTTTATATACTGAGGATGTCATTGCAGCTATGGCTTTTTTCCCCTTATATTTATAGTCGTGTCTGTTCTTTAGGGTGACGTCTGGATCTGTATGGAGCTGATGGACACCTCGTTGGATAAATTCTATAAGAAAGTTATTGAAAAAGGCAAAACCATTCCTGAGGACATCTTGGGAAAGATCGCAGTAGCAGTATGTCCTGCCTTTTTTTTTTCTTTAATTGTGGTGTGTAATTATTCAGTGGTAAATAGTATGTTATACTGTCATCAGGACAAAGCAAGGCAGCTGAACTAGTGGGAAGTGCCTGTCACATAGCCAGACACTGTGATTGTTAAATTGCTGCTTGTGTGAAGGATCAGAGGAAAAATCTTTGCATCCCACACTTTTTTTCTGCCGTCTGCCTGCATGCTTCATGCAACCAAAGAAATGTGTGCTCTACAATTTCTGAGGGGATTTGGCTCAGCTGATGAATAAAAACTTCTATTTGTGCCCAGCCAAACTGAAAGCAAAGTGATCTTTACCGTCTCTGAGGCGACGCATACTTCCAGATTTGAAATGTTTCCTCTTTTTTCCCCTTTTTTTGTACAGATTGTCAAAGCATTGGAGCATCTGCACAGAAACCTGTCGGTGATACATCGAGGTAATCCGAAGATCAATCCCTCAAATGCAGTTTGTAGTGTTTTCTTGTCGTATTCTTTTTTTCAATTCTTACCTTTTTTGCTCCTCCAGATGTGAAGCCTTCCAATGTCTTAATTAACATTCTGGGCCAAGTTAAAATGTGTGACTTTGGCATCAGCGGCCACCTGGTGGACTCTGTGGCCAAAACTATGGATGCTGGCTGCAAGCCTTACATGGCGGTGAGTAGAGACTCTGCTGCGCTTGAACTACCCATCGGCGTTGTATGCCAGCACCACTGATGAACCATTGATTTGCTGGAAAAGTGCAGAGCATAGAGGAGTTCTCTCTGGAAAGCTATCATTAGTCAGATTTATTTATTATTTAACAAATACTTCAACAGACAAATGTAAAGAACTTTTATTTATTTAGCTTTGTTGCTTATTTTTTTTCTTTTAAAAAGAACTTCTAATTTACGTTTTAAAACATTTCTTCCAGCCGGAACGGATCAACCCAGATCTTAACCAGAAAGGCTACAGTGTCAAGTCGGACATATGGAGTCTTGGCATCACCATGGTGAGGGATATGATTTTTATTTATTTGTTTATTGTTTACTTTTTTTTAAAAATCTTCTTACAAAAACACTGATTGATAAGAGAAATGCTTGATTTTGAGTAAAAATTGTTTATTTAATCCTGTTGAATGATCATACGTATGAATATTAACACTTTTTGACTTTTAAAAAAGGCTTAACAGTAGCTGTTAGTTATAGTTTTAGCAGGAGTAAACATGTATTTAAACTAATCCTTCAAAAACATTTTTGAAGGTTGCTACAAATATTTAAAAAATGACATAAACTAGGATGAAAGTTTATGTTTTTATTTCCTGGTGAATAATTAAAGGTTTCTTGTAAATTGTGTTTCTAATTTTAAATGTAGCATATTTTTTGGACTAACTGGCACATTAAGCGAAAGAAAACAGTTAGAGAAGTCACATTTTATTCAACTCATTCACAAACGATTGAAGCACAGTACTCTTAACTCCACCAGGTTCCTGACTACAGTACCCATAATGCTCCAACAGTCCATCACGCTGTGCTACTTTGTAGTCTACCAAACATTTTGACAGAATTTTTAAACGATATGTTCCAAAGAAAATCAATTTGAGATCAGCAAGCAGAATTAATCCATTAATCATGAGTGAATTTTAAGATGGACCGTCTATTATTGAACAATATTCAAGGATTTTAAGTGTGCCATATGGTCCAAAAATATGGCAAGAGTCACTTAATTTGCTCAGAATTTCTTACTGAGATGAACCAAAAACAATAACTACTGACATCACACTGCCTACTACTACATTTGCTGATTGCAGGGTGTCTTTTATTTTGAAAGGAAATAATCTCAACCTCTGTCAAAAGCTAAACTAAAAAAAAAAAAAAAGAAATAAATATCTTTGTTTTATTTATGCAAAAGAAAAACAATAGTTTATTGAAATGTATCGTAAAAGTATCTGTAACATAAAAAAAAATCAGTGTCTTATTTTTCTGATGAAAATAGGGTGAAATAGAACTAAGTGGCTCCTACTGGCTTGTAGTCAGCGAGAAATTCACCCAAAAGGCTCTTTAAGGTTGTAGACCCCCTCTTTAGATCAGTTGACCCCAAATGTTTTAATAAAAATTCATCAGTAACATTTAACAATCTGACAACATTTCAGTTTTTACTTTTGAATCTCTCTTACAAAGATGAACATTTGAACTTTTACAGTCAGTCATGTTATGCTTATTATGAGATTCCTACAAGTCCTGACTAATGCTGAGTCACGATAACCATTTGCAGTTTTCCTGGCTGTAGTACATGAATGCCGGATAGTTAATAACCCCTGCTTCCCTCAGGAACATCTAACCCACCCTGCAGAAGGAATTCTTGGTTTAAGTTTTTTTCTTTTGGCTCCTCACCTGTTTCACAAAAGCTTGAGTTTGATACTCACAATGAAACCAAAACTGATTCAGCGTTTCATATACTTCATTGGGAAATTTATTTCTTTCCTTTTCTACAATATTGTTGCAAGAAAGCATCTATGTTTGTAGAAAATTATAGGAACATTATTTTTGCAAAATTAAATCAGTATTTTTTTCTTGAATCGAAAACAGAGTGTAATTCACCAGCTTTGCGCAGGTCATAACATATTTCAATCTCATCAGAAATCCAAAATTCCCCTCATATTGCTTTGTAACCCCGCTTTACACATACATAGTTTGTTTTTTTCTTCATTTTGTCTTCCTGTTTTGTAGATTGAGCTGGCCATTTTAAAATTCCCCTATGACTCATGGGGCACCCCGTTCCAGCAGCTCAAGCAGGTGGTGGATGAGCCATCTCCCCAGCTGCCTGCAGACCGTTTCTCTCCAGAGTTTGTAGACTTTATCTCGCAGTGGTGAGTTGTAGTCACTTCATCCTTACTCATCATTCGATGGTTTGGTTTGATGTTGCTAAAGCCCACCAGGGGGCAGTGTATGTTTCTTCAAAGAAGTGGTTTAACTGAGGTGTATTTGTCTTGTTTTTTTAGCAAATAAAAATTGTGTTATGACTTTCAATATATATTGTTTTACAGTTTAAGAAAGGCGCCAATGGAAAGACCACCATATACAGAGTTAATGGTGAGTTGTTTGGCATGTTGTGATTATTTTCTTAAGATGTCTTAACTGATCCCTGCTCTCCTCCCTCAGAATCATCCATTTTTCACCCTTCATGACTCCAAAGAGACAGATGTGGCCAGTTTCGTCAAGGACATCCTGGATGCCTAATGGGCTCCCCTCCAGGCTCCACCTTACGCTGGTGTGGGCAGGACCTTCTAGCACACGAACCAATGGTCCTACTTCTTTTTTTTAAATTTTGTTTTATTTTTATTAAGCTCACTGGAATGACAGACTTTTACAACAGGGGGAGGACACAAAGACTGCCAGCAGGCCAGCAGTAACTGGAGTGGGAGAGCGTTGCAAACATAAACTGATCTGATTGAGATGTCCGTCACTCCTCACAGCTCTCTACGCAAACAGTTATTTAACACCCCCCCCCCCCATGTCGAATATTTTTATTTTTGACTTCGACCCCTTTATGTCTCTCTTCAAGGTGGACAGGGCCAGCAGTTATTTGTTTGCAACCTAAAATGTTTGCATACTCTTTGAGTTTGACCTTCCGGCGCAAACCCTACGTTTTGTGTACTGAAAGCTATATATGCCAATCTGTTTTTCCTCATTACTCAAAGGTTTGATACTGTTTTTTGTCAAGTGTGATTTTTTTTTTTTTTTTACCAAACTGTGGCCTTGTTGGAGCACCCCAGGTGGGATGGTTCAGAGCTCTGGGGCTGCGGTTGTCATGGGCCGTGGCTCGGAAACAAACACATTAGAAATGTCAAAGGTCACTTTCTGGGCAGAAAGCCACCGGCAAGGCGATCCGAGGCGATCCGAGGCATTGACGTCGTCGCAGTGACTATGTTGTATTCTTCTTTCATCAACCTGAGCTCCAGTGTTGTGATTGGAACTACCTGGAAGTATTCAAGGGTTGTCCAGTCAAGCTTACAGCTTTATCTGTTCCTATGTGCCATGTTGTTTCAAATGTAAACCTAAATCGATGCATTAATTGTTTATTTTGTTCTCTTTTGGGCTTATCTTGTTTTTTGTTTAATTACAGAAGAATTTAAAGTTCTTTAATCTTTACCCCAATGCCTCATTTCTGGTGTCAGTGTAATCGTTTGTTTTTTTTTTATGAGGCAGTTCTATGTGTTTTTGTTCCTGCATTTCTTATGCCTTACAAAGACAACATGTTAGGGAAATAACGTATGTGTTAAAGATGTAAATATTGTCTTTTTATGGAATATGGCACTGTCCCAGAGGATCTGAATGGTCGGTGTTAGTTTTTAAGGTCGTGTGACGTGCACGCATTCGCGCGCACCTGTTTCGGATCGATGTTCTGTCAGGCTCCACCTCTCAGGTTTCCAGTAGTTTGCGGAGGCAGCCCAGTTCCTTGTTTGTTCTTCCTCCCTCCCCCTCCCCCCCTACAGGTCGTGCACACCTCCAGGGCTGGACCAAGATCCTCATTTTAGCCCGTGCGGTGCAACAGTTCTCTGTTCGGTCAGACCACACTATGCAGAAACCCCCTCACATGGACACAGAAAAAGCTTTTGGCTGTTTGGCACTGGTGGCTCCTCTGGTTCACACTGGTTTTCTCAGCATTTTCAGTGAGTTAGGAGTATTTATGATTGTAAAATTTTAAGGGAAAGTTAGTGGCACCACTAGGAAGCTGCTGTTATTTCTTCTTCTTTCTGTCAGCCATCTTTTGAGGTCAATATGGTTGAGACACTCAAAACAATAAGAATGGAACACTTGCTCTACCTCTTCATCCTTCACTCTGTGCACCACCTCCTCACTGGTGGAACTGACAAACTTGAACTACATAAAAGGCAAAAAATAAAAGCTTTATTCAGTACATTTAAAGTGTGTCTATTTTAGACTTATGTTGGTGATTGTGGAGAAATTGAATGTTCTTTAAACTTTTTTTATTAGACATTTCCTTAACCACTTTCTTTCCTAGTTTTACTTTTTTTTCTGGAAAGCTGCACGTTTTATTTAGAGGACATACTGAAGCTGACCGATCCAGATGCAACACAGCCACAGGTTCCTGCTCTGACTTTGTATCCCTCACCAGTTGGCAAGAGTTTGTTTTCCATCCTCTTAAAAGTGATACTGTAAAGAAGGTGCAAGGTAATGAAAGTCTGATTGATGTGAAGAAGGGAAACTGTACACCGCTGCACATACATGTGCTTTCCGCTGTAACTGAAAGCCACTAAGTGCAGTTTTAGACGTGACCTCTCATAGCCCAGCAAAATTCTTGTTGAATGTTATTTGTTGATCATGACAACAAGGACATTTTTTTAACTCTTATTTTATAAATTCTTTTTTTTTGGTCAGAATTTAAAGCAAGATGTTGAATCCTCATATAATTTTCAGTGTATTTTATTAACATGAAAATGTACACTAGGATATTAATTTTGAATGTATGAAGACATCTGACTATGAGTCAAACCCACAGATGTGAACCTGCAGCAAGTTTGCTTTACTTATTTTTAGATATGATGGTATATGTCCAAACAAGAACCAAGATACATGAAAACAACTAAATGTTTTCACATAAAGTTAGATTTTACAGTTTCATAGTACAAACCATCAAAATATATGTGGATGGTATTTTCTGCTCTAAGTGTATTTTAGTATACAAGTTGACTGAAAGTAAAATTGTCAGTTAAAAGCTGACTTTAGAAATAACTGAAATTATTTTAGTTTTTACTGGTTTTTTTCCCTCTCTCATACAATATATTCTAAACTATTATGCATTTTTTTAAGTGTCAAAAAGATAAAATTCTTTCAATTAAACTTATGGATCACATTGTGTTTTAGGACTCTTTGTATCATTGAAATTAATCTCAGACAAACTACTAAAGAAGGACAGTCTACATTTTCGAGCAATATGGGAATGTAAAAAAGGATCTCTGCTGTTGAAAAGATGGTGTATTGTCATGCAACTAATGGTGTGGCCCCCCCATCCTCTCCTGACCTCAACCCTATTGACAACCTTTGGATCATCCTCAAGCCAAATATCTCTGAGGGTGGGAGGCAGTTCACATTCAAGCAGCAGCTCTGGGAGGCTATTATGACATCCTGCAAAAAAATCCAAGCAGAAACTCACAAATTCAATTGATGCAAGAATTGTTTAAATGTAACTTGACCTATTAAGATGTTTTTAATTGGAATTGCTTTTGATTTCAATAAATATGACCTTTTTATGCAGAAAATTCAACAAATGACCATTTTCAGTTTTTAGAATATTAAATGTTGTGGAACTCGTGTGTAATAACGTGGAACAGTGCATTCAGTGCATTATCTTTAAGATGTTTGTTCAAATAACACCACTGACTGTCATTTGCATTGAGTATTTCAAAAAATATAATTTGGAATATGCTGTGGTTTCTGCAGAGCAACAATAGTTCATTATAAATTTGCCTCAAGAGTTGTGGCTCTCTACCAGTGCAACAAAAACGGCAACCAATATTGGAGCAACCCAGCCGTATAGTTTTGAGCCAGATATCAACTCAGATGAGGAAAAAAACAAAGACCTACATGAATAAAGTAGAAGCATCAGAATGAAGTGGAGCAGAGAGCTCGTGGCCCACCCAGTGTATTGTTTATGTCACAAAAACGCTCTTTTTCCATTGGCTTTTTTCCATTTGCTCCTGATTCACACGATTGAGCTACATTTTCTTTACATATGTCATCCATCCTCAGAAAAATACAAAAAAATATGTTCAATTACCAGAAACAATTTTCATCCAAAAGTGGTTCTTTGAGCACTAATAAAGTATTTTGAATCAAATTATTTAAATGAGTCTGCAATAAATCCAATAAAGGAACAGCATTTTATTCCACAGTACTTAAAACACTTAAAATAATGATAGAATAAACATAGTTAGAACTAAATTCAAATCTTTTAACAAACGAAGCCATCAAACTACAATAGAAAAGAAGGCTTTTTTTCAGATCTTGGACTTACATAGACTCCAGTTTTGCACCTCCAACCTCACTGGCTCAGCATGTTGGAGGAGATGTGGAAAAGCACGTTTCCCCAGCGGAGCACTCAACACACTGTCCTCTCTGGGGTTTAAATCACACACTGCTTGAGCTGTTCTCACCCATCCCTGAGCTGTTTTAAAAACTCATTGAGGTCAATGGGTGTTAATAGTCTAGAGATGCTCTCAACCTGCTTGGACTCTGATCATTTGATGCTCATGGCTATTATTGCACTTTCTTCCTGTAAACAGCTTATGCAAGAACACGCACACAAAACAATAAATAAATGCTGTGCACTTCTTAGCTGTGATTCTTTAAGGTTGCAGAGAATAAAAGGGTCTCATTCTGGTTTCATCTGCAAATGTTGACATGAAAAATTGACAAAGCCCACTTTGAGCGCCCTGCCCTGCCGCTGCCGCTGCGTGTCTGTTAGTCAAAAGAACGATGAGAGCATGCCAGAATGAGAAAACTGAATGGCAGGAGACTGCAGGCAGACAGGGTTCTCTGCCGCACCAAAGGGCCTTCTTTTCTTGGAAGTAAGACCTTTGATGAGCATTGGCTTATATAATGCTTTGAAAGAGCGCCGTGTGAAGGGCGAGGCAGCATACAGATGTGCTGCTGTACCAGCTGAATGTTCCCTGTGATGCTCTAATGAGTCACATTTACTCCCAGCTATAAGGGAACATGTTTAGATATGACATATTTTTTCGATTTCAAACAAAAGTTTCAGCTCTATTTTGATTTGAGGCTTTTATTTTTTTAAAATAGTTTGAGCTGGGCACTTCAAATGATGGCGCCAGTTTTTTCCAAAAATCAAACTTGAATAGACCCATGATTTTATCTTTAGTCTTTCTGTTCAAGCTCAACTAACTAATTTATAGCGAAAAAAGAATTTGAATGAATCTGTTTTGTTTACTAAATCATCTCTACATTTCAGTTAAAAGTACTTACATTTTTTACAAGGTTTTCTTGTTTTTCTACTAGATCTTACTGCTTTATGACATAAATATAAAGTTTATTTGCCATCCTAGAACCAAAAGTGTTGATTCTAAGTATTGGTTTTAATATTGATTCAAAGAATTTGAATTTTGGGGCAATCGAGGCTGCCATTCACCTGTCCAAATGCATATGAGCCCATCTGTGTTCTCTTTTGAGCAAGTATGTGCATTTCTGGACCCTCAGGTGGTGGACGTGAAAGTGGGAGAGGACATTGTTCAGAGCTGCCTTTCACATACAAGACACGGGGCCCGCCTGTGGTGCAAAGTTATAAAGAGCTCATTATTCTGAGAAGGGAGTAGAAGAAGTTTTATGGATAAAATATGCCTTTGCTCTGGGCTGACATGACACACTGTTATGCAACACGCTGTACATGGAGAGTCGACCAGTGACCAAACGACTCGGGACAGATGTTTGCAGGATGACTATCTTGACGTCTCCTTCTGTTTTGAGTTTTATGATCAAGAAAGAAACAGATTTTGTACAAAGAAGCGGAGAAAATCTCATGTCAAAGTAATTAAAAGGCAATGATTCAGTGTTTTAATAAAACGCAACGAAAGATCTATCCAATTTTATTGAAAACCCTCAAAATATACTCATGTGTCCTGAATAAACTCAAGCTGTAAGGCAAATGAGGTGTTATGGGCTGATAAATTAAATTATTATACATTATATTTGACAAAAATGGACTGAAATGCTAATATGAAGACATTTTTTGTATTTATGTTACTGGACTCATTTAAAGGAATGTAACTGATAAGCAAAAGAACTAAATGTAGTAAAAATGTAAAATGAAACAGAAAGCTAAAATTTGCACAGTTTCCAAAGCGAATCGCTAAACTACCTGGTTCCCATGTAATGAGCATGTCTGAAACGCATTTCTTTTTTTTTTTTCCTTATATAATGCATGATGTAAAGCCTCAGGGAGTCCTCCTCTGTGGAGAATTCAAAGGTTTGGGTGACAAAGCCATTTGTGAATATGTCTCTTACAATAAAGGAAACAGCTAAAAGGGACCACAACATGACGGGAGACTTACATAATTACCTTTTGGAAAAGAAACTTTGAAAACAGAAGCAAGAAAAAAAAACCTTAATGTCTGACTTTAGTTTTAAAGGGATCTGTTCACTTTTAACATGTCATCTTAATTTCAAGCAAACTAAGCCAATTAAAGAAAAAAATACATTATGTTGACAGTTTTTTTTAGTTGGAAAAATTTGGTGGTATATAAAAAAAAAACAACGCAAATGACAGTTTCACACACTTTTTCTATCATTATTTTTTATTCTTACAAACAGCAAAAACAGCTCTCTAAAGAGACCTTTAAAGTTTCTTATAAAGGAGTTTGGACCAGCATTCTGTCAAGGCTTTAGCTGGATGCCCTCCTTCGGTGCACCTTGTTCCTTTTGTCTCATTTTGAAGGTGACACATTGTGATTCGATAGTGGAGTTTGGATAAAGTAGTGTTGAAATGAAGCCCTGAGGAATCATTGGCGTGTATCCATTAAAAACTGCACCAACAAATCAAAGCCTGAAAGAGATCGGTGAGCTTCCACGCAGGCTGGAAAAGAAGTTCAACATCTTTCCAACCTGTGGATTTCACTTCAGGATCTACAGAGCACGATATGTAGAGCCGCAAAGGGAAAGTGCATCTGAAAATCAGACTTTTACCTGTTCCACAATGATGCTTTTGCAAGGAGGTGATGAAAAGTGCAACCATACTAAAGCTATGATCCAAAAATGGACTCTTACTTATGTCATTGAGATTCTGGGGATTAAAGTTGGGTTTTCTTTTGAGTCGTAACCTTTTTTTACCCAAATAGTTTAGCTCAATTTAGGTGTTGTGGCGGCTGTCGCACTCAAAGTGACAAGTGAATGCATTAACGGCCATCAAATCACAAAGACCAAAGTTTGGAAAAAGTTTGCAATCCATTAATAGGATATGTTAAAAATAACAGCAGTTTTTTGATGTTATTTAAATTTATCATCAGGTGTAAACAATAAATTAATAAAATGGTCAAAATTGACCCATATTCAAGGTCATTTTGCTCCAGACATTTGGCTGTCACTACCATCACTACTATGAAGGATTAAACTGCCAATCAAACAAGTAGGGGTGTGTGTTGTTTACTGCATGATTCAAATCATTTGGACTATTTTAAAACCCGGCACAGACCAAGAAGGTGAAAGTTAATATCTTCACATTCACAATCAGAAATGGGAGCTGCACCAGTGTCAACAAGTAGAACAGCTGCAGTGACATGAGCCACACAAGGCTGACCTCTGGCCATTCACATTTCTCCCGCCGATGTTGTTAGTTTAAGCTAAATATCGGACACCGAATATCGCAGCCAGGCTCACGGAGCAGGACTTCTGACCTCTCATTTCCCACTCGTCTGATTACATAAATGTGTTTCCATGTTTCAATTGATGACCTCCATCATGACAAGCAGCTATTGATCCAACAGATGTGATGCAGGCCGCTGGGAGGCTGCTCACACCCCCCTGAACTGCTCAAACTGCTGGAATATTCTCCAGCAACTCGGATGAATGCATGAATGTTTTTAAGCTTGGAGCAAAAGGCAGATTCAAAAAATGACACTCCAAACACCCTTTTTTTAGCTACAACAACAACGTGGTACAACAACTGGTATAAATGTAACATATTAATAATGTACTGAGAGTGTGTCCAAACCTTTTAGAATGAATATCCAAAACATTTTCATGAATGACCTACTGATTGAAAGGCATACCAGCTAAGTTGATGGATGTTTCCTTGTTTCTTGGAGGGTTGTTTGTTATTGTTGTGTTCTGAAAAGTCCCAATGTCCCAATGAAGTTGAGGTTTAGCATTTTTGGTGTAACGTCTTGGTGCAGTTTCAGAGAAAGATGTCTGCGCACTACTTTCTGCATCTTCCATATCATTGATTGTATATGAGAACTGGACAGAGTCAGTGTGGTGTCACCCATAGAAAATGGCTCCAACAAAATTAGGTCAATTCAGTTGCCTTTTTTTTTTTTTTTGCAATACGGACGCCGCCACGTTGGAGCCATCAGCAAGTAGTGATTGGTTCAAAATGGTTTGAGTCGTCGTTTCTATGACAACTCTCTACCAACTAGGAGTGAGATTGTTGGAAGTACAGAGATCTACCACTTGAAGAGTGGGCTCAGGAAAATCTGTCAATCGGACAGTTTGAGCATTCAACATTTGGTCAGTAAAGAAAAAATATACTGAAAAAAAATTGGATTTGTAAGAACATAGATTTGTAAAAACAGTTTTTAGAGGAAGAAAGTTTAACCTGACAAATGCAATGACTGAGTAATAGCGATTTATTTCTCAATAGAAGTCTATGGGATTTGGGCTTCTTAGAGCCTATGGTTCTAAGAAGGGGGGGGCTGAGTCACTCAGTTCAGTTCTCTTATACAGTCAACGTTCCATATGCAGTTTGACGAGCATGAGAGAGACGCTGGTGATGCCATGCCAAAGCTTGTAGAATGTAGCTTGAAACAGGAAATAGGTGGTGTTCCGGCAGACGTCCACTGATCACAAATGTTTTCTAGTGTCAGCTTGGTTTTTTCAGACAGGGTTGGATCTAGTTCCTGTTTTTTTTTGTGGTCATTTGTTTGGTTTCTGTGGTGAGAATGCAGTTGAAAGAGGATGTCGCAGCAAAGGAGAGCAGTGTCATCCTGATATGTTGCAGTTTGCTGACAAAACGCTGGGTGTTGTGAATGTGCTGTACTGAGTTTCTTACCAACAAAGAAAAGAGAGTTGCAGAGTGTTAGGCCACATTGTGTGTGTCTGACTTCATGCTGCTCAAAATTAGTCTCAGGGGGGGGGCTCCTTCCTTGTGTATTTTTATAAATCCAAATCCACATGAGATGGCATCTCATGAAGACAGGTTGAAATCGACTATAAATCAAAATCCAATACTTGCTTTCCTTGTTGCCACCATGTTATGTTTCTTATGTTAGGATGCAAAGCAGGCATCAGAGGCGTGCGGTAAAAAAAAGAGCTGTGTCATCCCAGCCCAGGATGTTTAAGAGAAGCCCAGCTGGCCCAGTGGAAACATGCATGTCCCCTGTGAGGGTAGGTGCAGAGAGATGCTACTCATCAGGGGGGCCTTGTTGCAAGTCTGCATCTGTTAATGTGAAGCACTCATGATGAAAGAAGTGTGTTGCCCAGACTTCTCTTTATATTTAAAGCAGTCCACATCCTCTGAAAATAATGAGGCCAAGTCTAATCCAAAGCATCATGATCATGACATGCTCCACTGAGGACTTTGTCCTTGTGCCACAGTTACAGGAGCTTTCAGTTGCTGTAGAAAGATACAGCTGTCAGGTCATGCAAGGATGAAATAAAATGCAATGTTTTGGGAACCTCAGTTTTAAATTAAGAAAAAAAAAAGAAAAATATGTCCAGTCATTTGATTATCTTACTGGAGCAAAGCCACTCTGCATTTCCTGCTCCATATAGGCCTGTTCTTTCACATGCTACATTTTTTTCCTATTCAAAGAAACGATGGAAAGCAATCATCCCTTGAATGGGATCATGCATTGTGTCTGAAATAGGCCTGGCATTGTGGTTGACTTTTGTCCAGATTATTTCTAAGTCTGCCAATTTTTAAATGACACAAATAATCTGGGCTTCTGGGAAAAAGGACGATGCGTCTCCTTTTCAAAGTAATCTCTCAAGCTGGCAGAATAGTGCAACACACTCAAGTTGTTCCACAGCATGACGAGAACATTTTTTATGTCTTTTCTCTTCGTTTGTTTACAACAGGAAGAGCGTGCACCTTTCACATGTTGCAGCTGACAAGAAAAGTCAAGAGATCGCAGCACAACACTAATTACCTGAGCCATCAGGTGTAACAGTGAACCCCTGTTTAGCATAAGGATGTCCTTAAGTAGCGTGATGCTCCTCTCTCCTGTTACCTGTTGCTTGACACAGAACACCTGCCCTATTTTCAACGCCCCACTAGAGCAGAGATGGCTTTTGTTACACTTTCTGGATGTCACATTGAGGGTACAAAGTATTATTTTAATTTTTCACACATCTTGAGAGGAAGCAAAACTCTTGACAACAAGAGATCTATGAGCCGGAAAATGTCTCATCAAGTCCACCCTGGCCAGATGTTATCTGATCCTGAGAAGTAACGTTCTCCCTGACCGAGCTTGTGTCTTATTGTGTTTTCTTACAGCAGACTTGGTTAAACCTAGCATAAGCCAACTCTGTAATCTCAGGAGAACAGGAGAGAAAATTGTGTTGTGACGTAAGGAATAATCTTCTTTTCGGGTGAAATTGTGAGAATCAAGAAATCCTTTGTTATTTATAGAAGTCAGACGCTGTTTGCTTACTATGATGCTTATTAAGATGTTTGATGTCATCTTCTTCTAGAGTTTGAGCTTTTATAAAAAAAAAAAAAAAAAAACGTGTGACCTCCCCCAGTTTTGGGTTACACGTTGACCCCATTAAAACTCTGGATTCTACACCGGGATGGCAGTAAAGGCCATCGCCCCAGCGAATATTCACCCGCAAGGTCTGAAGCTGGGGAGATAATCTCACCTGGAAAAGAAAGAAGATGATATCGACCATCTGCTCGTCTAGAGAGGATTTGATTGGCTCACAGCAGCGATGCGGAGCCACAGGGATGATTAGGCCTTCCTGGTGTCCCATTCCATGGGGTGCCAGGCTCAATGTCACTACTGATTGGATCCTCTAATCTTGTTCTGTGTGAATTAAATCCAAAGTGAGGAGGAGGAGGAGGATTGCAATCAGTTTGTCTCGTGCGCTGTTTCTCTGTGCTCATGCATGTGATTTTTTTTTTATTTCAAGATCTGAGTCATCAAAAGGTCTCATTGGATCACAATTTTTTCTAGTGTTAAATAATTTTAATTCATCTCCATTCAAGTGAGGTGATTAGTCTTTTCAGTGTGTAGTAACACTAATCACTGTGAAAGAATGTAAAAAAAAAAAATTATGTTCCCTTTATGAGCACACAGTGTATGTTTAGATGAAAATTGGCTTGTAATAACATGTCACATATGACTGATTCAAGTGGTTCTTAGTCTTTAGCGCCAAATATTTGCATTCTTTGTCAAATGAATCAAATCTTACTCATAAAAATTGGAATGCGTACCCTAACCTAAGGAAATGTTTTTTCTTTATAACTTGATAGCCCAATACATTAGCAATGGCTAATATTGCTAGAAAAAAACATAACTTCAGAATTCACTTGGCATCCAACTGGAAAATGCTTTATTGAATCCAGACAGAAGTTTCTTTGAGGGTGAACTGAATGTGTTGAGGCTCACAGGAAAACGCTTGCTGTCAATGATAATGTGACTTTTTTGCTTTTTGTGACTAATCATCTTTTCCTATTCCCTGCAAAGTACCAAAATGTCATGAAAACTATAGTTTGTCAATAGATGTTAGTTAAAAAAACATATGTTTTTTGATATGCAGCAACATTTGGCACTGACAGTACTTAAGATCCACTTCGCTAATAATTGTGATTTTGGTGTTTTTAACATGTTCTTGTGGCATTTTTCTCCTGATAGAGTAAACAAAAATTAAGCTTAATTTTTTTTTTCATTTCTCAGTATTTCTTTTTTAAATAACTGTAAATCAGGAGCAGACTAAAAAAAGCTTGTAGGTGGGACGTAGAAGCTACTACGGCAAGCCACAAGCTCCCTTCTTTGCTTCATTCTGATGCAGATGAATAGAACCATGCACGTTTTTGTTTTCCTCATCCGAGCTGGCATCTAGCTCAGAACTGTAGATGGATAGCTTCGATAATGCTCGCCATTTTTGTTGAAATGGTAAGGCATCCTCCTGCGGTCCTGCCCACAACTCAAAGGCACATTTTTTAATACTGCTGCCGCTCTGCATTAACTATGTCCTAGAAAATGACACAGGTTTTCGGATTTTGCCTAAAAACTGCATCAACATAATTTAAAAAAAGCTTTGTAATAAAGTTGTAATAAAGTTAAGGTTTTTCAGACCTTTCAGGGCTGAAAAAAATTCAGAGGTTTCCATCTCTCCCCAGCTGTCCCTAAAAAAAAGCCCCCATCCTTTAAATTCTTCAACCTTTAAATGCTCTCATTGTTCCATGTTTACTTTCATGATTGTTGAGAGATGAGCATCTTCCCCTTTGGCCTCAGCGACTCGTCTGCTAGAAAGCATCCTTGAAAACAGGCTGAACAAATGGAGGTCAGAGAGGCTTTGTGTCCATTATTGGCTACAAAATCCAACTTCACAGAGAGCCACGTCCTCCAAGTACAAGGAGGTCAAGAGCCAACAATGAGCATAAGCAGGTATCACTTCCTGGCTCAGGGTGTATTTGTCCACATCAGAGGAGACAGAGCCAATAGCATAAAGGTCAGTAGCATGAATAGATGGGCAGTCACTGACATAGAAATAGCATCATGATTGCAGGTCTGTAAGTGTACTCTGCTCAAATGACATTGTGTGCAAACAGTCTCAGGCTAATGGAGATGTATCCGAACGAAAAAGGACGAACAGAATGTGAACAATAAAGCAAAAACAATAAAGTGCTGTCGTTAGACACGCATGACTGCATGTGTGCTGCTGTGTTGACCCTTTTCTGTTGTGTGGCCACACACCCAGAGTGTGGATGAATATTCATACAGCAGTGGAGCGGCAGAGAGGGGAACGGAAAAAGGCTGAATGCCGTCCAACATATTGTACATGTCATCGTGAGACGCTCAGCTGTTGAAGGTGTTCTCAAAACAAGTCAGTTAGTGTGTTTGCTTTGTGCATATGGGGTTATCACAGATCAAAAAGTCAAAACAGAAGTTGTTGAAAATGGAACAACTATTAAATATGATGGAAATGGAGTTACTTTCATGTTTTATCTTGCAATAACGAAGTGCATTTTCATGTTAGATTTTTATTTTCTCACCTTTAGAAGTCCCCCCCAACAAAATGACCTGCAATAAACTGTTATCAGCGCTGGTCATTTTCATGAAACAGCTGGATTGCTTTTCTTGATCTTAGTAGCAGAAAAAAAATCTTTATGTTTTTCTTTTTTTCATTCATTTCATTTTTTAGATTGCATTATACAAATTTTTTTTTAAAAACAAATGTGAATTTTTTAAGGTAGTGTGCATTTTTTAAATGTAAAATAAATAATCTAACATGTTTTAAATCCATAAAAAACCTGGCTTTGTGTGTCTGGGTACCTTCTTTTTCCCTTCAAACAGAAGAAAATCAAATGTTTTTACATTGCGTTGATATTTTCCTTCTATAGCCTAAAAAGGAAAAAAAAATAGTCATTACCTCTAGTTTTCTTTTGATAATAAAGTTAAAGAGAAAAGCTTAGAATAACTATACTGTGGTTTTGGACCTTAAAACAACAAAATATATTTATTATTGATTTGTCGAATGTATAGAATTTTAAAAACGCTTTAGGGGCAGAAAAAAAGGTTGAAAAATCTTTAAATAATAGAGATATTTGTTGTTTGGTATTATTGTTTAAAATCAATGTGTTATTTGTTTCAATGAATGATCCATCTTGGCTTGTAATAAAGTTCTGTACATGCATGAAAGCAACACCAGAGACACATGAATGTTAATCATTTACAATGGCTGCACGCTTTGTGTGTGTTTGTGCATGTGTTTCTACAACATGGAGATTTCTAGAAAACCAACAAGACTTTCATCTGATGAGATGTGTCAGACGTTTGCAGCAGCAGGATCACATAGGAAGGGTGGCATTGTAACTGGTCTTTAATCTTCAAACTGGACACCAGCGCTTATCCCACTGCCATCATTAACTAACTTGTGGGACAACACGTCCGCACTTGATACAAAGGACTTATGCAATGGGCCCGTCATTAGAATTATATAAGTTTATAACTCAGTCTCATGTTGTATAGTGTTTCTTTATTTATTTTTCTTCTATTTTGCCAATTATGGGAACATGGTTCAGTGTTTTTTGAGACAAAAATAGGATGAGAAAATACAGGTTTTTTTTTGTTTTTATTTGCTCAAACATCTGTGTGTCCCAGTTACGACTTTTTTTTTAACATTTGAAACATTTTCTCTAGATTTTATCCTGCTGAGATCCAGAGGACAATGGATTTATTGTTCCTGGTTATTCCTGGAGGGAACACTCGTGACGACTTAGTAGCTCATTGTGGTACAGAGGTAGAGTGGTCGGCCTTTGATCGGAGGGATTGCAGGATTGGTTCCTGCCCTACACACCAATGTGTTGAAATGTCCTTAAGCGAGACTTTGGCTGAATCCAAATTGCTTCCGTAGCCCTACGGCTTCTCCATATCCCTACATTTATCCCTTCAAGCGGAGAGAAATGGAAAAAACACTGTCTTCAAATTTGAACGTTACTACCATTTGATGACATCATCAATAGTTGCCAGTCACCTACATTAAAGTGTAGTGGCCAGCGCTCAGAAAATTCATTACATCGATTTAAAAACTTTAAAAAGCCTTGCAATAGCAAAAAGCTTTCATTTAAATGTACATTTCTGTCCTTAAGAGCACACTCACGTGAAGAAATGCGTTTCTACTTCGTGCATAAAGTGTGACATGGATCATCCGACCAGCGGAGGAGTGTGTGAATGTGTGTGTGCATGGGTGAATGGGACAGGGACTGCAAAGCGCTTTAGGCCTTTTAAGAAGACAGCAAAGCGCTATAAGTAAACACCATTCACCATCCATTACATCGATGAGTAATATTTGTTGATTTCACCAGTTATTCAGCTCTGCCATGCAAGAACACTATCAAGAATAGAATCTGTCACCAGTAATCCTACTGTATTTTCTGAGTTTTCTCTCCTTTCTCCCTGATATGTGCTGTGATAAATGACACAGACTATGCTTTTAGCCTTGCATGACTGCAAGACTGTCTTGGTTTGCCTTAACCTCAGATGTCCATCTTTTACTTTTATTATCCTCAACTTTTTCTGTATCTGTGCACACATTTGGCTGAGACATTATCTGCAGGACAAACAAACAAACCCAACAATAAAATAAGGAATTCACAGTTTGTTATGCAACAAGCATGAAGTATTCCAAAAAAAAGGTCTCAAATAAAAATCCCTGTAAATAAACTCAGAATCGACTTTATCCAGATGACTTTTGCTTCCTCCACGGTGATAAAAATGCCTGTGATTTTAACACAGTCTGAAAATTATGCGTATAAACGATCTCTGAATGACAGTCACTGAGATTAACCAGTATGGTTTCTTCTTCGAAAAGCTTTGTCAGGCATGAGGGAAAATGATATACTTCCACTTGGCTTATGTTCATGTTTTATAGGTTTATGCTGAAGAATGAAAGATGGAATGTGTCTACGGGTTATGTCACTTTTTCTTTTCAGTCTGGTTTGCTGACACAAGAAAAAAAACTCAGCACAGAGGTGTCAGACTGTGCTGATGAGTTGCTCATGTTTATGTTCACCTAATTAATGTGAAGGTCAAGCTGATGAGCCTGCAGTTAATAAGCCCGTTCAGAGGAATGAGCTGGAAAGATGTCATCAGCACCATCGACAGGAGCTCGCTGGCCAGCGCTGGCAGTTAATGATTTTCAGACAGAGCGCCAAAGCTCAGACTGAACAGCCACTGTGTTGTAAGGCTGCATTTCTTTCAAATTTTTGCTGATTTATTTGACAAATCTTTCGTAAAATGACGATTTGTTCTAATAGAAGCTGAGAAAATGTTTTACTGTAAAGGCAGGTACATTTTCATTTTACTTAGATTGTCTGTGTCATAAAAAGAAGAGAGCTGCTTACTCAAAAGTACTTGAACATTTTCTTGGTTAAATGAGGAAAAAGACAACTTCATTTCATATTTTTTCACCCAAATCTTTTGCTATTTTATTGGCTAATGTGGAAAATGCCCAGAGGCAACAGCCACTTCCTATGTAGAAACAAATCAAATCTGCCTCACTGCTGATGTGTCTGATCAATCACTTGCATTCTGACATGAAGTCTGTGTAGGGACAATGCAGACAGTGGGATGGAAAGTAGCTAAATTTGGAGACAGATATGTCACACTTCTAACATAAGCTAGTCTGTGATAAAACTTTATTGATCTAATGCATTTACTAAAAGCATTTTTTGCATGGTAATGCTAAATTACAGGAGGGGGACAGATGAGTGCACAAATCTGGTAACTTGTCCCAAGTGGAAAGTTGATTTGTTATGCAATGCATCGTGCAGATACACTTCGGCAATTCGGAATTTACAGTTTGACAATGTAAAGAACGTTATGAATTTTTAAAGAAAAACTTCAGCTGATCAGAATTTAAACTGATGTTGTTTAGCTTCCACCACACTTTGCTTCTAAAACATAAATTAAATGACGTTACAATCTTACCAACTGTAGAAATTCGCAAACTTTTTCTAAAACCTGAATGGTTTAAATATTTCTCTTTAATTTCCTGTCCAAGTCAGCCATTGACTTATAGTACAGGTTTGCTTCCAAATGATTCGTTTCTCACCAGGTGAAAAGGACTTATTTAAAAAGAATCACACACAATCAATAAGCCATCAATATCATAATGATTTTGTGTGTGTTTTATTAAAAAGAGGACAAACAGTTTTCAACAACTGCAGCATTTCTATACAGTTCTTGCAAAATAAAAAAAAATCTGTACAGTCTGGGTTTTTCAGGACGTTGGGAGGACAGCAGTAGAAAAATAAAAACCTACAACAGAACAGAGATCCACTGGAATCCACTGCCTTTAGGTAAAGCTAATTCTTGAGTAAGACTGAAGCAAAGTTTGTCCCATCCTTTAGTGGTTTCTGATCGTAGCTGAAATAGTACTGAGCATTTATGATCTTTTATTTTTAAAAAAGAAAGCTGTTTTGTATGGAGCCCAGGACATGATATTGAAAAAAAAAAAACTTCCCTCAAATGAGCATTTTAAGTGCACAAATTAGTATTTTCTGCACACAAAAGGATAACTTGTGCACACAAAATGCAAGTAAAATGTTAATTTGTGATCAAAAAATGTGTGCGCACAAAATATTAATTTGAGAGGAACAATTTTATTTCTCATGCCATGTCCAGGGCTCCGTAGTTCTGTAATAATCCCACCAGACAAGGATTAGTGAGCTGCGTCGGTTTACTGAAATGCATTCATTTGCATTCTAAGAACACTGATACCTACAGAAAGAGCCACTCGAAGAGTCGTCAAATTTTCAGCCAGTCGGGTCCCCTTATCTGCATTGAATCTGGCTATGAATCTGCGAATATATGTGTGATTTATTGTACCAGTATTATCTGCAAAAAGGGCAAATGAACCTTTGTTGAACTCAGTTAACTCAGTTTCAACATCCAGCTTCTGTCAGTCGAGGAGAAACGAAATCGGGTTTTATTTAAGCTAAAAGATAAGTATAATAGTAATATAGATTTACACATCTGGTTTGATTAATAAAACAGCTTCTGGTCATCATGTAGAGAAGGAAGAAAGTGCTCTGAAGCGTCGGAAAACACACTTTTACAGCATCATGCTTCTATGTAGCTAGAAATAAAACTATAAAATGCACGTGCACTCTCAAAAAAATCGGAAGAAAACAAAAAAAAAAGAGACAAATAATACATTTTGGCTCGGTCTAACCGCACAATATGTAACGTAGCAGCACATTTCATCAACATTCATAGCTGTAGCTCGCAGTTGAGCCTCCTCTGTTCTTTCTCCACCGAACAGTATTGCACATAAAAACCTGCAAGAGGCGGCAGCAACCTGCACAGCGAGTCACAACTTATTGCTTCTGCTTTCTGTGTGATCTAATGCAGGGTGTGCTGAAAAAGCCTAACTACCAGAGCGCCTGCACAGGAGCTGAGACTTTTGTTAAGGCACACATTGCAAAAGATTCTGCACACCGACAGGATGATAGGTTGAGGAGCTTAGTGTATTTGTGCAACTCAAAATTGTTTTTTGTCACACCAACACAGTTAAAAAGACTGAAGAGACTTTGCTAAGAGGCCAGCTCGTTAACAAATGATACCATGCTTTTGTGCTGGTGATCTGACTTTAAATCATTTCATGCAAAATATGATTGAAAAGTCATAAAATTTAGATCGCCATTTACTTTTTTTTCCTTTTAGCTGTCACAACTTCATGTTACATTTATTCTTAATAAAAATAAAAAAAAATTCTAGGATGCATAATTCAGAAAGTGCAAACAAGGAGCTTAAAACAAGTTTCTTCTTTTTAAAATCCTGAATCCTGGCTAATAAAATCAAATAATGAAATATAATCCCATTTGTCCATATTCTCAGAATCAGACTGAGCTTTATGTACATGATGACATGTAACTCACTCAATCCATCAAGCTCAAGACAAGTATTTAGTTAAACTTTCCCTTAAAAAGACTAAAGTTTATATTTCACTGGTGTCTTGAGAGCTTCTTTAAGCTGCATTTCACTCTCAAAATCACAGTCTTCAGATTGCCATGCATGATTGAAAAACACAGGATCAAAGTTAAAGCAAACTTCATTGTAACCTGCACTCACACCTGTAGTTATATTTGTGATTCTGCTGTCGAAGGCCTTGATTCAAAAGGCAAAGAATCCAGGTTGCACTCAGCATCTGATCTCAGATCTGTGCCTGTGTCCCCAAGTGCACAAACCTCAGTGTCCCTCATCAGTCTGTTCTCCTCCTCCTCAAACTCCTCCTCCATTTCAACTTTTTCCAGAGCCACCTCGTTCTCGTAACAAAAGGAGTTCCTCATGCTGGAAGCAGCAGACTTCTTCTCCGCCAGCTCCCTGGCGCTACAGCTGGGTGTGCTGGGCACCTCGTAGGTGTTGTCGAAGCGAGAGTAGTCCACTTTGTAGTAGTTCTTTTCTTCAAAGAGCACTGGCTCAAAGCGGTGGCCCCAGAGAATCTCACCGGCCACGTAGGAGCTCCGGCACTGAGTTGTCATTGCGGTGGCCTCCACCATTCCCTCAAGAATCACCACAATCTCAAAGTCTGACGTTTCCAAATCCTGTTTGTTCATCTCGTAGAAAGGGCTGTCCTCATCAATCTCGTGGACGATGGTAATTGGAGACACCAAGAAGATTCTGTCGATGCCACTGTCAAAGCCCACGTCAATGTCCACCTGATCCAAGGGGATGAACTCTCCCTCTGCCGTTGTGCGGGACTTAAGGAGCTGCGCCCTAACATGCGCCTCCACCAGGTGACTCTTCCTCAGGTTTCCCACTCGCCACATCAGGCAAAGTTTCCCATCTCTCATGGCCACAGTGGCATAGTGGCTAAACACCAGTGTTTCGTTCCTCTTTTTGGGCTTTGCCATCTTTGCCATAACAGCACCAATGATAAAAGCATCAATGATGCAGCCAACGATGCTTTGGAATACCACCATAAAAACAGCAATGGGACATTTTTCCGTCACGTAGCGATAACCGTAACCGATCGTGGTTTGGGTCTCAACCGAAAACAGGAATGCAGCGGTGAAGCTGTCCACATTGGAAACGCACATCTGAGTTTCATTCTCTAAGTCCCCATAAAAAAGCGCCACCAGCCAGAAGACTAATCCAAAAAACAACCAGGACAACAGGAAGGACAGGCAGAATATGAGCACCATCCAGCGCCAGCGGATGTCCACGCAGGTGGTGAAGATATCTGCCAGGTAACGCTGGCTCTTCTCACTCATATTGATAAACTGCACGTTGCAGTGGCCATCCTTCCTGACAAAGCGGCTTTGATGTTGCTCCGCGTGCCCTTTGTTGACGTCACCATTGCCGTAGCCATTTGGGACAGCAATGGCCGCCAGCTTCATGCCATCTTCCTCAGAGGACACAATGCTGTAACGGTGGCTTCGCACACTCCCCATCACTTCCATCTGGGGGGGCTGGGCCGCTTCTGCTTTGGAAAACAGTCTAAGTTTTTGAAAGAAGCGTTGGAGAAACAGTTTTGAATGCTACAGGGGGACAAGCTCAAGCAGAAAATGTGCCGGACAGGACTCAGTCCTGCAGGGAACAGGGACGCGGGACCTGTGTTTCTCTGGGTGTGCTGCGTTGGTGAGGGCAGCTCAGTCCTCGTCGATGCTTGATTTGAACCTCATCCGTGACAAGAACTGCCGGGATACAAACAGGAAAAAAGAATTTAAAGCAATTTTTTAGAATAAGAGTTGCTGCATGTGGATTTTGTACATTCAAAATTATGATTTGTACACTTCAAGTTGACATTTTTTGCTTTTAAAAAAAGTACAAACCATCAGTTATCGGTATTATTTATCAATATATGAATGTAATTCTGAGTCTAGCAACAATTTCCATTAAATCCAGTAAACTATCTCTACAACAAGCAGTAACTTCAAATTCTGCATAACTTCAAATATCTAGCACATTTAATGATCTTTACTCAATTCTATGCTTTCTGTTATTCCTTTTGCAATTAAAAGTGCAGCAGAATGAGTCAATCAGAACCCTTGCATCATACGTGACAGAACAACAAAGATGGCTGAATTAGAAAATGTATTGACTGGGTGTACGTGGAATGAAAAGTCCATTCAAATGCAACACCACAGGCTAAAAGAGGTTATAGACATCCGGATATTCCTTGTTCATGTCAAAATAACCCCGCTGCCACTTTTGAACTTGCTTTGTCTGAGTTAAGGTAATTATCCCAAGTGGAAACATTTACAATAACTTTTAAAACCCCATTAGTATCAATTGGCATAAATCATAATTCTAGGATGTTGATTGAGCTAACTTTATGGACTTTAAAGGCATATTTATAAGTTGGTGTTCATGTATTTTTTAATTTTAGTCTTTTTTTTTTTTTTAGTTTTCTGATCTGTTATAATACTTTTCAAAGATTTAAAAGTTTAATTGGGATGCAGGGATTTCCCTTTATCCAATTTAGATGTCTTGGACACATACTCCTCCATGTTGGTAATATAAAAGTAATTATGGCAAGATTCAACGTGTTAAAAAAGGCACAACAGGGCCGAGTACCCTTAAAAAATCAGATCTCCAACTTGCGACATCTACTGCATCAACTCTTTCTCTTGTCACATTGTTTGCTACTTTACAGCGGCATGACAGATCTTTGATTGTCAGGTTGTTATATCAGGGCACACGAAGCATTGCAATTTCTGCACGTTTGTTTTGTTCTCAGTTGGAGCTAACAGCTGTGGCAGATGGAAAGTGGTTACATAAAGCTGCTCTGTTTTTTATTTCCCAAATCAATAACTATGAACAATCATTCAGCTGCATCTTTGATTATAAGCTTCTGAAAAAGCAATTTTTTGACATTTTAATTGTGAAAAATATTTTTTTATGATTTAATACATGATTTTAAAGACTCACACACCATTAAAACAATTATTCTTAATGGTGATTTATTACTGAAATTCTTTTTTTTCCGCTCTATTTTACAACATTATGAACAAATTAATATTTTACAAAAATAAAAACAGAATGATGAAAAATTCCAAATGAAGGACAGATTTGCTGTTTAAAGGCACTTTAATTCATAAAACTGCACTTTTTAAAAGCGAACTTGTTTGTTTTTATGGAAAATTACAGCAGCTATTTTAAAGCAGTGTTGCATCCTTAACTGCACCTCAATAAAGCTCCAAAAGGAGATAACGTCACACCTACCTGTTGGCGCTTACTGTGCAAAATCAGCTTTTCCCTTGTTATGATAAATCCAGTTTGCGCCAAATCTGCACAGCTCCTTCTCTTCGCTCTTTTGCTTCTCTTGTTGCCTTTTCCTGCTTTCAGCTCTAGAGCGGTAGATTGTGCCATAACCCTCTCCGTCCGCACTGAAGAAAATAGTTGTGGTTGAAGAGACGGACTTTAAAAAACACGTGTGCCCGGCCCCGCCCCTCACGGGAGGATGACCAATAGGAAGCTGCTGCGCCAGTTGGTGCTTCTGACTCATTGAGGATTTAATTTTAGACGGAAACACGTCAATGGATCCTCTTTCAACAAACTTTAAATACATTTGAAATGTTTTTGAAAACGAAAATGGCAGGAAAAATTGTAAAACAACAATGTCAAATTATAAAATTCATAAACTACAAGTGATAGTGAGCAATTTCCTGACAGATTTTCACCAACAAGAGATTTTCTCTGTTTGAATGTCAATATCACAAAAATTGCACTGGGCAAACACAGGGTGGCGCTATTCACTTGCAGAGAATACAATTCAAAAGCTGTTTGTGTCAAATACTTTCAATCTGTTCTAGTCTACCAGATAGTTCTGTTGAAGAAGAGGAACATTTTAAAATGGAGTCAACATGAGATTTTTCATGATTTTCTGAACTCTTTGCCATGTAGACAATTCATAAATCAAGAAAACAACTTTAAACATAGATATGATTTCACAAATACAAATATTTACAACTCCTTGACTCAACCAAATTATAGTATAAATTATATTAAAATTATAGTATAATCCACGTTTTATCACTGGGGAGATTTCTTTCTGTTTTTATAAAAAGTTTGTTGTTCAAAAGACCTCACATTTTACATTTTTTTTGGTGAAACATGCATCAGAGCAACGACATCTTGATGTGAAATCTGATGAAAAAAACATTGGTTTGTGAACTGAAAGTTATTGGAAAATGGGAGCTTCTCCCATATAGGGCAATATTTTAAAAAAACTGATTTAAAATGCTCTTTAAATTTGGTGTGTACTTTGTGGGTCACAAATAAGTCTGCAGCACTGGTTTTTGAGTAATTTCAACAGTCACATGCCCCTTGCCGCCTTTTCTTTTAATGGATGGCACATGGTACCGTCCGTCTTCAGGATGTCTCTTCCTGTTAAACGCCTCTGCACTCAGCATGGGCACCGGCACCCATGTGGTCTCGTTGAAGAAGGCGTAGTCCACCTTGTAGGGCTTCTTCCCCACTTTTAAAATGTCCTTGAAGCGCTGACCCCAGCGGATGTCTGCTGGTGTGTAGGTGGTGCGTGTCTGGTGGAGCATTCCCGTAGAGTCTCCTGTATAAGTGAAAGAGACGACCAGCTCAAAGTTCTCCTCCAGGAGGTTGTCTGGATCCAGGCTGTACAGCGGACTTCCTGGTTCCAGCTTGTGGATGATAGTAGCTGGTGTCGTGAGGGCAATTTCTGGCTCCTCAATCTCCAGATCTTGGTATGACCACGCGATGAAACCCTGCGGCTGCTTCACACATCGGACTAGCTGAGCTGTGACGACTCCCTCCAGTATGTGGTTGCCTCTGAAGTCCCCGAGGCGCCATGACAAACACAGAACTCCATCTCGAAGGTTGACCACAGAAAACTTGCTGAAACCCACCGTCTGAGCCCTCTTTCGAGCAGATGCCATCTTGGCCAGAACAATGCCGATAATTATGGTATCAAGGAAGCAGCTGAATAAATCTTGAACTGTCACAACTACGATGGCAACAACACAGTACTCATTCATGTACCTGAAGCCATAACCGATGGTTGCTTGGGTTTCCATAGAGAACAGAAAAGCCCCGGTAAAGCTTCGAACATTCTCCACACAGGGTTTGTTCTCCATGCTTTCAGTGTCTCCGTTGACATATGCAATGAGCCAGTAACCAAGGCCAAAGAGGAGCCAAGAGATAATGTAGGAAAGGAAAAAGGTGAGGAACATAGTCCTCCAGCGGATCTCTATAAGAGTGGTGAAGATATCCACAAAGTATGTTCTCCAGTCTCCTGGAGCCTTCAGGAACATTACAGGGAACTTGCCATCCTTCTTCATGTACTGAACCTGCTTTTGTCTTTTGCCCTTTTGCTTGTCTAACGTGTGGATTGTGGTGCAGCAGGTTTCAACAACCTGCTCCTCTCTTTCAGTGCTCATTTTGATACAGGGGACACCGCTGTAGAAAGACAAAAAAATTAGGAATTTATCTATTTTCATTGTGTTTTTAGAGTTCATTTAACAGTTTGTGAGTGTGCAAATGAAGGAGAATAACATGTGACATCAATCCCTGAGTTTCTTGGACGTGTTTGCTCAACAGGAGTCTTCATGTTTGAGCAGACAGCCAAGGTCATAGTGAGCCTCTGGCTCTGGGTGGAAAATATCTCAAATATCAGCCACCTCTAGGTGTTAAAATAACATGAATGATTATTTACTAGAAATCTCTTTACCACCCAAGACCCACACAGTTTAGACAAAAGCTGCATTTTAATGCTAAACATTTCCTTTTGATTTCAGTTATTCATAAATGGAGCACCTTCCATCACCATTCAAGGAGGCCCAGTGCTGTACACAATGTTACATCAATAAATAAGAATTCAAGGATGAAACATAAAAAGGATAAAAATAGTTACACCAGAGTTTAAAGAAACATTAGAAAAGGTCAGCTATAGGCAGGTAATAAGACACGGTAGTGGAGGAACAGTTCCGCTTTAAAGCTCTTCAGAAGGATAGCCTCTCCAACAACCGGTGGCAGTTTATTCCAGAGTTTAGAGCCAACACAGCAAACGTACGGTCCCGCCAGAACTTGCACTTGGTTCTCAGAACCAGCAACACACACTGGTCCGAACAAAGACTTCCGAGGGGAATGTTTTAAAAGTAAAACTGAAAAGGTAAGAGAGGGAAGTACCTGCAAGTGACTTTAATGTAAAAACAAGATTTTTTATAAAAATCTAATTTTTGACTGGCAGCCAAGTGAAAGAAAACAAAATCGGGGTTATATGCTCGAACTTCTTGGCACCACATTTTGCACATTCTGGAATTTGAAGCAGTTGCAGCCTCGTCACTGAAATCAAAAACAATTATTCCAGAAAAAAACTTTCATTTTTTTGCTCAGGAAAAACTATTTTGCGCATCCTACATCTGATTTTTATGGCAAATATTAGCTGTTTGAAGCTAGATATCAGATTGCTTTTGTCTGATTTAATGGTGTTATATCCTTTTCTTTCATATATATTTTTTTAAATCTAGTTTTTTAAAAAGATTTCCATCATAGATTTATCGTCCTACAGAGATTTGACCTCCTGACAAGATTAACTTTGGTTTTATTTGTTGTTTTAAAGACTCCATCATGGAAAATCTCTTTTTAAATCAGTTTAGCTCAAATCATTAGTCTTCAAATGAAATTTTCATTCGCCAGTGGGATCCCATCCAACCGAAACTGATCAAACAGCAGTTCTTAAACTTTCATTAAATTGATTGTTCAGAGAAACTGCGAAAATTACAAAAAGGTTCATTAAGCTTGACCTTAATATTAATTATTAAGCAGGTTGTGTTTTTTTTATCTGTTCTGCCCTCATGAGAGTAAATTATTATCCATCAATCACCTCTGAAAGCATTCACCTCAAATGTGACCACACGTGTTAAACTTTAACCACACGTTTCTCTTTTCTGAACACATACCACTGGATTAAGAACAATTGAAGCGTTTTCCTCTGCCTTACTTCATTGATTTGCTTTTTTTTTTTTACAAATATTTTATTTTTTCACCATTCAGTAATGAGACGTGTCCTTCCTTTCAGTCAGACACTGTTTTACTGCTTAATTGAGACAAATGAGAACATGTAAAATGTTTATCTTATCAAGAGATTTCATTTTATAGCTTGTGCAGTTTAATTATACAACCAGGCTCTTCTTTTGTCTCTGCTAACTGTGTTCACAACAGCGTGTGCCAGGTGCGACTTTACTGGAGATTTCCTGTCAGTCGAACACAATAAAAAAAAAATCTCTGATTAGGTCACTGAACAGGTAGCTCTCTATGAGATAAATATTACTCAGATATGAGATATTTGGAAACAGAAGTTGCACGAGATGTTTTAAGTTGATCAAATGCTTAGTACATCTGTGATTTTTTTTTAAATGGAGTTATTTAGAGGTGTCATTTTCCATTTGACAACTTTTCACAGCACACCTATCAGGCAAGTTGATTAAAGATTTGTACTCCGATCAATTCATTTTTAACCCCCCCTAAAAAAAAAAACAAGGTGGGACATTACTGCATCATTTTAACCCACACCAAAAACATTAAAGAACATGTTAGTGCAGCACTAAATGCAGAAATGTATTCAGATTGTCCTTTCAAAAGAGCTTCAAAACTATTTTTTCACTGGAACGTATAGAAAAAATACTATATCAATATTTATTTCTGAGCATTTCTCACAGGAAGTTTAAGTTGTTTTTAAGTTCTCGACATATTTGTTTCCACCTGTGTCAGGTGACTATCGCAATAAAATGACAGGGATGGTGCAAAATATGCCGTTAACATACGTTACAGGGCTGCTTCAATAACATGCCATCTACGACTGAGTAAACAAGGACATTGAGGCGGGAAACAGACATACACTGCCAACAACTCTTGAGCGATAAAAGTGACAAATATCTATAATGACCTTGATCTTTTAGGATAACTTTAAAGTTAGAACATTTGTTTAAATAAACTTTGCTTGTTTTATTTTGAGCTCATTTTTATTTATTTTATTTCGTTTTACTTTAAAGTTTATGAATCAGTCGCCTTTTTGTTAAATTCTCCATGCTTCTTTGTTGTATCAGCCGACTGAAACTAAAATCTATATGCATAAATAAAAAGTTCATTTTGCAAACAGATTTGAACATTCCACTTCCTGTTCTGTCCTTTTTAATGTGGGGAAACCATTAGACAAACTGTATTATTTATTTACTATGCATTGAACGATGCAGGATAAAATACTACCTTAAATCAAAAAGACAAAAGGTGATTTATTTTCTTTATCCTGAAAGTTTAACCTAATTCTGTTATAAAAATTCTTAATTAGGAAACATTGAAAGCCCTTTAAGGAACAAATTTTATGGGAAAATCCAGTTACCTTTGAATGGAAATCACAGTGGTTCAGACGTCCTAAATGTTCATCAGCTTTGCCGGGCATCAGACAATGTGCTGAACAAGCTACAGTGACCTTAAGTTGGTCAAAGACCATGACATTGCTGGGGGCTGGCCTGGTCCTGAGGCAAAGTCCCATTTAGTTCTGATATCGCAGCGATCACCTTCCTTCTCATTGGAGGGTCCAAAAGGATTTATGACCAATGGCATGTTTTAGAATCTCTTCAAGACACAAACAAGCAAGCGTCCTCTAACAGTTTGTCCCAAAGATGAAACAGAAGTTATGAAATCAAAACTTTTTCCAAAGGATAGTAAAGGCGGAGAAGCATGTATGATTCAAGGTCATTGGGGGGACTATTTTCATTTTATTGAGTCCCTTCCACCCTCCATTATTTATTAGATATGTAGTTAAACTTTGATCCATGGAAGCTTTTCAATCAACAGGATTTTTCTTAATTGTCCACAATTTGATTCTGATAAGGAAAGATTGTTCTTAAACTTGACAACACAAACTAAATTTTAAACCACATTTACTGCTGCTTTAAAGTTTGGCAACACTCAACAACCCAGTTGTGGTTTAAAAATAGAACACGAACCAAGCGGCCCAATTCCCTGTTGGTTGTGTCACATAACATGTGAAGACACAGATAAGAGAAATTCCTTGTGATAGAGGAGAGTGCCACCCACAGGTAGTAACTCTATAAGCCAGAATCAAAAAAGCGACACTTCCTGAACTTTAAAATAATCCAAATGCTAAAGTAATAACAAAACAAATGTATGTAAATGCTTGTTTTAATGTATCATACCCTCAATGGGAATAAAGTAATCCAAGAGGTAATGCACTGGTACTTAAACAATAAGGAAGCATGCAACATTAGAAAAAAAGTGCACATTTTTTTACTAACAAATGAGAAGAATTGCACACAGTTGCATTTCTGAGTATTTCTTTCTTCAAATCGTTGTGAATCAGGAGCAGAGGCCATTTTTGTTGCCCTGGTAATGCTAGGTTGGGGTTGTGAGGGTTGTGTACGCTAGCCAAGTAAACAAATAAATGATGGGAAGGGGGCGGGCTTACCCTACACCAACAGTCCCACCTAAAACTCAGAGGCAAATTTCCTATAAACTCCTTCCGCTCTGCAGAAAATATGTCCTTGAAAACAATCATTTTTTGGGCTAAAAACGGTATAATCAAAATAAAAATAGCCTTTAGGAAAGCCTTTAGAAGCACTTTATTCAATAACAGGAAGAAAGCACCAGATCCACTTTATCTTTCTTCCTCATTACATCCTTACTGTCAAGGATGACTCCCAGAGGCCTCAATTCTTCACCTTTGTAGCAGAAATTACTGAAATAAATGCAATGGATTCAGGCGTCCATGGCTAGCTCAATAAAAGAAAAAATAAAACATCATCTGCAAAAAAAAAAGTATTTATCTAACCCTGGAAACATTTGAAGCACTGCTTCTTCAAGAACATTTCCCCAAGAAGTGAGCAAGATGAGACTGATGTTTTGCAGATTGAAACCTTCCCAGCTTGTAGCTTGAACAGTACGCAGCAAAGGCTTGACGCCCCATGTTTCGGAAGAACCTTCAGGACATGAAAGACACATCTCTGGTTTCACTAACCCATCCACTCTGTCCTCTGATCATCAGGATCAGAAATGCCCATCCAAGTTATTCATTTTGTTAACAAATGTGACTTAACACGAAAGCTGAGAAATTGTTATTTATTTTGAAAATTAACGTCCAAGAAGTCTTGTTGCACCAGATTTTGTGGTTTACACTGCCTGGATTGCAAGCCTCCAGCCACTCGTGCTCAAACATCAGTGTGCATTACAGTAAAAGAGGAGCACATTTTCAGAGAGCTTGACTTTCCGGAGATGGTTGAAAGGAAACTGAGCGTGAGTTTATCGCAGATGTTGTTAGAGCGGACAGAGGTAAAACTTTTTCACTTTTGCACTTTAAGGGGACAGTGTGGGGCGATGACTGTCAGATACATTCTTTTGGTTGTTGAACAGTTTTGATTATATTATATGAGCAATATTTTTGTTTTTCACATGCATATTGGATTTAGCAGTTATGCAAAAGCACTCACACAAATGCATACAAAAACTAGCTTCATTATCCAGCTGTCAAAACAGCTTTCAGTGGCCGGAAATGTGCTGTTTTGTCAAGCTTTTGTTCCAGGTTGACGTGTAAAACAGCAAATCTTTTCAGGTTCCACCTTTATAACCACCAGGTACAGCTCACTTTCCAATATGAAAGCTCAGTCTCTATTGTGCAAATGAGAACAGTAGTATAATGGGAAAGCCTGCGATGATAACAAATGGCAGATGGAGCAGCCTGTGTCTGCATGCAACAGGCATAATTACATAAGGTTTGCTTGTTTATGAAGCAGTTAATGAGGAAAAGGCTTCACAGCCTGCTGTAATTAATTTTGAAATAGGAATCCGAAGCTATTGTAAGGCATTGTTTCATTTCGAGTGCCTGTTCGAGTACCGAGTGGACAAACATTACAGATAGCTCTATTTAAGAGTCATGTCAGATGCCACATGGCTGTATTTGATGTCTTATGGTTAAAACAGTAGAGCAACATTTTTAAGATAAAAAAGCTGCAATTTATACCTAAATTAAAATGAAGAGAGCAGCCTTGTTAGTGGCTTGTCTGATCCTAGGTGAGTACATGTGTTTAGTAAAAAGCGTTTAAGTCATAAAACTGTCTTTTTAAGAATATTTATTCTCAGTTTTAGGAAGCAGGACCGTTGATTTGACGTGCACAACTCGCAGATGTTTGGCAAAAATGCTGATTGACAGGGAAATGCGATCCATGCCTCAAGATGAAAATTGCACTTTACCAATCTATGTACCATTTATCGAGTACGAAACGCTGTCTGTTGTAAGTAGCTTGATGTCTTGTATATTTTACAGCAAGGATTAAACACAAAAATATAGTCCTTTTTTTATGTGTCATGATTTGTCAATAAAGTAAAGTCTTTTTTGACTTCAGAACCCCACAGGATGTTGTGTATTTCTGTTTGTATAACCAACTTTCTTACACTTGTCTTTTTTTGTGACCAATCTGGTTGCAGAACACAAGGAGTCTCCGTCTAAACAGCCGTCTGAAAGCTGTGATTGTAAGCTCAAAACTAACTGAAAACAAACATGAAGGAAGAAAAAACCCATTTTACTGACTGACACATTTTCACTGATTGTCTCATAGAAATGGACTGATCCTGAGCTGGCGTGGGACACTTCTGTTTACCCGTATGATAAAGTCATGTTGCCAGTTGATAAAATCTGGACACCCGTGCTTCAAGTCACAAATGGGTGAGTTGACAGCAAATATTCCCAGTGGTCTTTTCACACTTTGTGGACTTCTTTGATTTATGCTGTTTCTCAATTATGCAGAATATCGACCAGCATGAAGCACGACTCTAATGATCTGCTGGTGTACAGCAATGGCACAGTGAATCATAAGGTACAAATTAATGCAGAGATCAACTGTGAAGTCAATCTGTTCAACTACCCCTTTGCTGAGGATGAATGTCCCGTTGCGATTGAAACGCTTTCAAGTGGAGGTAAGCTTCGCTTCATCTAAAAAAAAAATCCTCCGTCTGATGTTACCATTTGCAAAAATATCATTGAATGCAAAATTGATTCAGATGATCCTACATTTTCATTCTTGTAAATGATTTAGCTGTTTATTTAATTTTTTCCATTTAATTTTTCCATAACTGTCACACAGTTTGCAGTTATTTTGTATTCTTTTATTGCCTCGCCACTGAAACATTTCTGCAAAAGTGTCCTAAAATTTAGATGTAGAGTTAAGCCATCCATACATCCATTCCCTAAACTTGCTATATCCTTTTTCAGGGCCGCGAGGTCAGAGCCAATTGTACCTTTTTAAATATATAACACACTCATTAATGTACACAGCAAGAAACTGTTTTTTGATGAAAGCTTAATTTTATCCAGATTGTGTCACAACCTTGATACTGGATCGAGTCAGGTCAATCGATGGGTCAACAGGAGACTGGCAGACATTATATGCATATCTGAAGAAAAAACGTGAGGACCGTAATTTTATTGCAGTAAGTTCATCAGCATGCATGACAGCCATCTGTTTATTTGCTTAAAAGAAAAATAATTCCTCCAGCTCCTGCAACTGTGACAGTGCAAATAAATAACGTTTCCATCAGTTTATCAATAACTATCTGCCATGAGACTGGAAGGTCATGAGTTCAAATCCACGGCCGAGTTATGCAATGGGACTCTAAAAATGGGACCCAGTGCCTCTCTGTTTGACACTCATTATTAAGGGGTTGGATTGTGGGGTCAAAGCAGCAAAAGGTTCCTGAGTGCGGCTGTGTCTGCAGCTCACAGCTCCCTCTGGTGATAAGTCAAATACGGAAAGCAAATTTCACACACACCTAGATGCATTACAGCCAATGGGACTTGAAATTTAGAAGGACGATCAGTGACTTTTTTGTCTTCTCTTCACTCCAGGTGGGTTTGAAAATCAACTTTTCTAGCCCATTTATAACATTATTGGTGCCCACTGTTCTGATCATCGTGGCTGATTTTGTCAGCTTTGCCCTGCCGCTGGATGGACGTGGACGCAATGGGTTTAAGGTCACTCTGGTGCTCAGCTTCGTCATGTTCCTCAATCTGCTCAACAGTCAGCTTCCCGGAGATGGGGAGTGTAGTCCCATAATACGTGAGTTCCCCTGTGAAGACTCAGACACTTTTCTTTTCCTGCTAAATAGCCAACCATCCATCTTGTGCGTGCCACAGGAATACACTTTTGTGTTTGCTTGGTCTTCTTGGTGCTGAGCCTGCTGGTGTCTATGGTGCTGACTCGTCTGGCCCATGATGGGACCCTCATTTTATTCTCCCCGTCAAAACGTCTGGCACCCCAAAACACAGAAGACAATGAGGAGAAGGATGATGAAGGTGAGTGCACCAAAAGAGTCCAAAATGTGAGTGAGGTGAAGGGAGTCTCGGGTGTTCTGAGCGTTCTATCGCTTCGGTCTCTGCAGAGCTGAAAGCAGACATCCACGTCATTCAGCCGGATGGCCCTGAAGACGTTCAGATGCTCAGAAAAGTGGTGAAGTTCCTTCAGAGTCTTGAAGACAAGGAGAACAAGAATGAGCGTAACTACAAATTTGCGGACAAACTGGACAAAATCTTCTTTTTGTTTTATTTAGTTTTTGGGCTAATCTATATTTTTGTAATGTTTGGGATAATGGCAGCTTATAAATGCAGCGTGGATCATTTTCAATTCTGGTATTAACACAGCAATGTTCTTGGAGACCTCTCATCTAGTATACATTGACTCTGACAAATACCCTGGAACCGGGAATCAAGGATTGTACTTCTGGAGTTTCACTGCATTTTTTTTCATGAAAGAAGAGAACAGAAAATAAAAAAAGATGGGATTTTGACTGGTAGCAGTTCATATTTATGAAATCCTTGATTTATTCTTTGTCTTTGTTATATTCAACATTTTATTTGTCTTTTTCATTTAGTTTCATCATTTTATGGTGTCCTATCATTATGTTGTTTATCTTTGTGTGCCCGCGGTCCCATTTGCTGCCGGAGTCGTATTTTCCCCCAGGATTTTTCTATCTAGTTAATTAATAACACATGCATGGTATACCAGCTCGTAAAAAAGGCAAAAGATCACATTTGTCCTAGAAATTTGATTTAAAGTTAGATCCCATTTTTAGTAACACAATAAATGAAAAACTTTTTGTTTCAGCCTGAAATGGAATTTTATATGAAATCCCCAAAGGACAGAATCCAGGCATAAGTTACAGACGGCTGAGATGCTGACATATTGGGACCTGTGGAGACAAACACATTTCTTTGGTTCTGTTAAACACCCATACATTTAATCATATAATTTTTTTGTATTATTTAATTATGTATTTGTTTTATCATATCAGAATTAAAATATTCCATATACTTCTAAACAACAACCATTGTTTCATGTTTTGCTCGACTCGTTCAGTTCCATCTATCCATTCATCTTCAGAACCCGCTGAATCCCCTTAGTGGTCAAGGGGCAGCTGGAGCCAACCCCTATACACACATACACAGACCTAGGAGCAATTCCAAGTCATCAGTTAACCTATGAAGTATGTTTTTTGAGTGGAGTGTCTTGAGAAAACCCACACATGCACAGGGAGAATATACAAACTCCATACAAAAAGGTCCCAGCTGGGATTTGAACCAGAACCTCCTCGTACCCTGACTTTCTCAATTATGGCTTTTCAAAGGTGCTTTTATAGCTCAATGACTCTTCAGATGTTTGTGTGGGGATGTAAAGTGCTGTCACTCTCATCAGTAAGTTACATTTGTGAAATCCTCCATTATAGTACAAAAGGTTACATAAGTTAAAAGAGTAATTTCTGGCAAGTTTTTTTATGTCGATTAATTAAGGTTCTTATTCATCCAGGTGAAGTTGTCTTGAAGTTGAAAAACTTTTATTGCGGCATATGTGTGAAATCTTTCAAATTCCTGATAAATTGTGTTTTCAATATTGAGTCCATGATCTTGATCTCCTGATTTTTTGTTAATTGATGACTTGTTGTGATCTCATATTCACCTGCAATGTGCACACGTCTCAAATCTGTTACAAGTAGCTTGAAATAATTCATATAACATTCAAGAGTAAACTAGGCAAAAAATAAAATACAAAAATGAAAATTACTAATTTGATTGTTGTGGTATTGTGAAATAAAGTGTGTGAAAAATGTAGGTTAGAAAAGTAGGTTATAGACTGAAAACAAAAAAAAAACGTATAAAGGCTTTATGTATTTACATGGAGGGGGGGGGAAAGATTACTTCAGTGATCTCTATGTGGTAGAAGGAACTTTCTCAAACTTGGATGCTTGTTTGATGCCATCTAGTGGCAGAATCTTTTAGTGCACACAGGTGAACACAGCTGATAACTAAACATCCGCTCAACATTAATGGTTCGTTTATATCAGCTCTATGAATAAAGATGGTATTTTTTTAATCGTAGTGGTATAATATACAGCTGAATGGTGAGGCTTTTTTCTTATTTTTCCAAGTGAGATTCCTGCCTGATCAAAAAAACAAAAATCCTTTATTGTGTCAAATTATATTTGACACTTGGTTTGGAATTATTGTAATCATGATGACATGTAGCTTTCTGAATTTATGTTTCCATTAGTTTTTAATTAGGATAGTGTGGGGATGATAGTGTTTAGGATGTAAACAAGCCAGATATTCTGTTTGCTTGTTTACATCCAGTTTTCAACAAAATATCAAATATTTGCTTTTAGTATTGATTGGAAATAAAATAAGCTGATTTGACTGTTAGAGTATTGTTAGAACTTTAAAGTGTGAAAGATACAGAAAGACCAGCAAAGCACCTCGGTCGTATTTTCATTTAAATCATGGACAAATACGCACTTTTCAAGAGTTCAGTGAGTGTCGTCAAAGAGAAAGAGGGGGAAAAAATCTGAAACAGTTGCTTATTGACATGTTTTTATTTATTATTGTTTCTTTAGTAACCTGGTTCAAGCTGGTAGTCTTATAAGTGAAATTGTAACTTCTGTAAGTAACTTCAGTGAGGCACATATATTATACATATATTATATTTCTATTTGTAAAATCATGGCAAATCTAGAAACAACCAGTGTTAATTTGAATATTGCACCCAAGTGATACATTTTTGTTTCATTAAAAAACAGACATTTTGTAATGACATCCATAAACAATGTAACCAGAAATTATTTTCTCCCACAAAAATTCACATAAAAAAATATGTTCTTCCCGAAAACATTTTAAGACTGAAGCTGAACCATGAAGAAAAGAAATACATCCACAATAACAGAAAAGTCAACCTGTGAAACAAGTCCAACTTTTTATTATTATTATTATAAATTCCCCTAAAATCCTCAGGAATGAAAACACACTGACATAATCTGACCAGCAACCTTCTACATATTAATAAAGCAAATATACTTGAAACTTCCAGCAATGAGCTCCTCGCTTTCCTTTCCTTTCTGTTCAGCTTTCAGGACCTGCTGGTTTCTTCATAGCCTTTATTTGGGAAACAGATATAAACATGAATTAAACAATAATCAAATTTTTTCACAGATGTCAGATCAAAATTATACATACCTTTTTAAAGATCTGGGTGCTGATGTAGCTTGTTGCAATGTTTCTTAGATTCGATTTTCCTCCCAGTCTGCATCTGACATAACCGTACAGGTTGGCCCATTGTAAAACTAAACCCATGATCACCACAGCCTAGGGGGCAACAAAAAGTTAAAATATCAATCAAGCCAGTTGTAATTCAGAATTAGTTCACTGTATCTGATACTTGTGTGCAAAAGCTAAGAACTGACCAGCCATTTAAGATCCAGGGAAAAGAGGGTGCTGAAGAGAAAAACGACCCAGAAAAGGGGGCACACAGTGAGCCCCAGCCAGAAAATCTGTGATTCAGCACTAAGCACCACGTTCCCACCATCTTCCTGTTCAGAGAAGTACACAAGAAAACCTTTCATGTATTCATGTGTCGCAGTCTATGATAAGGATGTCAAAGCCACCGTTTTCTGTTACATTGCTGTCAGCTGGCCAGTAGAAACTCTGCAGCTACGGTTGCAGGTGTTTCATTTTCCTCAAAGTACACACTGGGATAAAGCTGACTCTGTGTCACATTCACTATTCAGATACTTTCTGGGGTGCATATCATTTTACAAAGAGCTGAAGCTATTTCCTGCCAAAGACACGTTGGATTGTTAGAAGGAAATCTGAAGATCCTGTTTTTCCACAAGTGGAGAACATTTGAGAAATTGTTTAATCTATAAATAAGCTATTCAAGCTATAATTTATCCAGTCCATTCACAGTTGATAACTTCTGATCCCTAAGAACTGACGCTCACTTTCCGTGACTCAAACATCCAGCGGCTCTTCCCATCTTCATCCACTTGATTCCACCATCGAAGACCCACCAACAATCTGCCAGAAACATTCTAAAATCCAAAAAGAACATTAGTTTCTCTACTATGCTTTATTCTAAAGCATTTTATTGGTTGTTTTTTGTGTTTGCTTTCGCAATTGTACACATTTAGCTGACAAACATGTATACAAGTAAAATTATGTCATTGCACGTCTCAATATTATCTGTTATAATAGTGTGGAATTATCTGTTATATTCCATCATGTCCCCATTTTCCTTTTTTTAAAAACTACATATCCAACTGCATATTAATAAAATGTAAATTAAAAAGCAAAAATGTTTAGTAAATGTAAAAAATAAACATAGTACTCAATTTTTGCATTAACACAATCTGCTCCAAAAACCTTAACAGTCCAGAAGTCACATGACAGCAAAAGGATGATGGTGACCATGCAGGCAATGAAACGGCCGCTGAAGAGGTCGCACAGGAGATAAACCACTATGGCACTCGTCCGGAAAAAAAGGTGAAAGAACGAAGCTACAGGACGCCTGAAGCACAAATGAGTGGCTCATTATTTATTGCAATCATAATTATTAAAGAACTGTATTTAAATCAGGGCCAATTACCTAACAGTAGGCCGCCTTTGTTTGAAATTGTCCTCCTCTTCTTCCCCGAAGAGAGGAGAGTACTTTGAGTCCTAAAACCGCGACAAACATTCGGTACAATATCTTAAAAACAACTGTTTCATCTTATAATTTCAGTAATATATTTGAATTTTACGGAATAAAGATAATAAAAAAATATGACTTGTTGACATAAATAAAAACGAACAATAACTTCTACTTTGTACAAACACGTAATTAATGGTTGTTCACCTGTTTCTGCATTTTGATGATGACGGATAGTTCCTGGTGACGTGGTTGTAAACAAAAGCGTGTGCTAAGGACCAGCCGTGGGTCTGTTCTTAAATTTGCCTGTATTAAAAAAACGTTTACTATTTACAATTTGAATATTGGTTTCAAAATACATTACAAATATGCTGTTGAAAATTCAAATTATATTTTTTCCTTTTTTTATTCAGTGGATATGTACGTGTTTCTTGTAACTTATAACTTGTAACTTAAGACCCTTATCGAAGAGTCCAAAGCAGTAAATGAAACGCTAAATGTCCATAAACCTTAAAAAATGTAATTCGAGTTTGTACAAATCAACAACAAATAACTAAGTAACTCATTTGTCTGTTTATGTATTTGATATTGTACAGTTCGCTCCGTGAACATACTATTTATTTATTTGTAAATATGTGTTATTTTTCTCAATATCTTTCTACCATTCCATCAAATTACCACTAGGTGGCACTACTGTCCATCCATCCATCCATTTTCCAATCCGCTTCATCCCTTTCGGGGTCACGGGGTTGCTGGAGCCTAACCCGGCTACTCATGGGCGAAGGCAGGGTACACCCCTGGACTGGTTGCCAGGGGTCGCAGGGGCCACAAACACACACCCATGCACACTCACATGCACACCTAGGGACAATTTAGATTAACCAATGAAGCATGTTTTTGGACGGTGGGAGGAAGCCGGAGTACCCGGAGAAAACCCACGCATGCACGGGGAGAACATGCAAACTCCACACAGAAAGGTCCCCCAGCCAGGACTTGAACCGGGAACCTTCTTGCTGTGAGGCAGGAGCGCTAACCGCTGCGCCACCGTGCAGCCCATACTACTGACCACACTCTTCTTTATTTTCACCAGCGAGTAAGTTAGTTTAATGATTTGAACTCGTTTTCATGTTTGTATTCATTGTGCTTGGATTAATAACAATGATATGGAGAACATGTTTTCTTAATCACCGATACTGTAAAAAAAAATAATTCAAGCTCTATTTATTTATTTAGATTTTATTTGAAAATACATAATTAAATCGTACAAGAAGAGCTATAGAATACAAGGCGTCATTATAAGTGACTTCTAAAAAATAAAATTTGCTTTCATGCAGTAACATGCTCACACTAAAAAAAAAACAAGTAATTATGTAAGTAGTAATAATGTATTTCCTTACTGGCTATTTGACATAAAAGATATACTCAACTTATAAATCATTTTATACAAAACCTTTTAATGTCCTAAGAACTGCCTGAACACATTTAAAGCTACAGTTTTATGAATTCAGAAACACTTCAAATAGACTGGCAACAGAGTGCATTCTGTAAAATATGCCAAAAGGAAGTCCCACATTCACAATAGCAGCCCACATGTTAAATTTGTAGAATTCCACTTCTGTGTCATGATCAAACTGGGGGCGAGCACCAAACGCCGGCATGATCCATAGCTGGGAAAGACAGACAAAAAGGCTTAGTATTTGTGATTGTTTCAAAACTAAACGTGTGAGAAAAATTACTCACGATGATGTTCCCCAGCAGCAAAAACACGCAGATCTCTCTCAACACTCGTTTCCAGAGTAGTTTGTGTTTGTGCTCACTTGTACTGCTGTAATTTTGAGCAGCTGTGACAGGATATGGTTTTGCAGCCATTTCCCCTCTTTCCAGGGTGCTCACATTTGTTTTTTCCAAAGTACTATCTTCTGCTCCCTCGAGGCTGCCCTGCTCCGGTTTTTCATTGCCGTTGTTGTCCTCTTTTCTCGGTTCCAGTAAGTATGGATTTTCGATGACAGTGACAGTCTCCTCCAATTCATGGAAGGGCTCTCGATGCAGACCTTCAATGATAAAGAAGTTCTGCAAGCCCAGCTGGAGCACCATCAGTATACCCCAGGCCAGGTTGAGCCTGTTCAGGTGTCCTTTGGCTCCAGTGGCAATCGTAGCGATGATGGAGAAGTAACTGATGATGAACTGCCCCATAGAGGCCCCCACTAGTAGTCCCACATCCAGGCTGCGGGTGGGGTTTTTCTCTGACACGCGCTCCCTGTGATCCACCTTAAAGATGGCACAGCCGATCACAGTGGAAACAGACATCAAAGTCACTATGACAATATTCATGATGAAATGCATCATCACAGCATGGTCATTAATATCATCATCATCAGACCTGTATGTTTTCATTTCAATCTCATACACAATGAATGTAGCCAAGCCTGCTATCACTAGAAGGATTCCCACGACGGGGCCGATAAAGATGTCTTTGAGGGTGAATTTGAAGTGGTGCTTGCTGTGTTCGGACGCTACCCGTCCGACATTCTTCCACATGACAAAAGACATGGCAGAGGCAAAGAGGCTGTACTCGATATTGAAAGGGTAGAGATAGTAATAGGCTTCCTTGAAGACTCCACATGAGGTGTGGCTGCATTTACATGACTCGTCTCCATAACCAGCTGTGGGGTGACAAAAAAAGATTTTTCAGTTGTTGATTCCTCACAGAATACAATGTGAGAGGCTTCATGTGCTTCAATCACCTTTGCTGATGTACAAGCTTCTGGCAGACATTTTTGTGACATTATCCTCATGGTCGGGAAGAACTGTTTGGTGAAGCGACTCCTCAGTGACTGCCGTCATCCATAAAACTAAATTTGTGGAAAGGGTGAGCATCAGGCCACAGCTAAAACACCAGAGAGAAAGAAAAAAAATAATCATGTTAAATTGGGTTTCAATCAAAAACTGTTTTGAAGAATGACATTTAAAAGCATCTACCAAGACATTGGTTGGAAATTGCCTTTTAATTTATGTTATTTTCTTCTTGAAATTACATGTGGATTCTAAGAAAATGTTAATTCTGCTCAGCAGTGGCTCAAGTGGCGGAAGTATGCGGTTGCACCGTTATGAGTTTACCATCAATTATCTGGGTAGCGCTCAATTACTTAAGAGAGAAATGAAAAAAAAGAGGAACACCTACCATGAAATGTTCTTTTGGAGCTGAGCGCAGTCTTTCGAGTGGATCCACAAGAAGTATGTCTGCAAGTTGAATCGACAATGATGTTATTGTTCTGCAGCCAGATTAAATGAATCACTCTGGAATTTCTTTCTTTTTTTTTTTTTTCTTTTTTAGGGGGGTCTCATTATTACCTGCACGATAACAAAGACAAGTTGTACCACCGGGAAGGCTACTTTAACAGCTGAATCACAGTGAAGGTATCCGACATAACTAGCAATCTTGAAAATGTCCATAATGATACTGAGGATCCCAAAAAGCACAAGTCCTCCTAAAGAAAAAAAAAGGTAAATTTTGAAAGGAAGACAAATATTTAACAAATATATAGAGATTTTTAGATTAAATTTAGTTTACCTCTGAGCCATATGGGTCCAGCATGCTCATCCTTGTAGATAACAGCGTTTTCTGTCCTGCGCATGTAGATGGTGTAGTAGATCATCCAGATGGAGGTGAGGAGGATGAGGATGATGAGAAAAACTTGCAGATCTGAGGTGCTGATTTTAACATTAACAGAGGCGCTCCCACTGACTAAGGCACATCCCAGAATGAGAATGTTCAGACAGATGAACACAGACAGCATCCATCCCCAGCTCCGACCCCGGTCCCGACCAACTTCAGAGGAGATGTTCAGCTCGGGTTCGTTCGCAGCTTGACCTGCTGCATTTATGTTGTTGGAGAGGTGCGCCTCCTCCATATCTCTGTCTTTGGCTGTCATCTTGCAGGGTTCACACAGATTTCCGGTGGCCAAACATTCGCATGGGTATCCAGGGTTGAAACACATGCCTTCTCTCTCTGGGATCCTTCACAAATGAGTC
Organism: Adrianichthys oophorus; assembly: GCA_036245035.1. Taxonomy (NCBI): domain Eukaryota; kingdom Metazoa; phylum Chordata; class Actinopteri; order Beloniformes; family Adrianichthyidae; genus Adrianichthys; species Adrianichthys oophorus. Next base: position 12,776,943 of record BSAI01000125.1, on the reverse strand, counting down.
AGTGCCCTGCACCTGGAACCAGATATGAGATATTTCAGGTTTATCAGCTACACCCGCTCATTGGGTAAATAAAGGCAAATCCCTCTGCTTCATCACCAAAAAAAAAAAAAACAGAATTTCTTTGCATCACAAATCTCCTCCCTCTTTGACAGAACCCTCAGTGACATAAGGAACTCATTCATTTTCCAATCCGGGAGGAAGCCGGAGTACCCGGAGAAAACCCACGCATGCACAGGGAAAACATGCAAACTCCACACAGAAAGGTCCCCCAGCCAGGACTTGAACCGGGAACCTTCTTGCTGTGAGGCAGGAGCACTAACCACTGCGCCACCGTGCAGCCCAACATAAGGAACTCTTTTAAACTAACAATCAAAAAGCATGCAAAGTGAAACAAAAAAACAGAAAGCACTTTTTTGGTGATAAAACCAAAAGTTTGGGGATTTATGTGAGCCTACCTGATGTAGAGAGATCCTGACAGTAGAGGAAGCTGTCAGGGCCTTTATATACTCCCAAAACACAGGTGTTTCTGTGCAAAGGGTCATAAATGTCCTTCTGTTTTGCAAAACAACATATTTTCACCAAACACAGTGTTGAACTCATAATATTGTATAAAATTCAAAATGCAGTTTCAGGAATATTTTTGTCTCGAGTCCACCCCCCACCCCCCGAAAAAAACTATATTTCTATTTTTGTCTGATGGTAATTTTTTCTATTGTACATTTGAATTGTTGGCATATCCTTCACGCAATGATGGATTATCTCTTTACATAGCAACAAGCATATGGCCACAAGCAGCCAAAACAATTTAATCCACCTTAAACTTAATCTTTTAAGCAATTGGAAGTTTGGTGCAGGAAAAACCTGATTATCCCCTATGTCTTTTGGCATAGATGTTTTGCTTTGGTATGTTTTCTAAGAATTATGATGCTTTGCAAATGTATTCTACTTATTTAATAGGTAGGGCAGGTGTTATTCAAGTTGCGATGAATAAGTACTTTGTTCCAAAGATGCTTGTGCTTTGTAATTTCCTAATGATGTTGAGGCATTCTAAAATCTGAACAGATTCTGAATAAAGTATTAAAAGCAGCATTTAAATGTAACCTAATGATAATCTTGCATCGGAATGCTTCACAGCAAACTGTTTTCACTGCAGACTATTTGATACTTGCAAAGATTTCAAATCTTTTCTTAGACATTCAAGATATTTCAAGCTTTCTAAGAATCAGCTCAGTCAGGAAGCTTTTGTCTCATTAAGATCTAGAAACAAGGAAATTATTATGAAAATTAGTCTAAATCCTTTTGGTCTAAACTCTTGACAATATTTAAGACAAAAAAAACTGATGTTTCTCCTTAATTTTTGGTAGATATTTTATGGATGTTATTTTAAAGTTCAATATATGTGGACAAAAATAATTGGAAACAGAAATTTAGATTTATGTACAAAGAATAAGTTCGTTTTAGAGTTTATGAGGATTTATTAAGAACTTCTACCATAATTGTATTTTCAGTCTGTTCACATTTTGTTAGAAAATGATTAATTTCCACTAATTACTCAAGTTTATTGTTATTATGATTAAAATGAAATACATTTATGTATATAAAAACTCAAAGAATACAAACAATTTGCATAGAAGTAGCAACAATTATTATAATTGGGCAATTGGGTAGCTTATTTTTCTCTTTTTTGAATGCTTGTGTGGAACTTTTTTTTCTAGATTTTGAAAAGTATAAATGAGACAATTTTACAATTTTCTATGTATTTTCCCCTTAATATTAGAGTTCTTTTTGCAGTCTTGAATGAAATCAGACAACAGAGCCTTTTATTCAGTTCAGGGATGTCAAATGTCCGTTTTTCTGGATTTTGATGACCTGTCCGATGCGGACCGCCTCGCCCATGGGGAGCAGTGTTTTCCCTGCGTCCTAAGGCGCCGTTGCGTCCCTGGAAACCACCGACGCGCTCCATTTGGCGCAGCTCCATCAGGCAGACATGGCTCCCTCTTTGTGAAGCAGCAGGGACAAACCCTCTGCAATCGGCGTGCTGTCATGCCTGCATGACGGCTGCCATGGTGGCGGTGCTGAGGAGACGACATGGAGTCGCGCAGAGTAGGTTGATTCCGCGCCATGAATGACAAATACCACAGAGCGGCCCGGGATGGCTACCTGGACCTGCTGAAGGAGGCCACCAGGAAGGATCTCAATGCACCGGACGAGGATGGAATGACACCGACGTTATGGGCCGCTTACCACGGCAACCTGGAGGCTCTGCGGCTCATCGTGGCCCGGGGGTGGGTATGGATGGATGGAGGGGAAGACGCAGGACCAGAGATTCAGCCAAAATACTCCCATCAAAGGATTAATTTTGATAGATCAGCATTTTTTTCTTATTTATTTATTTTGACAACTTGGGTGGCTAAGATGCAACCAAAGAAGCACCAGTTTACTGTTAAATCTCAAATGCAATTTGGCTTTTATTCTAATTGTTTTATACATTCAAATAGATCCAATAATAGACAAAAATGTCATTGCTTGATGCACCCAAAGGCTGTTTTTTGGCAGGAGAGACTTTTGAAGGTGCAGCTTTTATTTTACAAACCACTAGGAGGAGGAGCTCTGACTCTAAACCCAACTCATAAATACATCTTTAAAAAAAATAGTCTGAGTAAACCTAGACTCAGATGTTATCACAGTTTGGAGCGTGCATGCTTTGATTGCTGAAACGGAATTTTTTCTTTCTCCCAGCTGAACCATTGAGCACAACGGCACTGTTGAAGGTCAAATATCACTTTTTTGTCTGGCATGAAAAGCACATGTGTCTCCCTTCTCAGAAAAGAGACTCCACAGACAGGCGTCACTCTCACAGCTTGTTAAACGTGAGCAATCAGAGGGCTTTTGTCGGCTCAGTTTATCAATTTTGGGCATACATTGCACTGTTACCTATAGTATTGCACAACAGTAATTATTCATTGATAATTTATTCTGTTTTTAAGTAAAATATTAACCGAATGTAGTTTTATGGAAACATTCTCTGATTTGGTGGGCTCAGCTCAGAAAAACTAAAATAGCTTTGCAAAAAAAAAAAAAAATGAAAGAAAAGTTCTGCACTATAAAATGCAAATAATGTCAAAAACTGGACGATAAACGAGACATTGACTAAGAAATCAGCATAGATGCTGCAGCAGTGTCATCCTAGCAGTAATAGCATTCCTATATCATCAGACACAAACAACTAAATTGCATGCAGTCCTAAAATGAAACATGTCACACTCACGAGATCTGATATGACAAAGAAAAGCTTGACTTAGCATTACAAGTTCATGGGAAAGTTACCTTTCTTTGCTATATTTGGCATGTTAATCTTGTCGGGCTTCCTGTAGTAACTTAAAACTGTCAAGGGGATGGGATAATAAAGAGATCATAATGTGATAACGAGCAGAGAAGTGAGACGGAACTGCTGCGCTCAGCTTTTTATCACAGACATAAATATAAATGAACTATGACACACAATGTCATCACAAACAGTATAATGGCTTTTTACCTTTCTGTGTAATCTTAGCTCAGATGGTAATAAATGTGACACTTTGCTAACTTCATTCCCATGTCTGCTCTGTGCTTTTGATGTCATTTTCTTGTCTGATTTTTGCTGTGCTGTTGCTGTTTGGTCTCTAAATCCACTTTGCTGAAATCAGAGTGGAGCTTTGGTAATCGCCGATCGAGCACATGTTCCTTGAGAAAACCTTGTGCCACCATCAATAATATATGTGGCTGCGTGGACATAGTTTCATGTCCATTTGCTCTAAATATTTTAAGCCTGGATGTTCCTGCAAGATAGGATGAGAGTATTTTGGTCATCTTTTGAGACAACATACCAATTAAAAAAATCCTATATTGAAAAAGACAAAGCAATGTTAAGAATTTCCTGTTGAAATTATGTCACTTAAGTTTAGTCTGGTTGATGCAAAATAGGTGCATATCATAATTAAATCATGCTGCTTTTAAAAATCCATTTTAAATAAAAATGTGTTTACATTTTAGTAAAAACTTCTAAAGAAAACCTGTGAAGTAGTCCTCAAATTATGATTGTTTTGGGAAAAGGAAATGTAGATAGATAAAAACCCAAAAAGCATTTCACTGACACATCATTCAACAAGGTGTGCAACTCTTTGTTCTGACTCGAGGAATTTTGTGTAACAATTGTGCTTTCTGAGCCAGCCATGTCGTATGTGGCCTCCCTTGAAACAGGATACATGCAGTGAAGCAGAAGTGCAGCCAATCCTGTGGTCATATTACAGAGCAGAAACAGTGCGACACTCATAGGGGTAACCCACAGGTCGCAGGCTGCATCTGTAGGGAAGAGTGTTTGGTGTAACACTAATAATGGCAATGCATGATTTTGAACTCGGTCTGTCTGAGCTCAATCTATTGTGAAAATGTTATTGTGCACGTCCTTGATAAAGATAAAGACTTTAAACTGTCAAATAACATCTTAATATTGACTTGTCAATGCTTAGTCAGGAGTGATTCGTCCCTTTGTAGAGCTTAAAGATGTAAATGTTCCTGTACTTTTTTTCTGATACATTTTCTCTTTTCAGAGGCAACCCAGACAAGTGTGACATTTGGGGCAACACACCACTTCACCTCGCTGCAGCCAACGGTCATCTCAATTGCCTTTTTTTCCTGGTGTCTTTTGGTGCCAACATATGGTGCCTGGACAATGACTATCACACACCTCTGGACATGGCAGCCATGAAGAATCACATGGATAGCGTGCGTTACCTGGATTCCATTGCCGCTAAGCAGACGGGTCTTAATCCAAAGCTGGTCAGCAAGCTTAAGGACCGCGCGTTCCGCGAAGCAGAGAGGCGTATCAAAGAGTGCGTGAAGATGCAAAGGAAGCACAGAAAGCGTATGGAAAGGAAGTTCCAAAAAGAGACGTCTGAAGCGTCTGCGTCGGACGCCATGAGTTTCTCCAGTTATACTAGCAGCACTTTTAGCCAGAAGCTACGTAACTTCAACACAACTACTGTCAGTGTGCCATATTCTCAGGTTAGGACTTTGTGGGACTTTGTCAGCTGCAGAAAACTTTGCCTAACAAGCTAAATATACAGAAAAAACATCTTGTACGTCAGTTATCCCACAGCAATAATTAAGAACAAAAGAATTAATTGAATAGTAAAATTGTAACATATTGAAAAACTTGTATCATAGACACCCGCCTATGCAAATCTTTGTTTTTGTCATCTTAGGCGACTCTTCATGCCACAAACCGAGGGAAGACAAAGATCCAGAAGAAGCTAGAGAGGCGGAAACAAGGCGATAGCACTTTCAAAATCTATGAAGATGGGAGGAAGAGTGTACGCTCCCTCTCAGGACTTCAGCTGGGTAACGATGTCATGTTTGTCAAACAGGGGACTTATGTCAACCCAAAGGATCGTGGCCGCCGCAATGTTCGTGACATGTTCCCAAGAGACAACGACAATGCCATTTCTCGTGCCATTAGTGAGCCGGACCTCCATGGGCCAGATGTGGACTATTCCGAGATCAGCACTGACTCTGGACACGATTCCCTTTTCAACAGACCCGGTCTCGGCACTATGGTCTTCAGGAGGAACTATGTGAGCGGGGGAATGTTTGACCTTGGTGGTGGTGATGCAGCCAGTGTGGCCCAGTCAGGTAATAATGTTCGTTTACGCAGTCGACTGCAGCCATACCCTAGTCAAGATGAAGACAGTATTGGCAGCGCACACAGCCTGCAGGAGAGGAACATGGAGGAACTTCCTTGGGAGGACGTCGATTTAGGACTGGATGATGATGATGAACCCAAGACAAATCCTTTGGAGGTTTTCCTTGCCACACAAAGCATGAGCGAGTTTTATTCCATATTCAAGAGGGAAAAGATTGACCTACCAGCTCTGCTGCTGTGCTCTGACCATGACCTCAAGAGTATTCATATACCTTTAGGACCGAGAAAAAAAATTCTAGATGCCTGTAGAATACGAGTGGAGACCATAGATGACCCAGACTGCATTGAGGATACAGAATTGTAAGTGATGGAGTTTGTAGAATTCTCTTTGTAGAATTTGAGATATTATTTTCTTGTATGTTGCCTTGAACCAATTATTTTAAAAACATTATAAAAATGAAAGCACTAATAAATGAGACAATTTACAGAAGACAATTTACATTGGAGTGGGTCTTTAAGTCATTTTAAGAAGTTATTTTTAGTAATTTCCAGTAAAACTTCTTTAGTTTGGATACGATTTAAAAGATTGTACCTAAAATTATTTTGTTTTTGATCAGACAGGCTGGATAACAAGTGCATGTTTTTGTGTTTACTCTGCAGATGACAAAAGTTGCAGTTGGGTCTCCTGCTGTGTGCTCATCCACATCTCAATGGTCAGTGGAGCGTTTGGGCATGCAGACAGAGAGGACTGAGTGATTTACATTTTGTACCTCTATGGCAAAAAAAAAAAAAGCTAAAAAGCCTCTGTCACAACCAATACATCCAACATGAAAAAATAATGGTGGGATAAATGGTTAACATGATTCTTTTTCAGTGCTTTGTTGGTTCAGGAAGCTCACCGGAAATTAACTCTCCCAACTGGTTGAATGGTTGGATCCGCTGCAATGAGCAATTTCACAAACTGAAAGATAATTATCGGATGGCAGTGCTGTGCTGTGTTCTTGAATGCCTCACAGTGTAACCAACAGAGAGCTTATTGTGGGATTCGTCTCCTGGAATATGTTTTCCCCTAAGGGGTAAATCTAGAAGTTTCACGTGCCTGCATTGCCTGTGCATTTGCTTAAAATGACAATCTATGCATTTATTAAAAAAAAAAAAAAATGAATGCAACTCTAAAGGAATCAAACTTAAATATAACTTTTAGAAGATTTTTTTAATATGTTTATTAAATTAACAGTTTATCTTTTAAGTTTGTTTACATTTAGCAGGCTGTGTTTGTCCAAATGTCACTCATCTTAAAAAGCCAATTTAATCTTGTGATGTGAAAGTCCAGTTTATGATGTGTAAGATAAATTTAAGCCACTTTCTATTGTATCGAGGTTGCAGAAATGTTAGTTCAGGCCTTTTATTAGCATACAAATCAGCAATATTTACCTAAAGTGGTTTTTTTAATGACGTACAAGTTCTTGTTAACATTTATTAATATTTTTTTTCACAACTTTTCTTTTTCCTACAGTTTCCAGTATTTTGTTTTTTCTGTAAATAAACAAAGGATGGTTCCAAAGGTGTTTATTGCTTGTGTTGTTGTATTTTAACACAACAGTTACAGCTATGGATTAAAGGGTCTCCCCACACAAGTGCAAATTTACATTTTATGATTTTTTACATTTTATTTTATATTTATAAATGTGCATTTCTCTTGTTTCCAGTAAGTTTGTTGTGTTTGTTGTTTTGTGGTTGTTGGAAAAACCAGAGGTTTAATGCATGTTCCACCAGGAGTGAACGCATAAAGAAAATGTTTCATATGGAGACAGGAGTAAAAAAATCAGAGTATTTTTTTGCACAGACCTTAATTAGATGTTTTTGTTGTTTTGTTTTTTTATAGATATGCTCCGTTAATTAAGACTATTGCCAGTGAGCTGATTTAGCTGAGAGTGTAAACAGATGAATGTTGGGAAGTAGGCGCAGGCTTACTCCGCAACAGCAGTCCCAACCATAACTCAGAGGTGAATTTCTAATGAACTACAGTCACTCCGTAGAAACTGTCCAAGAAGACGACACAGGTTTTTGATTTTGCCTAAAAATGACATCATCATTACTGGAATACCACTGGGGACGCTGTTACAACAGATCAAAAGAACACAACAATTTAGTGATAAAGCTATAGAGCTGGAGGATCATGAAGGATTGTGTTTTGCAATTCTTGCATGGAGATGCAGCAAAGCACTGAAATCTTCCTGACTTGTCAAGTAGTAAAAGCTACCCCAGATGGTCAAAATCTGAATTTCAGAGTCATCACTTGGTAAAACCATTCATGATACTGAATGCTAAAGCTGGGAAAATTATCAGCTATCTGAGACTTCTGGCCTGTTGCTGCTGTGTGTACTTGGACACACAAAGGACACACAAACACCTCTTGGAGGGGACTACTCTAAATTGTCCCTAGGTGTGAATGTGAGTGTGCATGGGTGTGTGATTGTGGCCCCTGCGACAGACTGGCGACCAGTCCAGGGGTGTACCCTGCCTTCGCCCATGAGTAGCCAGGTTAGGCTCCGGCAACCCCGTGACCCCGAAAGGGATAAAACGGATTGGAAAATGAATGAATGAAAGTTATTTTTCTCTGTTTTACATGGCATCAAACATTGTCACTATTTATCAAATATACGGCAATTTTAACTTATTTGGAGCAACTCATTCTTTACTAACCTATGTAGTTTGAATTTTATGACGAGCTTTTTCAGAATGTGTCATCATAATGATTTGCAGGATGAGCTGATATAAGTGTGCACCATTTATCATTTAATTTTACCCCAACATAAACAACTGTTGTTTTTGAAAACCCAATAGGTTGTCTTTAAAGGAGCACCAACCCTTTCCTACTAGAAGTTAAGGTCACTTATTGATCATTTCCAGGTGTAATAAAACCTAGTTTTTAAGGTCTACCCACTTACTTGTTTTCAAGATGACCAAAATTCAGTCAATCAAAACCCTGAATCAATTGGTTTACCTGATCACCACTGAATAATGAAGTGCAGCAGGAATAGCTGGGAAACAGGCTTTTTTGAGGACTTCTAATGTCAAGGAATCACATTTTTAGTCTTAAAGCTGTATGCAGTAAGTTCTGTTACAAGATGGCAAAACAAGTAAGAACAAATACTATATTTTTCAAAATGTATAACAAAAATAAAACAAGCGCAATGTTAAAGTTGATTTTGAATGTCTATGTAAGTGTGTCTATATTGTGTGTGAGCTAAATAATTGCTCAATGATTTAGAGGACGACAGTAGAATCTAAAAGGAAAAACTAAATGGAGACTATTAATATCAATATATCTCAGTTATTTTCCAGATTTTAAATGTTTCTTTAAAAGAAATATACTTGTGTTGTTGATAAAGATTAATGATGTTTATATTTGTTCATCCTGAATCATAGTTCCAGGAAAAATCAAATGTGTTTATTGTTGCGATTAAGAGAAAAATAAATGAGCCTAAACAAAACAATTTAAATACATGGGATAAATTCAACTAAATTAATTGGAGATATTGTGGAAAACTCACAGTTTGGACATAGTGCTACAACATATAGAAAAATATTCACTAAATCCAGGAATGGAATGGGTAACAGGTTCAAAGTGAACTTGTAGAAATGCAACAGAAAAGAGTTTGATGATATTCTTGTATCTGCTGAGTTCTGTCAGAGTCTCTGTTTTTGTTCACGATAAACCAAATGCACGAGGGGTCCTCTGAGAGGCTTTCGTGCTCATCTTAGTGTTTCAGGTTGTAGCTAAATTGGATTTCAAATTAAAAGAAATATCTTTCCTGTTAGTTTATGCTTCTGAGAAAAATTATGACTCATCTGAATCCGACTTAGACTAGTTTGAACTGGTGTCTTCATGAATTCTGTCACCGTGCCTGCTTTTCCTGTCAAGTGGAGGAAATGTTACCAGTGTCCTCTTTTGACTTCTTTTATTTACAGCAAACTTCAGATAATAGGCATGCATCACCCCACCGTTGAGTAGATGCAGGCTAAGCGTGGTACAGAAACATGAACCACAAGTTTATTGTATCACAGCTGAGGGACAGCACAGCCAGAGGTGAGTTGAGTGCAACAGGTTCCCAGTGACTTGTGCATGTAGACAACACAAGGGCAGCCAAAAAAGGTGGTCAATGTAGTAGAATCCGGCTGGAAAAAAGATGGCTGGGCACCCAGTTTGGGTCAGCTGACACGCGTTGAAATTCCACCTCAATTAAATTCCTTTTTGGACAAATCGTGAATCAGGATCTTTTTGCGCCATGCGTCTGTGTTTAAGGACCGCAGTCCAAAGGAGTGGATTCATGGATCCAATTTCATGGGACTCCTGAAATTCAGCACTATCACATTTTAATGAACATTGCTCTCTTTTGAACTTGGGTGGAGATGATGCAGACAAAAAGGCTTCAAGATCAGGGCTGGTCCTCAAGATTCTCAGCCCTGCCTCTTTTCCAGTTCTCTCTGACCAGCTTGCTGCTGATTAGCTGACTCAAGTAATTCCACATCCTGACTGACTGAACACACCTGATTTAGGTGGTCAGCATCAAGTAGTGCAGGGAGAGCTGGTAAACAGGAAGGGTTGAGGCTCTTGAGGACCAGGGTTGGCCAGCCCTGGTCTAGATAGTCTATTTCTTCTTTTTCCTGCTGCCACAGTCAACTGACTCCAACTAGGGTTGAGGTCAAACTCCATCTTAGGTATGTTGCAAACTCTAAAATAAAAAGTATACGATCCTATTTCTTAGGTGCTCACATCTCCACTGTCATTGCAACAGTTCAGCAAGATCGATGTTCTCTGAAAGTTTGGTAGAAACATTATACGTTTTTTCTCACAGTTTTGAGTGGCTTCTTTTTCAACCTGGTTGGCTGTTATGTTTTTTTTGTTTTTTTTAACAATTTAACATCAATGTTGACCCAGGAAAACACTTAAACCTAGAAATCAATGTATTTCAAGTGAGATCAAGAGTCATCTAGAAATTGGTTTACGCTTAGGAATGTTGTGCAGTCTTATCTAACTTTTTGGCGTGTAACAATTCATTTGAATGATTCACAAATCATCACTTGTGGTTACTGATACAATTCATAGTCAATATTGGTTTATTTTGAACAATCCAATTCACTGACCTCAAATTGAATCAGGACAACTTTAGCCAAGAATTCAACCAATGTGACTTAAAGATAAATACCTGGTACTGAACAGTGCAGGTGAAGTTTTACAGATTTCTTCTATTTCTTGCAAGATGATCAAGTGTAAGGTAAAGATGTGTACAAACAAACATGTAAACAAGAATCAATGGCAAATTCGTTCACATTTTAGTTTCAGAAAGTTCAGCCCACTTTTGTTTTTCCACGTCAAAATTATACAAACAAAGCACTATTAGAACATTCTACACTGTATGGTCACGTCTTTGGAAAAGTCTTTGTTTCCACACATTGGACTGTAATTATGGTCAGTCCGTTTTTTGTGTGTTGTTTGTTGCGATGACACTTGGTCGTTTTTACATTATAGTAACATAAACTTAAGTGATCATTAAGTGACATCACATTAAGTGATCAAAATATTGAATTGAAATGCAATGCATTCATTCTTCCTCAGTCTTCAGTTCAGGATGTTTCCAATTACAATTGTTATTTTCCTTCACATCACTTTTTTTCAACAGTTCAACTGAACCAGACTTATTGCAACCACTGACCTGTGTACCCAAATGTATGATGCTTGTAAAATATTCACAGGTTAAGAATTATATTCCTGAATCGGACTAGAGTGATGCCGAATAGTTGTTTGCGTTTTTGTATAAGTCAGGAAAAAGAAAAAAGCAAGGTTTTTACCAACATCATTTCACACTAAAAAGTTTTGTGTCAAAGTACAGGACTGGCAGATCCACAAATGTCTGCTGGCGGAAATCAGGAGATTTGACCATTTAAAGTCACTGGTCCAAGCAATCTCAGATCTTGTGTGACCATAATTGTCCTTCGATTGGGGACAATCAAAAACTTTTAAAAGTAATGAATTACTATCATCATTTGACCTCAGCCTCTATGTGTTTTGTATTTTTCCTTGCATTTTTCTGGGCGAACTGGTGTTACTCACACAAACTGCACGATTCTCGCTCAATTTATTTTGAAGAGTAATCAAGGTTATTGTCCTGTTTAGTCTCTCTATATGGAATATTCCATCACACATGAACGGGGCATCCTATAAAAATGTGTTTTCAACATGGTTCTATGATGGTGAGAACATAGGGTAAGAACTTTGATCCCAAAGTCTGGAGAACCTTATATCTTGAACCTTTTCTAATGCAGAAAGAAGAAACATTCAGGCTTTAACTTTCTGACATGCTGGTGTAAAGAGAACATCCTCATAAATGTATCTTAGTTTTCTGTGAGAATTCAGAGACTCAGTTTTAAAAGCATCATGCTTTATGAAGAGCACTGACTCCTTTTATATGATAGACTGTCAAATAAAGACAGCTCGGTTCATCTGCACATTTCAAAGTGATGTATTTTCAAACATCTCCCAGCTGCCTTTTCTGTAAGCTCGTAAAACTCAAACAAACTATAAAATAGACTGTATTTTCAGTTACATAAATGTATTGTACATAAAGGAGATTTGTCACATACATGTCACAGTAAATTATTGTTGTTCAACACCTGCAAAAAAGCCCAGTGAAGCAGAGGGTGTGGCAGGTTTACTGGAGCTTTACTGCCCTTAAATGTGATGGCAACAGCAAATCAAGAGCTCATACTGCCACTCGTTCTGGTGTTTGTCTTGCAAGTTTATTTGATCATTAAAAGTTTTACGTGTCAGCAGTTAAAAAAGAGCTGTTCAGTTGTGAATCATGAAGTTTAAAGAAAAACAAATTCCAAGATGCATTAGAATCACATTAGCAAACGTCTTTACACGGTTAAATCAGTTTCATTTTCGTCATACACTGGATTTATAAATTGCACGCCTGTCTGTGTCATAGAAATCGAGTGGCGGTCAGTCCCATACAGACCAGGAATGTCAGACAACATGTCCGGCTGGTCAAAGATAGGGTTGTCAAAGCCGTGATCAATAGTTCCACCGAGATCTCCAACATCCGTGTTTCTGGTAAAGCTGCTCAGAGATGGCATTGTGATTGTAGGCATGGAAGGAAGCTGAACAACCCCCTTTTGGATCAACACAACCCCAATGGTAATGAGTGCAACCAGTAATAAAACTGCAATCACAACTCCAGCCACCATCCCTGCATTGCCTCCAGAAAGATCACTGCTGTTTCCAGAAGAAGCTTGAAATTCACTTCCTGTGATTCCCAGTTCCGAGCCATGAGAACGAATATCCGTTACTATGTCCTGAGCCAAAGCCTCTGAAAGCTTCCCGGCCTCTCCATCCAAAATTACTACCTGGATCGCAGGTGTTGTGCTGAAAGGAATCACCCCTAGCCACCTCTGCGACTTGAAGACTTTAGAAATGCCCAGCTGAATGGACTTGTATTCTGGCAGAATAAGGAAAAGATGGTGTATCCGTTCCCTGAAGGTCTGCATATTGAAACCTGTGGTGTAATGGATGGTAACAGTGGAACCACACACCTCACAGCAGTGTCCCACCGGGGAGAGTGGCATCTTACAGCTCACAGTGGCGCATTTCACAGTGCTACAGATGAGCTGGTGGTTTACAGAGTTGCCACAGTCACAGCCAGAAGGATCCCCACACCCTGGGTTCCCAACAGTGACAGCTGAGGATCCCTTAAACTGCATTTGGCCCATGTGGGTACTGAGATATTGAGAGAACTCTGATCTGCTATCAAATAATTTCCCCAGCACGGACACAGACTTCACAGGGATGGTAGACTGGCTGGAACTGGTGTCCACTCTGAAGGAGGAGAGGGCTTTGAAAACAACGTCATCTTGCTGGCAGGGGACACTCTCCTCGTGGACTGAGAACAGGAAATTTCCAAGCTGAAGGTCGTTCTGAGTCGCAGCTGCTTGCCACATAGCTGGATTAAACCACTGCAGAGACTCGGAGTCTTGGAACTGTGTCGTGGCACCTGCACCACAAGCCGGGTCTTTTCCACTGAGAACGTAAAAGCCAGCACCTGAATTCAGTATGAGCTCTCCGTCGACCGGCAGTCTCATCTCCTGCACAGCATGCATGGTCTCCACAAACACCGAGACTTGTCCTTTAGCTGAAAACAGAACTACATCATTGCCACACGGAACCTTTCCCTTGTCCCAGTTAGTCTTATTCTCATAGTTGGTATCAGGAATCCACTGTTTTAAGAGAGCGTCTGTTGCCCCAAGACAGAGCAGCAGGAGCAGGCCTGGTGCTTGCAGCATCTTCAGCGTTTGTGACGGAAATTCTGTGACCTTTGGCTCCAGCCTTGTGACTAGTCATGAGGCTGGATGCACACTGCTGAGTTCTGTAAAAGATTTACATTCTCTAAAGCCCTATGAGTGAAAAAACAACAGTTTAAATTCCTTTTCTCTATACTGGAATTTCCTATTTTTGATGGTCAAAGTGTGTTACTGAGAATTTCAAATACCAAATTAAATTAAGATTTTTTTTATTTTTTTTTACTTTTCAGCAATTTTGCACCAACTTTATTATTGAGAAACTGCAACAAACATGTTTTATGTAAGAAAAGAAAGCCGTTGTTGGGTAATTTCCTGAGTTCTTGAACAAACCAAAAAGTTGTTGTTGCATACACTTGCAATGTTGGCAAAACTTAACAGCTCCCTGCAGTTTGACTTCCTTGGACTGTGTTCATGCGAGAGAGTGTGTACATCAAAACAACACTATTGCAAGGGCAATGATTTTCTTTTAATTCTTAATGTGGTTTCTTAACTTCCCCCATTGGTTTTGAACTCAATGTAATCCTTTAGACTGAATTTTAAGATTTTTCATTGGTTAAATAGTAATTCATGTCTTTGTATCTTCCACAAGCTACGAAGAGATGTGAAAATACGGTTTCACATTCCAACACAGATAAAGGGCTTTGATGATCTATGTTGTTGATTCTGACCCTTCCATTCGAATGTCGCCGCAGAAAAGGTCTTTGTACAAATCGATCACAGAAAGCACAAATCAGTCAACAAACCTGACCTTTCCAATCTTATATCGTCCAATCTTGGTGAGCCTGTTTGAATTGCAGCCTCCATTTCTTGTTCTTAGCTGACAGGAGTGGCACCAGTCTTCTGCTGCTGTAGCCCATCTGCCTCAAGGTTAAATGTCTACTTTCTAAAAACTGTGTTGTGGTTCGCTAAATTCCTTTTTCAGCTGTTGTAAACTTGTGGTAACTGTCATGGAACCCTTTTGTCACACTATCTAGCAAATCTTTAGGACGTCATTTGTAGAAGAAAAAGAAAGTTATCAGGTGGGCCAACGCTTTCAAGATAAGTAGAAATTTGTATTTTTTTTTCAACAAAATAAGAAACCCTTTTTTCTACCTAATATGTCAAAAGACCATGATTGTTTTCAAGAAGTTCAATGTCAAAAGGCACTAACAGATGAGACATGCTAACTGGGAATGAATGGTGCAAAACATTGACAAATTCATTGTAAAAATGTATTAGTGTCCCCAGATGTGAAGAGATGAAAAGTGTAACATTGTAATAAATTGTTCATTAAAAAGTTAATTTGCACTTGATGTTGTTAAAATACTTCAAAGAATGTCAGGCCGAATGGTTAGCTCTCAAACATTCCACCTCACCAAATCAAGCCCTATTTGCAAAAAGTTTGGACACCCCTGACGCAAATATCACTTTAATGAAATCAAAACTGATGTGGGTGCAGCGCCAAGTATCACCAGGTGACCTCGTTACTCATAAGCATAAAATAATAAATATCCATAGTTAAAAATTTGACTTTGCATGGATTGTTGCATTGTATAAACACTTGGCAATCAGTGGGTATTTTCTTGGGAAGGATCAGGTGGCAAAGTTTTTTTCTACACAAATGTCAAGAAAATTAAGCAAATTTTGAAAGCTCTCTTAAACATTTCATATTGATATTCTCATCAGCTCAAATTAGGCTCTCTCTAAAAAAAAAACCTGATCCTTAGATCTTTAATTGGATTTGTATACTTTCTATATGGTCATGGGGAAACTTGCTCAGGAGATGAGTGCCATCTAGTGGCTACAGTTGAAGGATGTCAAGCTTAAAATTAATTAGAAATGAAGACACAATAATACAGTAAAATGACACAGACACGCTGGACACGTTTGATATTGATAGCTAAGCACAGTTGGGCTTGATTGGTTTTTCATTTGAACTACCCAGTGCTGTAAGTTACTGCAACCGCATGGGGGCTTTTTCGAGTGTTTAAATGAGCCGATCCTAAAGTTGCAGTAAAACTGAAGCTACATGTAAGGACTACACGGTGATTCAATGTGGCATCCCTTGAAAAGAACAGCCAAAAGGAGGAAAACAAAAACAGCACAACAGCTGCTACCCTTACAAAAGAAAAATATATTGTGATATACTGGAAAAATATCATGTTCCAATATATAAGCAACTTACTCATTCTTTAAAATATATTTGAATATAAGGATAGGCAAGTCATTTCTTTTTATCGATTCATTTATATTAAAAATCCATTGGTATATTCTTATATTTTATGTTAAGGCATATTGAATGAAATGTATTAATATTCTTATATGCCCTATAATATATTATATTGACCCTAACTATCAATAAATGACTTCTTCTATAAGATATTGCGGGATATAATATATTACATAGTATATTATTCAGTAATTCAGAATATTTCAGTATAAATCACAATATATTGCATAGTATAATACCGTAAATGCAAACTGCAGTAATTACAGTATTTTTAATACTCTCTCATATATATATATATATATATATATATATATATATATATATATACACATATACACACACACACACACACACACACACTTTTGCTCAATATATTGCTATTCGTCTTATAGTTTCATCAGGGTACACAATCATCTTTAAATGTTTCAACCAAACAAGTTGTTTAATAACAGTCCACGTAGGCTTTAGAGATGGATATATAGTTTAAGGAAAATAAATATTCTTACCAGCAATAGCATGAATCACAATAAGCGTTGACATCCAGAAAAATATGAACCCATGGTCATTCACTTAAAAACATGACATCTGCCTGCAAACACAAACTATACAACCACAGCAGACAACTCAAAGATGCAAGTTCACATTGAAGTACAAAAAAAGTACAGTAAACAATGTGAAACAATATCACTGTTACATCCAGGACAGGGCACACACCTTAGCTGAAAAGCTCTTATCATCTATAACAAATCTGACAAGTTCAATATTTTCTATTCTGCAATGTCAAGAAAAGAGCCTCACCCTTTAGCAAACACAGCAATCATTTCGACATTCAGTGGTCCTGAAGCTTAAAGAAATGTACAAACACAGTTGTACGGACTTCAGTGCTTATGGTTAAAAAAAAAAAAAAAAAAAACTTTCTGCTCTCTAAATGGGTTCTATAAAAGGACAAACATGATCACACAGAGAAAGTTAAACACAGTGTGGTTTGTCAGGAGAGAAGCAGGGAGTGGTGGGAGTCAGACCAGTTTGTTTTTCAGTCATAAAGCTTTCAGTTTTACATCCTTTGGATCTCAAAAAGGCGGACATCAGTGTCATACCAGATGGGAGGATCCACATTGCTAGACAAACAGAGGATACTGGCTTTAGTTTTTAAAATGTTGGTATCCAGTCTGCACTGCTATTACGGCCAACTTACCGTAAGTAAACAACACCCCACATGTAGGTACGAAACCACATGGCCGTCCCGGCGTTGGCCTGATACTTTCTGATGAGGATGGGGTGAGGAACTGGCAGCAGGCCCACTAATGTGCCATGCTGAAGGAACTTCAGGATCTCGGATTCATCTGTTATGCCTCTGCAGGAAGACACAGCTCACTTCAGGTAATGTGGAGATGTATTATTAGAACTTAGAGAAAGCGAGTCAACCTAAAAAACTAACCAAAATTAAATACTAACTTGTCGATGCAGATCTTTTCCACTTGTGGAACTAGCACTTGCAGAAGACGCATAATGGTCTGCAAGGGTAATTTGCACTTCCAAGAGAGGACCTGAAGAAAATATGTCTACTTAAACTACTGGTTTACACAAATTGATCAAATTTTAAAGTAGAGAACACTGACCCATTCTGGTGTAGGAACCCATAATGACGTAGAGGATGCACTCGATAAACGCCTTCTTTGCATTTCTGCTTCAGTGTAGAAAACATCCTGAGAACGAGGGAAAATAAATGAACTAACATAATTATAGATGAGTCAACACATGAATTCAACAAAGACGCACTAACTTCATTGTCTCTGCCGGAGTTGGACTCTGTGTCGCTGGTTCCAGCTGCTGCACTTTGGTCTGAGTGGACAGGCGGTGGGGAATCCGTCTTTGGAACTGAAACCATGGTGCCATCCTCTGACACCTGAGACTTCTCCGTTAGTTTATCAATACCTGAGGAACATTAGGAAAGATCAATCTGAACGTACTTCATTTTTACTTTTTGTAGATTACAAAATCTTGAAAGAATTTGTACACAGCAATTTGAAGCTTTGAGGAATTTCAGGTAGATTTGTAAAAGCTGCTGTTGATTTTTTGTGTTGCAGCAAAACACATCTACTCTCTTTCTCTGACCTGAGGAGGATCACTTACTACTCCTTCAGCTGCACTGAGAAAAAAGTCTCTACAGACAGGAAACCATTTTTTTCTTTAACCCCTTGACGCCTTGTTTCTAACTATGAAAAAAAGAAGCTTTTGCTTTCAAGCAGACGCTAAATGAAGTGAAATTTGGAGTCAAAGTGTTTTGATGCATATTTGCACAAATTGGTGTCAAGGGATTAACTTAAGTTATTACAAAACAACTTATCCTCTCATAAACTTGGAACAATAATTTCCCTGTATGGAAATATACCAAACATGAAATGGTAATGTTTAAAATGCTCTTCTCCCAGGATTTATTCTCATGTGAGTTAATTTAATGATAAAGATTCGGGTAGAACTATCTGCTACAAGGACCAGAGTGCATCCCAAAGCTGTCTAACAATGTAAACAGTGCAAAATGCTACATGAAATATTACAAAAATACTTTAATATTCTGTCAAGAAAGAAAAGCTTTGAAAAAAACTGGATTCCCATTTTTGTTTTAATTTAAAAACATAAACAAGTGCATTGTAAGTTTTTTTTCTTATATGATAAATAACAATTAAAGTAAGCAATTAAAATAGTAAATAACAACAACAAAAAAATCTATACATCAAACAACCCAAAGTCATACCTGGCATAGCAACCAGACTGGCCTTTAGAGTGCCGGGCTCTGCAGGAACTGCAGGGTGTGAACCCTCCATGGATACAGTCTCTTGGGAGTTTGTGCGGGAAATTAAATCTGCCGATTTCTTCTTTTTTTGCAAAGCCTTTTGAATTGAAGCAGGGTCAGAGGGCAGGTTGGCCAGCTGGTGAAATACATTTCTCTTGCGGATGATGGCGTACACCAAATTGCAGTTTCCTGATAGTGACAAAAATATTATGAGTACAAAATAAATATATATATATATATATTTCTAGATAGAATTCTGGCATTTCTCTGATATTTTTCATACCATCAAACTGGTACTGAATAATGTTGTTGAACGTCTCAAGAAGGAAGAAGACAAGATGATGGTTCTGGGCTGTGGAAAAAAGGTACCAGGAGGTGGAAAAAGCCTCCAGCAGGTGGAGCAGTTTGTTGGCAGCAACCATTGACAAGCTCTTCAAATAAGGGGAAACTAAAAAGAAATATGTTGAATAAATATATTGTATTGAAAAATATGCAACAATTTGATATAATAGAATGAAAATGAGCTCCAGAAATAAAGTAATTACCATTTACAATAATGGTGAGAAGGCAGTCATAGAGAGGTTGAAGACGCTGGTGGCCCGTAGTGATTATCTTGTGAAACACCTAGAAAGCAAACAGTGACAGCTGTGAGAGTTACCTGTAGTTCAATAAAGCTGTATCCACCACTGTGTCTCACCACTATGAGCAGATCAGCGTGAGTGCCTGTGAACACTGGGATGTCCATGGGGACATGCAGGGAGTACGGCTTATTCAAGCGCACCCCGAAGTTTCTCTCCCCACTCAGCAAGAGCAAAATGAATACACCGATGTGCATGAGTCCGACACGCGCTGCAGAAGGAGCCATCAAA
Source organism: Adrianichthys oophorus (assembly GCA_036245035.1). Classification (NCBI taxonomy): domain Eukaryota; kingdom Metazoa; phylum Chordata; class Actinopteri; order Beloniformes; family Adrianichthyidae; genus Adrianichthys; species Adrianichthys oophorus. The sequence goes on along the minus strand of BSAI01000125.1, from coordinate 12,757,027 downwards.
GACGAGGTTAAATCATTTTTGTCTGGTGAAAATTTTTGATGAAATGAGGCGAGAAAGGAGACCCACATTGATCGGCTCTGGCATCGTTAAGATAATAGAGAATAGGGACCAGAATGTCGAGAACGTCGCTGCTTTTCAGGACGAAAAACAAGAACTTCTGTGAAGAGAATGCAAATGGAACTGAGTTACTGAAATAAATCCAAATCTTTAAGAATTCCCATTTTATTTTTGTTCTGTTTAACCTTATTGAAGTCACACAGCTTCCAGAAGAGAACCAGCAGCTCCTGGTGGAACTGGATCTTCTTGGTGGAGTTTGGCAGATAAGTCTGAGCCAGAGGGTTGGTCAGCAGACGAGCAAGACCTTTCAGTACAAAGTCAAAGTCCTACGAGTGGGAAATCACAAGGAAAACTTTGAACAAGACACACTCGTACCTTATATTTTCCATTTAAAAATAATGTTGAACCTACCTCCTCTCTATGAATTCTTGACAAATAATTCACAAACAGGTTTTCTGGGCCTGTAGGCTACACATACAGATGTATAAGGTTATTGTAATGCACTGAAAAGTGATAAGCTGAGCAACTTCTGCTGTGCTGTACCTCCTGCTCCTCAATGCTGGACGTAGAAGCAGGTGGGTGGGGAACTCCTGCATCATGCTCCAGCGTCACAATAAGAATCTGAACGGCCTGCTCCACCAGCTGCTCCCTGTAGTCAGAGAAGAGCAGGTGGTTGTATGGGATGCCGTAGCCCACGGGATCGTAAGCGCACACCACATTCAGCAAAGACGTAAACAGAGGCAGAGCATGTCTGTGGAGGAGAAAAAAGAACAAGGTGAGAATTAGACAGTTTTCATTGTTTTTTCTATGTATCTGGCTGTCTTTCACCTAAATGCATAGATTTATTATGTAGTGTTTCTTATGTAATATCTGGAAGAGCCTGCATTTGCTTGTTTCGTTACCTGTTTTCAGTAGAGCAGAAGAACGTCACCCAGGGGTTGAGCACGGTGTTGTCCGATGAAGGGGGCAGATACATGGCCTCCGAGAAGCAGGTCAGTAACAATCTCAGTAGTTCTGTCCTGCAGGTTAGAAAAGCATGGAGCAAGTGAGAAAAACTAAAAAGAGGGAATTTGATAATACAGATGTTGTAGCTGCAGAAAACCGGTCGACTCACCGATTCAAGTCGTGGATGTAGTTGAGAGGCGGAGACTGTGCAAAGCCCACCCCTGCTTCCCAGATGTATTCACAGCTGTCTATTGACTGCATGCTTTCAACTGAATCCTGCCCAAACAGAAAATGTTATTTTATAAAGACTCACTCAGATGAAAATTATGTTTTTTGGAGTTCTTGGCATATTTTCTAATAATGTAGGACATTTATAAAGAAAAACAAGCTCCAAATGGAAATAAACCATGAATCAGGAGCAGATGAAAAAATTTTGTTTGAAAAAGGTTGTATTTATGATGTAGAAAATACCCTGGGCGGGCCACAAGCTCCCTGCTCTGCTCAATTCTCATGAATCCACTTGTAGATGCATGTTTGTCTTTGTTTTTCTCGTCCGAGCTGGTGTCTGGCTCAAAACTGTAAGGCTGGATAGCTCAAATTTTGCTTGCCATTTTTGTTGCATTGGTAATTTTATGTTGGGGTTTAACAGGGTGTAAGCTAGCAGGGGAGCGCGTAAATGGAGGGGAAAAGGGGCGGAGTTTCTCCATACCATTGGTACTGCACACAAATCAGAGGCAAATTTCGAATGAACTTCTGCCTCTCTGCAGAAAGTCTGTCCTAGAAATCAACACAATTTTTTTTTTTAAACAGCATACTGTAATCGTAAATAAAAGACAACTGGGAATGCTTTGAAAATAGATCAAAAGATGGGTTTATAAGTTAATTTTTTTTTATGCACAAATGTCCATAATCCAATAAATAGTACATGTGAATATAAATTTCCACTAGGAAGTCAAACCTGTACCACGTGTACAGCATTCTTATCGAGATGGGAAGATTTCTTCCTGGTGTGACTGACAGTAAAGCATTTTTTCTATTTTGTTCCTTCAGGGAAACTTGAGTGGCAGGTTAGTTAGGCAAGTACGGAACAGGAAGAAGGAGACAGGTCCCAGACAAACATGGACCAAACCTTAAAACAAGAAGTGACTAAGGCTGAGGAAGAAGTTTCCATCTCACTGCAGCCTGTCACTGACAGTTCCTTTGCTGGAAGGTGGTGAGATGACACATGAATGGCAGGGGGCAGTCGGGTGTCGGGACACTGAATACTCACTGGACCTCTCTTGTGGCTGTGCACAGTGAAGTCAGGCCAAAAGAAGAGGTCAGCAACAGCCAGGAGAAGCAACTCAGCCAGCGGTCGAGCTCCATCATCTTCATCCAACTCATTCATCTGAAAATAAAGGACAAGAGGATTTATTTGAATGTGAAAAACAAGAACATCAGCAGGATAATTTCATCTCATATTGAGCTAAATTGCTTAAATTACCTTATTATATCCCTACAGCTACATTTTAAAAATGCAATGGTCCGCTTAAAGCAATTATTGACACTTGAGGAAAAAACAGCCTTCAACTTCCGCTGGGCACAAATTCAAAATCCCTAATCACAAAAACAGATTTCAAAAATGATTTTTCAAAAAGCTAAAAGATTACCAGAGGTGTGCAAAACAGAGTTGAAAAATACCAAAATACATGTTAAATTCCAGCTAAATTCCCAAAAAGCATTCAAAGTCATTCAATATAAACCCAATTTCTTAAACAGTAACCTAAAATTTAAAAAAAGTTCATAAGGAACTAATAAAACTTTTTCAACACAAAGCAACCACAAACATACATAAAAAAGTGATATATTTAGTATTCAGTATAAGAAAACTGTTCCAATTCTCTTTTTTTTTTTTTTGTTAACCTGAACCCACTTACCCCTGCCCGTCCAGCACCGGGCACGGTCGACCAGAAGAATCCTCTCCAGTCCTGGTCCTCAAAGATGTAGGGAAGAATCCTAGTGAGGACCCGAGTGCAGTTCAAGACTACTTGCCTCTCCCGCTCAGTGGGGCAGCCACACTCTGCTGCCTGCACCAGTTTCTCAACAGCCTGGGTAATCAGAACACACGGTTGAAGAAAAAAACTTGGGGCAAATTGTATTAATTGATTGATTTGAAATTAGTGTTGCAACAATTCTGCGTAGCGTAAGCAGTTCATTAGAAATTTGCTTCTAATTTGTGAGAGAAAACACTGGCACAGAGTAAGCCTCTAATTTTCCCATCATCCATCTGTTTACATGCTCTCCTGCTAGCCTACAGCCCCTCACAACCCCAACATAACATAACTGGTGCAACAAAAATGGTGAGCAATATTAGAGCTATCCAGTTTTGAGCCAGATGCCAGCTCAGACGAGGAAAACTATTTTTTTTCACGACAATTTGAGTAAATAAATACACAGAAATGCAATTTTAAGTTTAATTTTCTTTGTATATGTCCTCCACTATGAGAAAATGCAACAAGAACATGTTAAAAGCACTCAAAACAGGATTTTCATTGAAGTGGGTCTCTAGGACTGAAATCACGAAAAATGTGTTATTTTTAAAAACTTAAATAATAAATAATATATAATAATAAATATTTGATTTATCTTTTATAACCTTCTGTGGAATGAAGCCCTGTAGCTTCAAGGGCTCATTTTTATTGGATTATGCACTTCACCCCTGCCTCTGATTTGTCTCCAATGGGCAGCTCCAAGCTTGGAGGGAAAAATAGGAAGTAAAGAGAAAGGAAGGGACTCAATTGTTTTCTCTGGAAATCTGTACATGGCTAGAAACAAACAAAAACACACGAATACAAAAAACGGTCAATTTTATGAATATATACGCACAACTTTGCCATATAAAACAGTTGGTTTGGCATACCTTGTAACAGAGGGTGGCTAAGTTAGAAGGGGACTCTTCTCTCACAGCTCTGATCTCAGCTGCTGGCACCAGTGCAAAAACATCCTGGACTGTGGTGGTGGCGTCCGCCCAGAACTGATCCCAGAATGCATCGTCTGTGGCTTCCACTGCCTGTGAAAAATGACCAAAAAGGACATTTTAAATTCTAATAATAATAAAGCAGATTAATTGTGTAAGGGTCCTTGTTTTTACATGGAACTTTTAGTCTGAATGCAAACAGGTGCGTTGATGGGGAATGTAAACATGCACGTTTGTTCTGGTAGAAGCGCGCGCGCATAAAAAACGTACTTACGTCATCAGCAATGATTTCGCGGAAAGCAACTGCGTAGCCTATTACTGTCAGAAAAAAATCCTGCATACATAAATGGTTATGGTGCATCCCAGAACCGACGACCCTTTAATCCGATTAATACCTTACGAAACACGCATTTGAAAAATGTGATTTTATCATTATATGATCATGGAGAACGCAGAACTGCACATTTACGACGAATATATGCAGCTTAAAGCTGTTTTGTTGCTACCACATCTTGTCGGTGATGCACCCACCAGCTCTCCGTATTATTGATCATGTCGCTCCGTTTAGAAACTCTGAGGCGACTTTACCTGTGTTTTGGTCGTCAGTTGGATCACCGCCTTCCTGAAATTCAGCTTCGAATCACTGCTGCCCATTGCTGCTGGTTTCTCAGACGTTAAGGTCCGCGGAGACTGAGAAGAAGAAGCCTGATAATCTCACCTCCGTCCTGCGCAGCCGTCATTGGCGGAGGAGCTAGTCTAAACTATTGGCTGGCTGGCCACACCGGCAGGGTGTAACTTCCGGGTGACGATTCGCTTTATAATGAACTGTCTAAATGGTAATGATAAACATGCACAGAAAAAAAACAAAGTTTTTTTTTGTTTTGTTTTTTTAATGTTGTGCATATCTTTATTTGTCCTAAATATTCAGTCTGTGATATATTAGTTAGAGAAGTTAATAAAGAACAATCCCATATATACTACTTTGTACACATGTAATAAAATACAGTTTTGTTTAAATGGAGACGAATGTATCATGTACGCCAGTCCCATGCTGCCTTTACGTGCTACTCACAAGGTTCCTGATTACATCAATTGGTTTTAATTGAATATATCTATCCAAAGAAATTAACCACTCTAAATAAAGATTTAAAAACAATATAATAACGCATATTTTATTTAATCTACAAAATGATGTGTTTTCAATTTTGCCTTGACGCGAATAGCTTCCAGAAAACCCGAAGGCCGTAAAAGCACCTTGTCTTTGCGCAGGCGCAGTAACATGTAAACACAACTGTCGCAGGCGAGTGTTGCTATCTGATGATAGTACCATTACATAGAGCTCTTTTTGTTGTGTTTTAAATCCTTTTTTATATCTTTCTTTATACATTTTCTAAAATGTATAGGCACGTAGTAACACAGTTAAATGGTTAATTAATAAGGCATTAGTTAGCGAACGATGTCAAATCAAAAGGCAGTGTTAGCTCATGATGGTTAGCATTAGCTTTTAACCAATGACAAAGCGGAGGATCGGCTTCAAGCTAGCAGGATAAGGTAGTTCGTTTTTCGTTTAGGTGCTATTTAACGCTATTTCCCGAGTACTTTTTTCTTTCTCGTTGGTATTCAATAATTTGTGATACCTGACAAAAATGAATCAGGGAGTCCCGTCATTATTAACGTAATTGGCTTGTTAGGCCAAACAAACAAAAAAAAGCCCAGAAAAGGCAGTAGTAGGCCATGAATTAACACCTCGTCTCACAAAAGGAAAACTGCTGAGCAATCATAAGCATATTTGAACAAAACAAATAAGAAGCTCCTAAAGGTCTTTCCATGCTGACTGATAGCAGGTAAGTGAGGCTTACAGTATTTTATTTATTCATGTATTCGGTGCAGTCAGTTTGAAACAGGGGTTATATTTATTCCCATCTAGCCGTGGCTATTTAAAAGATAGCTTTTTTATTTTATTTTATTTTTTTGCTGTTTATGGTAAATCCATATACATTTGTCCGCGTTATAATTAGAAGCCTCTTATTTTTGAATAGCTATTAGTAAAACAGCTGACTAGCTTGCCTGTAATGCTTCTGTTTTTCTGAATCGCTGTAGGTCTGCGTTGGGTTTCTGTTGTGTTATCTATAAGCTTTGGCTGAAACAGATAAGAGTGAATTATGGCGGTTTGGGTGTGAAACGGTGTTTTAAATCTATACATTTCTAATACAGTCTTTAAATTATACATTTTCTTTAAACAAATGTTCATTTTACTTGACAAAACTCCCTTGAAACTTATTTTATATTTATAGGCATCTGTCCTGAAGGTCAGCAGTGCACTATAGAGATGTACAATATATTAAAAAACGATGGCTAATACATACAAATTGCTAACAAGGATGGTATAATGAAAGAATAAGATACCAAACGTGAGTTGATACACCAGCAGTGATCCATATTTAATGTAGAAAATGTGGCTTTACTACTGAGTTTAAATGTTCAATCTTGAGGGAAATTTTGAGATCATTCCCAACTGAGGGCCTGCAAAGTTAAAGCCTCTTTTCCTAATTTCTGATTGAACATGGGGCACTAGTAGGTGGTAAAAGTGATGTGAACATGGGGTATAGAAGATTGTGGTTTAGTTTAAACGGAAGAAAGATGTCGGGGAATTTCGCTAAGAGGAGCTTTATAGGTGTTGCTAGACCGCTAACCCATGCAGCACAGTATAAAGTTTGCATTTTCTGTTGCTTTTATTTATTTTAAACAGAGTGGTGAAACTTTGTTTTTGTGTGTGTGTGTGTTGGCCAGTTAAGTAAATGTTTTTACCAATACAGGAAACGGCAGCACAGTGGTGGCAATGAGCACAGTGACCACCTGGTGCCTCAAGCCAAAAGGCAAAGCAGAGCTCATCCTCTTTCTCCAGAGCCAGGGCGAGATGCGTGGGACTCTGAGGTAAACAGAGTTGGTGTAATCCAAAAGAATACAATTATTGAGAAAGACGGGCATTGTGTCTACATTTAGCTGTGCAAGTCCTTTAATTTTATTTTATGGATAAAATTTCATGTTACATTTTTGTGATCTTCTAAAAAAAAAAACCTAAAAACCCTTGAGCTAAAATCAAGACCTGTTTCTGTTCCCAGACATTTATTTTATCACTCTGTTTTTATCGTGAACATGCTGCTGTGGATTTTTTAAAAGTGAAAAGTTGCAAATTATTCTTTACACTTTTGAGCTCTAACACTTTTCAATGAATAAATTACAAAATAAGTCTCTACCTGTACAGATGTCTAAAAATAGTATTAAGACGTTTTTGAAAATTAACCACAACCAAGACGCTGATTTTAATTTTTTTTGTTCCGTAGTCCCTGATTGTCATTGTACTTTTCATTTATTTGATCATTTTTCTAAATTTTTAGAGCTGTTTCAGTGTTTTTTTTTCTATTAACAGAAGGGTATAAATCATTTGGCCAATGTCTCCATAACTGTATCTACAGCAAGTATTTTATTTCAAGTAAACAGAATGAATGCTGCAGTTTCCCATGTCTCTATGTGACAATTTAATAACTAGAAAAGTACTTTGTATTCATAGATAAAAAGACCTTAGTTATGATTTAGGAAAAAAAATTGTCTTTATTTATATTTATTATAAAAACAAAAATGAAATATTAATAACTTAAGTTAATATTTCTTTTTTTTTTCTTGCTTGAGTCAATTGTGACTCGTTACATTTTTCAATTTGAATTTTATGAAAGAAAAATTAAAATGATTACTTTTTATGATGCCAACAGTCATCCAACAGTGAGAGCAACAGCAGCATCAACAGTCCAGAACATGCAGCGGGCAGTCGGTGTGCAATGGGCCCCTGCAGTCCCCTCAGCTTTGGTACCTCTTCAGAGCCACTCGGTCAGACCAGCCAGGCGTCATACCTGCAGATCAACCGCATCCTCAGGGAGGCCCACTTCTACAGCCTTCAAAGCCGAGGTCAGCTCAGAGACACGTGATGGGGAAAAAAAATGTCCCTCATGTCAGCCGCCAAAGGACAGATGCCCTAAAGCATGTCACAACGTCACATGCTGAATCTCGTCACTCATTTCCTCTCCACATATCTCATGTTACAACAAAGATGTGTGTGTAAAGGCCAGCATCTGGTCAGGTGTGAGCAGACAGAGATTTTCAGTTTAGCAATAAAACTTGACAACTGTGATCATCTTGAAACAATCTCTGCTCATCTTGTTTTCTGACCAGCTGTGTTTACTTACTGCTTTGTGAGCCTCATTGGGACTGATTGACGAGCAAACTTTATGTTTTGTCTTAAATGTTTTATCATGTGCTGCTGAAAAGGCACAAACCCAGCTTTTTAGGCCTTTTAGTGTGACTTTAGTTGTAATAGTTGGTAACTGGGTTTTATAATGCTAAAGCAGATTCCTGCAAGTGCTTGGACCAGTCTCAGGGAGAGCGTTCTCTTATTTTAGACTGCTCATTTCCTGTCATACTCTCACAGGGACTCCCCTATAAGAAACTGGAGGACCCCAACTGGAAGTTTGGGTAGGGGGGTGGCAAGTTTTGTAGCCCTTTCTTAGTTATGTGTCATTAGAACAATAGCTTTGAGATACATGTGAGGATGTTTAGGCAGTTCAGCATAGAATTTAATCTTAGACTGGGTACAGTTTAACAGGGTTTTATACCACTAGCTTAGGCAGACCTTTTTGGTCACATGCTCTCCATCATCAGCGTAACCTAAAAGAATTTCCTATATCTGAATGTCAAAAATCTTAAAATTTAAGTCATACCTGATGATTAAAATAATTTTTAGTGGTTTTTTTTAACCCTAACCCTTGTTTAAAGTCAATATCATGAATTTGTAAGAACCTTTTGTTGCCTTATAACCGATTAGGGGGGATATGTGACACAACTCTTCTCTCAGGGTATTCACGACACTGTAGACTGTCTTATGGGAAAAGACAGCACCATCATTACTGCTTGCAGTTCCTGAAAGAAGTCAACCAAAATAAGAGCGTGGGACAAAGATGAAGCAAACATTTTGATCCTAAAGATAATACAAGGTGGTTTTTGCCTTTTTTTAATGATCAGTTCTTTCAACACATAAGAATAAAAATTTTTTTGGATCTGCAGTCATGGGAAAAAAAAGCACAATACATTCAATGTTTGCAAACATAAGAAAAGATGTTACAATCTTGAGATGGAGATTGTTGTTGTATTGTGTCTATTATTTAAAGCAGCATTTTTACCCTGCAGCTCCTTTTTTTTTTTTTCTCCCAACATGCTTTTGACAATGATTATGTGCTTTAACTTTTTTTTTTTTCTCTCAAACGTTTAAAGTCTGTCACTTACTTTGATTTCATTTTAGCATTAAAAAAAGTTAAAACCATGTGGGAACATTTTCAACGATATGGTGAAATCATACACATGCTTCAACATTTAGAAATCTCCCTAAGTGTTCAAAGTAAAGAGCTGTAGTTGGTCAGGGTTTAAAATGACCAAAAGTCTAAAAAGTCCAAGGCTATATTGTAGAATTTTGTCTAAAATCTCTAGATTGAAATCTAATTTTTACAGACCAGTGTCACAAAAGTCAACCCCATAATCTATATTTGATAATTTTCTTCTTAACCAACTTCACACTGAATTAGTCTTGTGAGTGTGTGAGTCTTGGGGGTAACTGCAGCTTTTACCAGATGATTCCACAAGAGGGCACAGTTTTCAGAAAAGCAGGGTGTAGACAATAACACAAAAAAATTTTAGTTCAAGAGTGAAATTGGGGTCAAAGCAGAGCTAATTAGATGTCTTGTCATAATTTGTATCAGTGTATGTCATCTCTGTCTCTTTTGCACCTATCTGGTGTTAAATGCTGAGGCCTAAAGATAATTTAGGATTTTTTTTTGTATATTTACTCATCTATGTCAAAATTCCATCAGCAGCCCTGACTTTTAATCAATAGCATTTGTGTATCTTTTTTTTTTAATGAAACCTATAAGGGCATGGGGTTATTTCTCTCCAGGGAGCTTTTAATATCCAAGCTTTGATGGCAAAATCATAAGGAGCACTGAAATCCTGCTTTAACTGCAGAAAAGACTTCCTGTTTTTGCACTCAACAAAAGGTTCCCCATTGAATATCCCTGTCTTTTCAAACCTGCAAGTGAATGTCCTGAAATTCTGATATGAGGACATTTCTTTATGCACGATATTTTTGGGTAGTTATTTTTAAGGGTAAAATCGTATGTTTTTAATTGAATGTGTTGCATTTGCATACATCTCATTTTCCCCCTAATTATTTATATTTTTAAATTTGAAATGTACCATATTGATGTGACATTGACTTTCTGGTGATTATTCTGTCAAATAAAATAAAATTTGTACGTACAGCTTGTTTTCCTTTTGTTGTCTGTCAAGGTAATTCTCCTCATTTGCCTGGTGCAGAGTTGTTTATGTAAACAATGTGTGTTGTTCACTCCTTATTACCCCCACACCATTTTTAACAGGGATGTGACCCCTGTCAAAAGGATGAGCAGTGAAAGGTTTCTTTAATTAGCGTGCTGCGCGTCCTTGTCACCAGCCTAGTAACGGATTACGTACATTAATGCACTGTGCGTAACCACGGCAACCTCAGTGGCCCTCCAGGTCCTCATTATCAGCCTGCTTCAATTCCTGCACTCCACCTTTACCAAATTACAGATGACAAATGAAGCTCTGATAACTCAAGATTAGAGGGTTTCTTACACAATCGAAAAAAATCTTTTGTTTTATTTTAATGCATGAAGTCAAACATGAAGTCATATAAAGATCTAATTAGCCAGCATGATGTTAGCATTTTTTTGAAAGGTCTATGAAAAAACACAGAAGTATAGTATATTTTATGGAGATTCATGCATGCTAAGATTTATTTCATTAAATACTTTAATTTCATGTGTTAACACATAAGAACATGTACATTTTTTTACTGAAAGCTTTCATTTTAATAGCCTTTTTTTTTGTAAATGCATTGAAAAAAGGACAAAACACTGAAATATTACGTGAAGAAGTTTCCTAAACAGGGCAATAGAGGGCAGCAAACACAAACTATTCTCTCCCTTTAAAAGTCATAAATGCCTGAAAGATCTGCTCTGGAATTGAGACGCCTTGACGAGGATATTTATCTTTGATCGGTTTACAAAAACAAATCTACCTCCATACTGTGCTTCCTTGTGCAGTGAACAGATATGAGGCTCGGTGATGATGAATGGTTTGTATCAGTCGACCGCAGAGGCCTCAGAGAGTTAAATTAGCTGTCCTTGTTCCTGGATCCATGTATGCACATAAATTGTTATATTTTTACTGTGGCCAATGGGAAAAATCTAGGTTATTCTTCTGAGTTTTCTCTGTTTTTGTTCAACAATGCTTGAAGGATCGCATGTGTTTTTCATCATTTAGTGCCCAGGTCATTTTTTTTATTTTATTTTTTTTATCCAAAGATGCTTGAAAAAGGTCAAAAGATGCACATTAAAGGATTTTGGTCTCTTCTGTCTGTCTTTGCCACACTGTCTTTAAACAGCTGTTGTTTGGCCTGAAATGTTGATTTTTGGTGGGCATCAAATTTGTTGTTCCAGGCAACACAAACATCTGCTTTGCCTAGCCCGTATCAAACAACAAAGCCTGCCTGCTCTGCTTCTCTCATGGTCATCCTGAGAGGTAATGACCCACAAAGCACATTAGCTGTGTCCTAATGCTTCGGTCTCATCTGAGATGGAAATCTTTATCCCAGATTTTTGTTTCTTTCTTTTTTCATTGCATATGAAATATTTAAAAGAGATTTGACAGGTGTGCGGAAGATGAAAGTAGCCATGGACGAGCTACCAATGCTTTCAGGAGCCACAGAGCATTAATCGATTTGCTGCCTCTGTATCTCAGGATTTCAAACCCTCTTTTCAGCTTGATGCTGCTATGATTTCCACTAACCCTGTTACATTTATAGGTGTGTGGTGCCACAATCATTGTTTTTTATTATTTTTTTAGCTCAGAAACAGGCCTCAATGAGAAAAAAGGGCTGAAAGTCAAATCTGGTCATATTTTTTTTTTACTTTAGCACAAGTTTAGAAGTTTTATGTCTTAAAAATTAGTATCAAAAAGATCAATACACATATATATATATATATTATGGATACATTCAAAACATGGCTTTTTTTCATTGTCCCCAGATTGAAATAATCCTTTATTAACAAAAAGAAAAGCTGTTGAGTCTGTGCAGATTCTGAGTCATTCAGGTGGTTTTATCTCAGGATTTTGTTCTTCAGAACATCTGGACTTCAACGGTTGATCTAGAAGACATCCACCTGAAAACAGAAGAAGCTTCTGAAGGGCAACTTTAAAAATCCAGTTGAACAAAAACCGTTGGAAACCTGGAAAACAGGCCTGCTTCTCTGAGTTCTACTTTTTCCCCTTCCGGCTGCTGTGATCTGAAGAATGCTGTTTTCCTTCAACAGTTGGGCATTAAACACATTGAGAAACAGTCCCTCTAAAGACACATCCAGCATTTTATTTCCTTTTTTAGAGGAAAGCCCTTTTGGTCAGTGTTTCCAGTTCTACTTTACGACTTGTCTATTCAACTTGGCACAATGGACTCACAGTAAAAGGCAGGATGGTTGAGTTTTGTGTTACAGAGAAGAACAGCAACAGATGAGTGGGCTGCGTTTAGAGTTGACTGGGTAGAACACACACTCAACATCGCATGAGCCCCTGTTTTCTAAATGGTCCCCCTATTAACTTTAATGGGAATGGGCTGAATTCTGGCCAGCGTTGTTAGCTCGCAGAAGACAGGCTACATGGTTCACGCAGCCTGATGTTGTCTCCACACAGCTGACCCGCCATGCCGGCATGTTTCATCACCGTAGGTCTGACATGGTGCCGATCACCAAGGTGCAATTCGTTGCATTCGGACTATAACTGTCAAGAAGAGATATGCTCTCACTTAAAAAGTGGCCTGTAATCTGCCCCTCTCCCTGTATTATCCTAATTGAACCCATGGGCGGCCAACACCATCAGTAGCTGAGCTCATCTGCAAATTAATAAAACATGGGCCCTCACCGACTCTACGTCTGCAATGCAAGCTACTTAGACACACTAAAGGAAAGGGAGTTTGTGATTGTTATTTGCAGAAGAAATTGAGGGACAATAAAACATCCTCATTTCAGCAGTGATGAGTTCTTATGGCTCCCTGTCCTGTGTGTACTCCCAGCGAGCCCCTCTCAAGCCCTTTTTCCTTTCTTGTCATAATGGAAATGCTTATTAAAACCATCAAACACCCATTTAGCCAGTAATGCTTTTGCAGTTCATCCTAATGCGCTAAAGGGAGATCGGCCGCTTGCATCAACAGGTGATTGTAAAAGCGGGTTTTTCTGCTGGTTAATGTGAGGCTGCGTCCTCCTTAGTCATGCCTGGGACACACTGGCTCCATCAACAAGTGCTCTGTCAGCACAAACGCAGGTGGGACTTTCGACTTAGTGTTTATTTTGACTACCTGGAATGATGCCCAGCTTAAGATGACATGAGGTGGGCATCATAAGAAGGCCTGCTTCTTAATAGCAGCACATCCCGCAGGACACTAAAGCAGCAGCTCCGGCTTATTAAAGGCATCTATCACATTTGTTGGGTGAGCAGTCGTTCAGTGACTGTCCCCCCTCCTCCCCTTGTTGCCAATGATCACTCCAGCGTTGAACTTGAAACCAAGGCTGAAGTGACCAAACTTTCCTTTCCGTGTGGGTTTTAACTCCCACGTAGACTTATTTTCCACCGATCTTTTTATTTTCACTCACAAAATGCATTCAAAGCCTGTGACCTCCCACTGCTCCCCCAAAAGGAAGGCCGAGTCCAAAGTGGCACCCCTCTCCGAGGGGAAGGTTGGACTCCGCTAATACCAACACAACGTGCCTGGCCCTGAGTGCACCTCAGAGCCTTTGGTCTATTCACTGGCTTATTTTACAGCACAGGCAGTGTACACTGATGGAAAAAAAACGCCTCACGAACATAAAGAAAAGCTCTAAAAGTTGGAAGGCTAAGACTTGATGAGCCATCAAGATCGACTGTGAACAAACATGGAGAGAAAAGGCTGACATCACAAAGCCCGGGCATATGGAGTCATTGATATATGAACGGAATATAATAATAAACTGAGTCTCCAAAGAAAAACAATGAGTAATCCTTGGATAGAGCATTGTTGGAGCATGCCAAACTGTTGAAACACTTTGATGCCACTGTGACTGATGGTACACACTTGTCTGTGCTGGACCACTTACAAAGAGGAAGTGTTAAAGTATGAGTAATAATCAAAACAGAAGTTTTATGCGTTGCAGTGAACACAAATATGATTATTGATGTGTTCATAAAAAAAACTCAGAGCTCTTGCTGCTATGACATAAGCTTAAAATAAAGATAGTTCTTAACATGATTATTCATTGGAATGACATAAAAACCCATGAGGTTTATTTCAAAAATGTTATGTTTAATCAAAAACATCAGATTTATAAGTATTAAATAGAAACTTCTACCTAAAAGACATATTAAGGAAAACAAAATAGTTTGCATTAAAAAAAAAAGTTAAAGCTTATTACTGGTATTAATGTTTTTTGATGTGAACATGCAACAAATTTATTGCTATTATTTATATTTATATTTGGTGACTCTAAAGGAGTCCAAAGGCTGATAATGACCCCGAAGGAAGTTCATCTTCATGTTCCTTTAGAAACCCACCTGCTGCCATAATTCGATGCATGGACCTCGTCACTCTTCAACACCTTTGTCTTATATGTCAAACTGTGTATTTTCTTGTTAAAGAATTGTGGTTTCAAAGCATAACAGGTGCTGTCAAAGTACTTAAACTGCAATTCTTATAAGTGTTAATAAACCTGCCCCTTTTATGTAAACCTTTTCATAGATAAAAAGCAGCATAGCACTGATCTATCAGAGTTGCTAATCTAATTAATTATGAGATCTCAGATTTTGAACCTTGACACGTAAATGAAACAAATTAAATTGACTTTCATGTCTTTAAATTTACCTTGTTTTTTTTCTCACAATACAAGTGAAATCATGTCAAATTACGGCTGTTTTTCTACTTTATTACATGGAAACTATATTTCCCATCTAAAACAAAAATATTGGTTCAAACTTCTCAAGATTTGACAGAGTAGTTTTCAGAATCCTCCCCACAGCTGTCTGCCCTGAAAATTTATGATTTTGAAAAGGGCCATTCCTCAAAAAGATGACTCTTGATCACTGAGTAATACATTTTACTGCTGATCCTTAAGTTAAACTTTTTACTCACAAAAGGTCATGCATGAAAGTTCACAGTAAACATTTTCTTTTGCTCTTTTAAAGTATATTTGAGACCGAACGGCAAAAGTCCGTCTGTTTGATCATGTGAGGTCTTCTCAACACGTTGTCAAGCATTGGCTGCCTCCATTCTCTCAGGGATTTACCGCTCCTTTCTTCAGAGGAGACATAAGTTAGTAGTGCCTGTGTTCTTTGACAGTGTGTAATCCTGCAGTTGGGTCAAACCTGGTGTTTGTTGGAATTTAACTAACATTTTCTAAAGAGAAGTCACTCACTGCCATTGTTGCTAAGCATAAAAAGTGGAGCCTAAAGGATATTAAGTGGGGGATTTATGGCCCCTATATATTTGAGTAGAGGGCTGCTAAACCTTGTGAAGTCTCTTGGCGCTGTGAGGTTTCGCTTTCTTCGTTTCACTCTGTTGGTTTTTTCCTCGTTGCTTTGGAGTGCCTACATTTTCACTTCCTTTATTTTCATTGCCCTTTAAAGAGCACAGTGCTCTGTTGAATGTACTCATTCAATAGTGAACTTTTCAACACAGACGTACACACGCATTAGAACGCAGGCGCATGAGCGCATGAACCCACACACAAAGGCGGAACAGCCGTGAGCAGCCGTGAACGTAGACCCTGATTCTCCTGCTCAATGCCACACAACCCTGGAGCCCAGCAAGTTTCATACGTGCACCAAGTCTGAAAGCATTTCTTGTTATTGTCTGGGGGGCATTAATTGATTGGCTTGGTTTCTATTCCATTTTGTGAAGTGGGTTTAGACATTGCTTTAGGGAGGATGGTGAAGTCTTTTCAGGCCCATTCTCTTTGCCTGATGGAGCAGAGCACAGCGGTGGTGAAATAGCTTTTCCACCAGTATTGGTGGGAATCTTGCTCGTACTTTTTAATCTACCAAATCCTGGGGTCTCGCACTACTTTTAGAGCTGTGTCAACAAGTTTTACATTTGTTTTAGTCTTTCATTGTTTGCTCCAAAGTCACCTCAAAAATTGGGATTTTGTCAAACGCAGAAAAAAAA